>CM057102.1:22431422-22793922 GCA_029959045.1 Taenioides sp. WSHXM2023
AAAAGCGTTGGCTGGGTACTCCTTATAGCATCTCTATGTCTCTTTCTCTCACTTCTTCACTCTCTCTGTCCCTCTCTCATCCCCTCTCCTCCCACTCGCACTTTCTCACTCTCTCTTGCTTTAACTCCCCTCCTCTACTTGCTTTCTCGCTCTCCCCTTCTTCTTATTTCTAACCCCTCCATCTCTCTCTCTCTCTCTCTCTCCCCTCTTCTTGCTTTCTCTCTCTCTCCCCCTCTTCTTGCTTTCTCTCCCTCCCTATTTCTCTTCCTCGCTTTCTCCCCCACTCTCTCTGTCTCTCTCTCTTTCTCCCCTTCTTCTTCTCCCCCTTCCACTCTCTCACCTCCTCTCCTTGCTTTCTCTCACTTCTTCACTCTCTTCCTCTCTCTCTCTCTTGCTTATTCACCCTCTCTGTCCGTCTCTCACCCCCGCTTCCCTCACTCTCACTTTCTCACTATCTCTTGGTTTAACTCCCCCCTCTACTTGTTTTCGCTCTGTCTCTCCTTCTTCTTTCTCCCCCTCCCTCTTTCTCTTTCTCTTTTTCTCCCCATCCTTCTCTCTCACCCCCTCTCCTTGCTTTCTCTCTCTGCCCCTTTTTCTTATACTTTCTCTCCCTCTCTCTCTCTCCTTATTTTTCTCCCTCTTCCACCCTCTCCTTGCTTTCGCCCACTTCTTCACTCTCTTCCTCTCTTTCTCTTGCTTCTTCACTCTCTCCCTCCCTCAGTCTCACTTTCTCACTCTCTCTTGCTTTAACTCCCCTCCTCTACTTGCTTTCTCGCTCTCCCCTTCTTCTTATTTGTAACCCCTCCATCTCTCTCTCCCCTCTTCTTGCTTTCTCTCTCTCTGTCCCTCTTCTTGCTTTCTCCCCCACTCTCTCTGTCTCTCTCTCCCCTTCCTCTTCTCTCCCTTTCACTCTCTCACCTCCTCTCCTTGCTTTCTCTCACTTCTTCCCTCTCTTCCTCTCTCTCTCTTGCTTCTTCACCCTCTCTGTCCGTCTCTCACCCCCGCTTCCCCCACTCTCACTTTCTCACTATCTCTTGGTTTAACTCCCCCCTCTACTTGTTTTCGCTCTGTCTCTCCTTCTTCTTTCTCCCCCTCCCTCTTTCTCTTTTTCTCCCCATCCTTCTCTCTCACCCCCTCTCCTTGCTTTCTCTCTCTGCCCCTTTTTCTTATACTTTCTCTCCCTCTCTCTCTCTCCTTATTTTTCTCCCTCTTCCACCCCCTCTCCTTGCTTTCGCCCACTTCTTCACTCTCTTCCTCTCTTTCTCTTGCTTCTTCACTCTCTCCCTCCCTCAGTCTCACTTTCTCACTCTCTCTTGCTTTAACTCCCCCCTCTACTTGTTTTCGCTCTGTCTCCCCTTCATCTTTCTCCCTCTCTTTCACTCTCTCACCCATCTCCTTGCTTTCTCTCTCTCTCTCTCTCCTCCTCTTCTTGTTTTCCCTTCCTCTCTCTCTCATCCCCTCTTTTTGCTTTCTCTCTCTCTCACCCCCCCTTTCCTCTCCTCTCCACGCACAGCGACCTCTACAGGAGAATCGAGGAAGAAGAAACGCGCTGTGGCTGGGGGAGTGTGGGGGGTCAAAAGTCACTGATTCATATGAGACAAGCTGGCGGTGCAGTGTAAGGGAAAGCGAAGCAGATGTTGGTTAATTAGGGGAGATGTGAGTGACAAGATTGGAGCTGGAGGTGCAGAGGTGTCCATCGACTGCAGATGTTTTATGGCGCTTCTTTGTCAGTCAGAGAACCCCACTGAGCTGCACCCAGAGACACGCTGCTTTTCCACAGTGATCAGAAGCGAATTAAACCTGATTCCATCCACAATGAGACAAGAAGAGTTTCGCTGGAGTATTTTTGTATTCTTGTGTTTTGTGGGAATGATCAGTATCACCCTCGTAGTCTATCTGCTTTTGTCTCTCTTTCTCTATCTCTCTCCCCCCCTCTCTCTTCCTCACCCCTCACATCTTTCCCTCACTCTCTCTCACTCTGTCTCTTTTTTATTAGTGTGGCTTGTGTTTTGTGTGAATGAGCAGTATCACCTTCTTCGTCTATCTAGTTTTCTCTAGTTTTCTTTCTCTACCTCCCCTATCTCTTTCACCTTTGCCCTCACATCTCTCCCTCTCGCTGTCCCTCTTTCTCGCTTTCTTTCTCTCTCTCACTCTGTTTCATTTTTATTTTTGCGGTTTGTGTGAATGAGCAGCATCACCTTCCTCTACTTTCCTTTTTCTCTCTCTCGTTTTCTCTCTCTATTTCCCCCTTTCTTGCCCTCCATCTTTCTTCCCCTCGTTCCCTCATCCCCACACCCCTCTCTCTGTCTCTCTCTGTCCCTCTCTCACCCCCTTTTCTCTTTTGCTCTCTCTATCTCAGTCCCTCCTATTGCTCTTCTCTCTCTTTCTCTTTTTCTTCCTCTCTCCTGCCACCCCACCCACCCCTCTCTCTTTTTTACTTTTGTTTTTGTGGCTTGTGTTTTGTGTGAATGAGAAGTACCACCTTCTTACTCTATATACATTTTCGTTTCCAACTTTCACACTCCTATTACCCTGCCAGTTTCTTTCTTTCCTTCTCTCTATCTCCTTCTCTCTTTCTTGTCCATCCTCTCTCTTTCTCCCCTCTCTCATCCCTGTCTCTCTTTCTCTTCTTCACTCTCTTTGTCCCTCTTTCCCTCCCTCTCTCTCTCTACCTCTGTCTTTCTCCACACTCTTCTTGCTCTCTTTCTCCTCCTCTCTTTCTTGCTCTCTCTCTCTTATCTCTTTTTTCTCTCTAACTCTCTTGCCTTCACTCTCTCTGTCCCTTTCTCACCCCTCTTCTCTCTCTGTCTCACTAACTCTTTCCCTGTAACTTCATCTCTCTCTTTCTCCCCCTCTCCTTGCTTTCTCTCTCTCTCTGTCTCTTTTGCTTTCTCCCAACCTCCTTCTCCTTCTCCCCCTCACCTTGCTTTCGCTCGGTCTCCCTCTCTTCTTTCTTCTTCTTTCTCCCTTTTTCTCTCTGTCTCCTGCTCTCCTTGTTTTCTCCCTTCTCCCTCCCTCTCGCTTCTTCTTTCTCCCCCCATCTTCTTCTCTCCCTCCCTCTTTCTCCCCCTCTCCTCCACTCCTCCGCCTCAGCTGCTCTAGACGACAGAGCTTCAGTCATTTACCCAAAACAAACACAAAGCGATTCCTCATTTGGGAGCGTCGTACATTTCCTCGGATCGCTTTCCTGTCTGATAAAAAACTACATTTTCGCCCGGCTGAAAATTGCTCATATACAATTGTTGATGAATCGAGTGAGTTCATCTGCATTTCAGTGCCTCCTGTGTTTGTGGAAGCTCTGTCTCTTTATTTCCACGAGAATATCCTTAAAATATTCATGTCAACAAAAGCCGAATGGCGCGCACGTATGGTGACCAAGGTGAAGTGTTCTATATGAGTGAGAGTGCTCCAGCGGAGGAGTGGAGAGGCGGAGGAGGTGGAGGACGGACGGCTCTTCTTTTGAGACCTATTGAGTCAAATGTAGCTCCTGTGCATTTATTACAGAACAGAGCAGTGGACCGGGGGACACTGGAGGGACAGGAGGTGTGGGACTGCTTCACATTGGCATCAAAAGCGAAACAAAATCTATAATATTTGAGGTTTTGGGTGAGTCGGGTCATGAGGTGTTTTGAGTGATTTGAAGTTCTGCCATGTTTGTGAGTTCAGAAATCATCCATCTGTATTTGGAGTCAAGTCAGCGTCCACCTGTCCATGTACAGACAAGATATTATCACCAAGTTAATCAAAACAACTGGACTTATTAAGTTTATGGAGTTTATGTTTCTCTCCTAACCAAGTGGCTTCTTCAGGGCTTTGTTTTAGTGACTGTAGCGCCCACCACATGTAATGATGGAGCTACCAAGTGTTGGCCCTCTCCCGAAATCAAGCCACAGTCTCTAACACAAAGCCATGAAGAAGACACTTGGTTAGCAGCAAAACGTCGTCTGCAAAAGCTTACCAAGTCCAGTCGTTTTGATTGACTTGGTGATAATAATCTATTTGTTATTGGAAAAAGCACTTTGTTCAAGGTAGTGCGATGCTTTGTTAGAATATACTGTATAAAAAGAAAGATAACAACATACAATTGCTAACAAAGTAGTAGTAGTAGTAGTAGTAGTAGTAGCTAAGATCACAGTCTGGATTTAAACATTGTCAGAGTAGAGGCCTGTCTCACATGTTCAGGAAGATTCACTATGTCCCCTACATTTGTCCCTTCTTTCACTTTATTTAACCTCTCCCTTAAATCTGGGCCACAGGGCTGGAGCGGTGTGTGTAATGGACATCATCCTCCAGAGTACCAGGCTCAGTCTTTATCCTCTGTCTGTGGACCCAAAACCCATCCACACACAGGGAGAGCAAAGATACGAAATGTTTTTTTTTTTTTTTTGTTGTGTGGTGAAAAGTAGTAACCATTATATCACCTCACAACATTTAATGCAATAGACATTAGAACATATATTAGAAAATGATGAAATGTTCCTGTGCAGTCATGTTTTGCCAACTTCTACTAGTGTATGTCTAGAATAAATACCCCAAACACACACACGCACACACACATGCACACACACACACACACACACACACACACACCTTTATATACACATAGTCACAGACACACAAGCACATGCACGCCTATATATACTAGTATACACATACACACACATGCATCTATACATACGCACACACACACATGCACACCTATATATACACACAAACACACTTGAACTCACACAAGCACACACACACGCACACCTATATATACTAGTACACGCACACCTATATATATTAGTGCACACACACACCTATACACACACACACTCCTATGTATACACACAAGCACATGCACACCTATATATACTAGTACACACACATGCATACACACACATGCGCACACACACAGACACAGACACACACACATACACACACACACAGATCTCAATCACAATCACACACACAAGCACAGGCACATCTATATACTATATATACTAGTACATACACACAGATGCACCTATACACATACACGCACGCGCACACACACACACACACACACACACACACACACCTATATTTACACACAAACACACGCACACGCTCTCACAAAGATAAAGCTCTGGTCAACAGCGTAATCCAGTGAAATTGATGAATAGCTGAACATTAGGCTCCATTCAAACAACAGATGTTAATTCAGTCTACACGTGCATTATCAGATCATTTATGTCAAGCACACAATATGAATGACAAAGATTATCTCAGGTTTGGGGCCCCTCTTGGCACACCTCACTGTCCTGGTGGCCCCTGGGTAACTCAAAAAGGTGCCATTATAAACGCTACTGTGTGAGAAATGGGGACCGTGAAGAAGGACACGCGAGCCCCAGTGGAGGTTCAGAGGAGACGCAATGCCTGATGGGAAATGCAGTTTTTTATGATCGGAAAGATTTGAGGTGACGTAACTGGAGCTCTAGTGGGCACTCAGGGGCCCCGGGGCTCTGAACAGCTGTTGCGTCTCCTCCAAGCGTATACAAAGACATCTCAGTAGAATAATATGGCAAACAATACACTGACATTAAGTTGGAGACCGTGACTGAACATTTCTATAGTTATTTTATTCTTATTTGTGCTATTGACTCAAAACCACAGGGATATCAAGATTCATTGGTTTATAGAATAGGAAAGCTTTACACTTTATTTTGCCTTGGAGTCACATAAGGCTAACTGAAAGCACTACTCTGTTAGAAGCTCTGTTACTCAAGTTAGACTTCATGTTTCACAGTATGGCATTTACAAATAGTGCATTTATTCAACTGCATGTCATTTTTATATTGAAGTACATGCATTGTGAGCTAGGTCGCCACTCCACAGATCAGACCTGCACATTTTTGCCCTCATGGGGAGATCGTAAAATGATAAAGCGTCACTTTCATATATAGGCCTTTTCCACCTTCAAGGCACGCAAAGTTCTTTACATCAAGTAACCACACACATTCATACACCAGTGTGCGCAGACACTGGGAGAGAGGTGAGTTAAGTGTCTTGCCCATGGACACAATAACAGCGTTCATCTGTAGGAGCTGGAATCGCACCGCCAACCTTCAGAACAGCAGACAGAAACCCTACAACCTGAGCTGCTGACGCCCTGAGATGAGTGTAATGTCATACCATGGAAAACTTTACGCAATCATATAACATCTCCATGGAGACAAATTGGTAGCGGCTCCTCATACAGAAAAGTTACATAGTGCAGCTTTAAAAGATTCAAATGTTGATCTGGCATAATATGGGACTGACCTTTGAGTTTCATTCATTTGTTCCATCTCACGTTATTACAATATGTGGTCAGCACACTCACCTCACAGCAAGAAGGTTCTGGGTTTGACTAATCTCGCACAGACTTTTTTGCATTTTTTTTCCATGTTTGAATGATAAAAGAGAGTGAAAAAATCCTGTTGCTTTGTGAGTTCAAGTATGCATTTTAATATCAAGGTTTTCAAAAAGAGACATAAACTGTACCCTTTAGTACCTGCCTGTATCACTGCATTTACACTACGCTTTTTAACACCTCCTTATCTTATCAAACACGAAGCTCACGCTGATCTTTTTCTTTAAGGTCAAACCCAATTGTATTTATTCTCAAAATTAAAGGTGCACTGTGTAACTTTTCTGGTGAGGGCTGTCTCTATGGAGATGCTCTTGGATGCCAGACTCCTCCACAGTATAGATACTTTTTAATATCTTGCATTGATTCATCCACAGGTGATTGAGTGCTTGAAGTACATGCGTTGTCAGCAGGTTCGCCTCTCCACAGATCTGCTACATGGAGATAAATAAGTTGAAAGCCAAACTGTGAAACAGCCCAAGCAAAGCAATAACATCTCCGTGGAGACAAGCAGGTGGCAGCTCCTCATCCGGAAAAGTTAGAGCACCTTTAACAGATCAAAATGTTGATTTGGCGTAATTTGAGACCTTTGAGTTTCATTAGTTTGTTCCATTTTACATTATTACAACATGGAGAAGTTAGCACACTCACCTCACAGCAAGAAGGTTCTGAGTTTGACTAACCTCGCAAAGGCTTTCTGCATTTTTATTTTTATTTTTCCATGTTTGAATGATAAAAGAGAGAGTGGAAAAAATCCTGTTGCTTTGTGAGTTCAAGTATGCATTTTAATATCAATGTTTTCAAAAAGAGACATTATAAACTGTACCCTTTATCTGCCTTTATCACTGCATTGTGCTACACTTTTTAACATCTCCTTATCTTATCAAACACGGAGCTCATGTTGCATTAAACTCCTCTAATTGTACATTGACTTTCTCTTTAAGGTCAGGCCCGCTCGTATTTACTCTGCTCACTTTTACCAGGACTCGGAGTCTTGTAGCTCTTTGTTAACTTGTCCTCTCTGCTGTAGTCAATGAAAGCCTGAGTTATTTTTATTCTTTACCAAAGCAAAGGCAGAAGCAACCTCTCACAGCTCCAGCAGGCAGCGTCCCCGGAGGGATACAACTGAGGTGGCAAAATAAAAAAGATTTCAAAAGAGAGACAGAGAGAGAGAAGAATATGTGGTGTTGAAAATAGCAGGAATTTGAAAGCTCGTCCGACTCCAAAGGTAACACTTGGAAATATGGCAGGATGTAATTAGGTCAAAATGTAGACAGAAAGTTTTACTGTTTTACCCCCAATAATATGTCGGAGTTTTTGGAGATTGATTCAGTTGGGAGCTAACTTGCAGTAAGGATAAAATATCATAGAATCTGAATAAGTTTTATTGCCGTTGTCAGTTAACAAAATTCACAAACTAGGAACACACTTTGATAATATGGTGCAATATAAAACAATGAATAATAAAGTCTAGTCTAGTCCTGGTTTAGTCCTGGTTTTGTCCTGGTTTTGTCCTAGTTCAGTCCTGGTTTAGTCTTGGTTCAGTCCTGGTCAGTTCCTGGTTTACTCATTTTTTAGACCTCGTTCAGCCCTGGTTTAGTCCTCATTCTATCCTGGTTCAGTCCTGGTTCAGTCCTGATTCTGTCCTGGTGCAGTCCTGGTTCAGTCCTGGTTGAGTCCTGATTCTGTCCTGGTGCAGTCCTGGTTCAGTCCTGGTTCAGCCCTGGTTTAGCTCTGATTTAGTCCTGGTCCAGTCCTGGTTTAGTTCTGATTCTGTCCTGGTTCAGTCCTGATTCTGTCCTGGTTCAGTCCTGGTTTAGTCCTGATTCTGTCCTGGTTCAATCTTGGTTTTAGTCCTGGTTCTGTCCTGGTTTAAACCTGTTTTACTTTTTGGAGACTCAGAATGGGGTCTAACGTGAAGACAGAATGTGGCGGAATCAGAATAAGTTTTATTGCCATTGTCAGTTCACAAAATTCATAAATGAGAAAGTTGCTTGGTCATTATGGTAAAACAATAAAAATAAAACAAATATACTGATCTAACTAAAATCATTGATTAGCAGTTGGAAGGCAGTGGTAGCAAGACGCGGTGGCTGACACTGGCTAACACGTGTAGAATTGCCAAAACGAAATAAAGCTGCACTGTGTGACGTTTCTGGCGGGTCTGCCACCGTCTTATCTCTATGCAGATGTCATTCCGTGGCCTGGAATGTTCCACAGAATGGCATTAATAGCACCATAATGACACCACCGGAACAAGTTACAGGTCAGATCTGTGGAGATCTGAATGGACAACCCCATTCACAGTAAGAATGCATGTTTTTCAAGGTATATTTTAAACTAAACACATGCAAGTTTAATTGAACCCCCACCAGAAAAGCTACATAGTACACCTTTAAAAAAATGGCTGAACAAAATGTGGTCGACTGTGATAATTCTACCAATGGAAGTTTGATCCATTCTGTGGTTTTATCCTGGCTTGGTACTGGCACCAAAAGGCCGAACTTGCAACTTTTTGTCACCGAATTACCTCCATAGACCCCATCACAGTTACCCTTTAAGTTCCTCCACTCTGGACAGGGGGTTAGGGCCTATTTTTACTCCTCATTAGACTGCATGCTTTCTGGGTCATGACCTTTCCTTCAGGAGTGATGGAGGTGGATAGTTAGACTGGGTTTTGTTAAGGTGGTATTTTGGGTCATGGCCAGGCAAACAAGCTGAGGAAATAAGCCTGACATTATCTCCTCCAAAGAAGCCCTTAAGACAAATGTCCCAACTGTGGAGGAAGTAACAGTCCAGCAAAAAAGGGACACGCTTTACCCCAACAGTGTTTGTTTTTTTCTTGCAACTTTTAGATTACATAATTAAAATATAAAGATGGGGAAATTTCAAAATATCTGTATAATATGCAAAAAAGTATATATTTCCTTAGTTTCTGTCCTTCTTTTCTGGAGTGTGGTTTCCTCAAATGCTGTTATTCTGATGCGAATTTAAGCTGAACACACAAATCGTTCTATTTTTCCAGACTGAATTCTTTTAAGGTTCTCTATGTAACTTTTTTGGTATGCTCGCTATGGAAATGTCAGTCTAGTTTGTATTGCATTGTATTGTAAAAATCCTTGGTTGCTGGTTTGCTTCTTTGCAGATTTGACCTGTAACTTCACCTGACGACAGAAAACGTAATGCCATACTTGCAATATCTTTAATCAAGCTTAAATTATTAAAACTAATTATGATACTTTTGATCATTTTGGTCCAATGAAATTATAATGTGTCCCGTACATCCCAATATTTAGAATTGTCAAAGCCTGTTAAATTTTTATACATTGTTATATGGTAAAATAAAAGTTGAACTGAACACTGAAAGTTAAAAAGTTGGTTGACAAATATTTATTTCAAGTCACATCTTCCGGTAGAAACACTTTCACTTGTGGTCAAAAGTGACAGTGCAAGTGGAGGCTGGTCCTTAAAGTGCATATAACAGGTTTTCATGTTTTATGGCTTTGTTTTACGGCATAAGGAAACAAAAAAAAAAAAAAGTTGAGAAACAAAATACAAAAATATAGGAAGTAGCGATGCGTTTCAAGAATGGAATACCTCCACATATCGACGCTGACCATTTTAAACATTCATTTTCATCAATCATCCAGACAGAACCATGAATGCATTAAGACGATCCTAAAACTTTTGGTGTGTGGTTGTTAATGTGTGCATTGTGTCACCATGGTAACTGCTGAACATTTGGCCAATAGAGATGCGGCACAGTATGAATACACAGTAATGACAAGTTTTGGCCCTTGTTTACAGTATGGTTGCTGGGTAACAGTTATGGAATTACCCCTACCTTTACCTCTATCCCTAACCTTTAAGTCTGAATCCAGAAACCCTGTCTATGTTGCAAAAATCCATATATTTACCCCATTTTCTGCCTATTTTAATATCAGTTTGACCATTATCTGTGCCTTGACCACCTCTTCTCCTTCGACCCCTCCCTCGACAAGCTTTAGTTTTAATGGACTAATTGGGCGCGACACCATAGCACAAAAACAATATATCCTCTTTGACACAACCCTCTAACCTCATTCACTGTGCAGAATATGCTAGCGAAGTGTTGTAGATAAATTAGCAGTGACCAATCCGAATGGCCGGACAGCAGTGGTGTCATGTTGTAGACAGCGAGCAGAGTTTGTGCGCAGGAACGGTGATGTTATTGTATTTGACCAGAGTACAGCAGAAGAGCCACTGACCTTAATTGCAGTAATTTATTTAGTGTCCACTGTGGGAAAAGCCGCTGACCGCTTTCCTTCCATTTGTCAAGCATAAAGTCATGGTCATTAAAGCTGCCCAAGGCCAAGAAGAGATCAGACATGTCCAGAGAGAAGCGCAGTGGCCAAGGTGGTGAGTGTTTGCCCGTTTACCAGAAGGTTGATGGTTTGATTCCAATTACTGGCAATGCGCTGATTTTGTGGCTTGATTTGTCAGTTTTTTTTATTAGTTGTGGTAGTCAAAAATTCTACTTAAAACTAAAGTACTAAAGTGGAGAGGCTGAATGTTTCACAGTACAACACTAGTCTTTTCTATCTCCATAGAGACAAGAGGTTGATGCCAGATCTGTGGAGAGAAGACCCAGCTTACATAAAGTAGGTTTTTCAAGTTATTTTCTGTACAATATAAAACACCAGTGATTGAATAAAGATAGATGAGTTTAATGTCATTGTGTGGAACATTCCAGGAAACAAAATATCTCCATGGAGACAAGCACGTAACATGTCACATCACTGGTTACTCTTGAAGCTTTGTTTGAAGCGTTCTGAAGCTTGTTCGTGGGTTTCATCTTTTTTTTTTTTTTTTTTTTTTAATAATAATAATATATATTTCAATAATATATAGTAACATAGTTCAGTTGGTAGAGTGTTTGTCCACTGATGTGAAGGTTGGTGAGTCGAATCCCGCCAGTCAGATCCACAGGTTGGCAGTGCAATTCCAGATGAATACTGCCGTTGTGTCTTTGAGCAAGACACTTCCCCCCCCTCGCCCCCAGTGTTTGTGCACACTGGTGTATTAATGTGTGAATGGGTGAGTGGTTCTTTGATGTGACAGCGCCTTGAAGGTGGAAAAACGCTATACAAAAATGTGACCATAATATTATTTTAAAGTATTAAAACATTAATTGCTATGGCAACAGTGTTCATTTATTCATCATTTTGAAACATAATTCAATTAACTTTTACTGCTGCCCAAATCATGTGTCTCTTGTTTGGACCACACAATCCACTTTAATAATGAACCAAATTCAAAAACATGCTTTCTTTTCATTTTTGTGTTCTTTTCTTTTTTATTGTCTCGCCTCAATGCCACCAATCAAAAGCACAAACAAACAAATCGCCCATCCTCAATTTTCACCTCCCCCTCTTACCCACAGTCTCTTTCTTCTCCTCTGTTCCTCTCCTCCGGGCACTCTTTCGCTCCTCATATACATCTGTATAAATTGATTTCCTTTTTACAAGGACGGATAATGACGATAACAACAGAAATACCTGTAAGTGAGCTATAATTACAACACAAGACACCCCCCGCGGAGCCCCTTTCCCCAGACCCCAACAACAGGAATTTTAAGCTTCAACAGAACTCAATGCCCACACGCAGCAGTGGTTGATTTGATTAAAAATATATACTTATTCTTTTGCTACTACCTCATATATGAAGAGAAGCACGTTGTTTGGGACATTTTCATATGCATATAAAGGAGAGAGTGTGATTTACGATGTTGTACCCCGCTGGTAGACTTCACCGAAAACATGGCACGGTCCGGTCAGCTGAGAACAAGCTCTGTGTGTGGCTCTATCGCGATTACAGCATCAGGGATTAAAAAAGAAAAGGAAAACTGTATTTAACATGTCCACAAATGTAAATAAACAACATAAAACATGCAAAACTAAGCTAATCTTATTGGTACTATTGATCCTTGACCAAAAGTTTAAACATAACAATATTACTGTCCTATATTGTGGCTGCTCATTGCTTCTGACAGGTTCTGGCTTGTGTTGAAGAATGGGTCAAATACGGGATAATAAAGGACTAAAATTCATTCCCCAAAAACAGTGTCAAGAAAGTCAGTCAGTGTTATGTTTTAATTTATTAAACTCTAAGCAAAACGTCTCACCGCCATGAAAATCTACTGATTTACAAGTCTTGTTGCTTAAATTCATTGTTTTGATGCAGCATAAGCTAAAAAAAAACTTGCTTGTTTTAGTGCCTATTTGAAGAAATAACTGTTATTAAGCACTTTTAAATCTTAATTCTTTAGATTTCGACAGAAGTAAAGGCTTGTTGAGGCATTTTAAAGGAAATGTAGTATATTAACAATTCTGCTAGCCTCCACAAAATATTGCAATAAATATTGTACTGTGAGATTCACACTGGGCATTTATTAGGTAATTAGGCCTGAATCATTTTTAATAAACTTCTTCATAAATTAAATCCTTCTTCATGCTTTATTAAGGCTAAATATGTGTAGTTAGTACGTTTTGTCACTCTAAAGCTTCCTCAGTTCTGACGCGGCTCTGATGGAGACTGGCTTTTCTTTTTTTTTTTAAATCAATGAGAGATTTTTTCCTCTTATTATTTCCCTTTCTCTTTTTTCCTTCCCTCATACTTTCTTCCTTTATTGTCTCATCACAATTTGTTCTCGCGTAAAATCCCTTCACCGCACCTATTGACCCAGCCTGTTTAAAGATGCACTGTGTAACATTTTGATTTATGTTCAAAGCCGCTATAAAGACAATTCAAACAGCAAGCTACTATAAAATATGAAAAATTACAGCTTCAACCTTATGTCAAGTATATTTAGAAAATCCAATATCTCTCCTTATGTATTTACTTCACGCTATTCCCCGTTTGCCCTGTGACAGCCCTCATACCAGTCCGTACGACGCAAATGCATTTCAACACGTATCAAAGAGGAGGTGTTTTTAGACCGGGTGACTGCGCTGCAATGGACTCTGGGAAATCATTACGAGTCTGATGATGCTAATCCCATCAGAGCGCATTGTCCTGCTCATTTGGCGGCGCTTTTTACGGAATCAGCGCTGTCTTTGAACGCACCCTCACCGCGCCTTCGCTCTTCATATTATTGCGTTTGATCGCTGATTATCGCTGTCACTTATTAACTTCAATTTGTTATTGTGCAAATGATGAAATGGTTGCTTTCGCTTTCCACTTGAGTCTGTGACAAAAGCCCCCTCACTTACCAACAATGACTATCTCTTCTCATTAGTAACCATTTTGCGCATCTCAATCAAAGCTTTTCGGATGTTTTTTTTTTTTTTCTTCTTTTCTTTTCCAGTTTTCCTCCCCCTTTCCTGAAAATCGTCACATGAAATACACTGAACTTCCAACTTTCAAAACAAGTCTCACCGGGGCAACCAGGAAGGCGAAAACAGTGTGAAATAAATGAGAGGGGACAAGTTTTGCGACTGTGAAGAGGAGCTAAAAGGTATGCAGATGTGGATTCTTCTTCTTGCGATGTTTCCCAGGTGACAGGTATACGCCGAAGCCCTGAAAGCCCCGCTACAATAATTACGCTAGCTCCCCAAGTATGTACCCCTCTAGCGAGCAGAGGTGCAGCCCGAGCAGGGAGCCATCAGATCCTTTCCGACTCGAGTGAGGCAACCCAGGGGAATGCGTCTTTAACAAAGCGCCATCTTCGTCTCCTTTAAATATCTCTTAGTGCAAAACCTCTTCCTCCTCTTCCTCCTCCCACGCACCCTCTCCTCCAAGCTGGATCTACTCTTTGGTTCTTCGCCTCAAAAGTTCTCAACTGTTTTATTTTATTATTATTATTATTATTATTATTATTATTATTATTATTATTATTATTATTATTATTATTATTATTTAACAGATGTGGTGACAAGTTCAAGTGAAATCATCAAAGTTTAAAAGGCCCATATTAAGATATTTTCTGATCAAACTGAAAACACCCTGTTCTACTTAGTGATGTCATGTGGTAATACAGGAAGTGCTCCACTGTGTTTTTAAACTCCATACACTTTTACTAGAATCATTTGGGTAATTTCAGCCCTGAAATTGCCAAACTTTACTAAACAAAAAGTAAAAGGTAGCTGCTAACTTGAAAAATATGACTACACGACATCACAAGGTGGAACAGAGCATTTTGAGCTTTGGAGATCAGGAGAAGGAGTACTCAAACATGTGTGAATGAAACAAAACACAACTTCAAGTATGTTTTTGATGAGGTAACATTACAACATGGCTGAAAGCTCACAACAGTCAACTTTGTGTAATATAGAACCTTTAATAGAGTGATAATGTTGCTGATTTGTCATCAACCATGCAATTAAATGAAACACATTTACATTATTAAAGCATAATACTGTGTTAACATATATGGCACGTTTTATTACTACAAACAAAGAAACAAGTTGCCTATGTATACATTCTTGTCAAATAGAATCTAATCGAGATTTACAGAAATACATTAAATCATATCTATATATTGACATTAATATTGCTTTAATGCAGCCATCATTTAATTATTTACTCCTGATTTCTACTGCTCGTCATAAGTCTGCAAAAATACACAAAGTTAGCTTACATGATTAAAAATGTCTCGTAGAATCTCTATAGAAATTTTGAAATAAATAAGTAAATACTAAACAAGGACGTCAGGAGAATAAGGATTACTCAAACATGCATGAATCACTCTAAATGCAACTTTGAGAGCGCAGATGAGAAGGAGAAATTATTATAGCTCTTAAAAGTCCATTTCAAATATGTCTCCTTTAATGTCTATACAATCAACACCATTAACCCATTTTGTATGTCTCTGATACAATACACAATACACATTTGTTCACTATAAAAATATGAACTTCTCATAATGAACTTAAAGGTGCCATATATATGCAAAACTGACTCTTGTGAGCTTTAAACCATGTTATAATGTTGTTACCTCCCCAAAACATAAGTGGAGTTGTGTTTTGTTTTATTCACACATGTTTGAGTAATCCTGCATTATTAGTCTGTCTACATCTCCAGCTCAAAATGCTCTCTTCCACCTTGTGATGTCATGAAGCGGTAGTTTTAAAGTTAACAGCTACATTTTACCTTTTGTTTAGTAGACATGGACATTTCCAGGGCTGAAATTATCCAAATGATTCTAATGAAGGTGTATGGAGATTAAAAACACAGCGGAGCACTTCCTGTGTTACCACATGACATCACAAGGTGGAATAGGGCGTTTTCTGTTTGAGAGAAGAACTCAGCCTAAATACGCAGGCTTTGTGTGTTAAACATGTAAGAATGAGATAAAACACAACTCCAGGTCTGTTTGCGATGAGGAAGCAACATTAGAACATCAGAAAATAGCGTAATATGGGCCCTTTAAACCAAAAAGCAGTTTCTTGATTCTAGTTTTCATTTTTAAATCGGAAGACAAAAGGGGCAGTGACTCTTTCTACCTCAGAGGGAGGGACGGGTGATGTGTGGAGACATGATTGGGTCAAAACAGCCAGAGGCACTTAAATGCAATGATTAAAACGACTTCAAAAAATCATTCTCGAATATATCAATTAACAGCCTGTGTATCTCTGTTTACACATTTTTGACAGACTCTTTAGGATAACAGTCACTAATGCTATTGTGATTTGACACTGGATCAAAACTACTTTTAGTCAAGCCTCCATCGCTAATATTTAACCTCTTTGGCGTTACTACAAACAGGAAAACTCACACTGTTTAGAGTAAAGGAAATTATATGAGAAGGTTTTGCGGTTTTGCTAATTAGTTTAATTTCTGTTGTGATACATGAGTTATGATTGAACTATAAAGATGTTTTAAACCGTATTTATCCTCAATTGACAGCGACTGACACTGACATGAACGAGAGAGCTGCAGAGATGATACAAAGAAATTATAAATGTTACTGTTCAAATGTGAAGGTATAAATGTTATTTTAATGTTATTTTAAAGTGCAGTGGTTTTGAAACACTGAGGACCTTTGGTGGGTTTCTTTAAGAGATTTTAACAGCAGCTTGGACCTGGTTTTGATCAAATGACATGTATTAATTTAATTATTTTTTTTCTTAATCCCTGCTTGATGAAAAAAAAAAAAAAATTAAAATAAGGAGGTTATTGGAACTTTAAACTTTATATTATTATTATTATTATTATTATTATTATTATTATTATTATTATTATTATTATTTACAACTTTATTAATAAAATAAAATTAATAAAACTAAAAATGGTATTTGGCAACTTAAAGTGATACACACAATGATAGGCACCTTGTATATCTTTTTGTGTAATAATTCTGCCTTCCTTTGCCACCTGAAAAAGAAAAAAAACCCTGTAAAAAATATTGTATTAATTAAATAAAAATATTATCAGTAATAATAATAATAATAATAATAATAATAATAAATACATTAATATAATTTTATATTTTTATAAAATATATATATATATATATAAATAAAAAATATATATGTATATAGTGTTTATAATTGAGTTTATGAGAGTCTTGTGTACTTTGTTAAACTGAAACCTGCAGTCACATCCCCTCACATGCTCGGTGTTCTGTGCATCCCAAACTAGGTCAAACTCTGCACCACCAACCACACTCCACAAACTTTCCATCATCGGCACCATCACATCAAGGGCGGGTGGGGCGGGCGGAAAAAAGAGATTCACTTGTCACAAATTTGACACCTTTCTCCTTTTCCTGAAGAAGAGGAAGAGGAGGAGGAGGAGGAGGAGAGAGAGAGAAGACTCCAAAGCCACGTTTCATTGTTCTGAAGTTCCCTTTTAGCTTTGCCTATCGTCGCTACTGAAATCACTTTAGCTTGTCAATGGCAGCCTGGCAAATTGCCCAACTTTAAGAGCCCAAAGTGTGTGCGTATGTGTCTGTTTTGCGTGTGTGTGTGTGTAGATGTGTCCATATGTGTGTGCATCCTTGTGTGTACGTGTGTGTAGGTGTGCATGTGTTTATGTGTGTATGTGTGTCCATGTTTTGTTGTTGCGTGCAGTGGCAGTGGGTTGACGGTTTTGTGTACTTGGTCTCAGGGGCAAACTGGATGCTAAAATAACTTGTCAACTTTAGCGCAGGAGAGGGTTTTTTGGTTAAAAGGTTCCTCCATGTCATTTTCCTCTCCCTCTCTCTTTCTTTCCCTATGTCGACTTCTTTCTTTATCTCTCTTCTCTCTTTACCTCTTCCTATCTTTCTCCTTCTAACTTTCTCTGTCTTTTTGTCTCTCTGTATGTCTCTTTCTCTGTCCCTCTGTCTCTATTTCTCTCTCTGTTTCTCTCTTGCTCTTTCTGTCTGTCTTTGTCTATCTGTTTTTTTCTCTTTTTCTCTTTCCCTCGCTCTCTTTCTGTCTCTGCTCTCTGTCTTTCCCTCTCTATCTCTTTTCCCTTTCTCTGTCTCTCTCTCTTTCTTTTACTGTTTCTATCTTTCTCTGTCTCACTCTCGCTGTGTCTCTCCATCTTTGTGTCATTCTCTCTCTTTCACTCTCTCCACCCTTTCTCTCTTTGTCTCTTTCTGTCTCTTCTATCTTTCCCTCTCTGTCTTTCTCTTTTCATTTCTCCCTCTCTCTTTTTTTTTCTCTGTCTCACTTTCTCTTTCTGTGTTTGACTGTCTTTTCTCTCTTTTGGCCTCTTTTCTCTCTTTTTCTCTTTCATCCTGTCTCTCTGTGTCTCTCTCTTTCTCTCTGTGTGTCTCTCTCTGTCTCTTCTTTCCTAATCTCTCTCTCTCTCTTCCCTCTTTCTTTCGGCCTCTCAACATCCTGAAATAGTCAGCACACAGGAGCAGCCCCAGTCTCTTTCTCTCTCTCTCTGCCTCTTCTTTTCTCTCTCTTTCTTCCATCTTTCTCTCTGTCTTTTACCGTCCTGAAATTGTCCGCACACAGGAGCAGCCTCTGTCTTTTTCTTTCCCTCTCTGTCTCTTCTTCTTCTCTCTCTCTCTCTGTCTGTTCCCTCTTTATCCTTTTCTCTTTCTCTCCCTCTCTCTTCTTTTCTCTTTCTTTCTCTAAGTCTCTTCTTTTCGCTTTCTTTCTTTTTCTCTCTGTTTCTCACTGTCCCGGAATCGTCAGCACACAGGAGCAGCCTCAGTTTTTCTCTCTCTCTTCTGTTCCCTCTCTCGTTCTCTCTGTCTCTTCTTTTCTCTTTCTTTCTTTTTCTCTCTGTCTTTCACCGTCCTGGAATCGTCAGCACACAGGAGCACAGGAGCAGTCTCAGTCTTGGGGGACCCCATTACGAGGCATTGTGAAATTATCCGAGCTTGATTAGACCTGCTGCGCGCTCAGACAAAACGATGCCTGTAATCACAGCTGGAGAGACAAAAAGCTCAATCCCGGATGGAATAATAACAATGTTCTCCTGCATTTTCCCTAATTTGGAAAGAAAAATGGCTCCGATCTGTTCATGTCTCAACACAGACAAGGAATCTCATCAAACTTCTAGTATATGCTCTTAAAGGTGCATTGTGTAACTTTTCTGGTGGAGGGTCCATCAAATGCTTTTTCTCCAGGGAGATTTTATTGCCAAAAAACCACCTGTAATAAATGCAAAGTAGAGCTATTTAATGTCACTATTTAACTTTAAGGTTGGGGCTCCGTCAACTGCTTGTTTCTACGGAGATAGCATTACTCTGCCTGGAATGTTCCACAGTTTGACATTAAACAGCTCTATCTTACATTTATTGAATTACAGGCGGTTTTATAGCTCGAAAATACCAAGGAAAACAGACATTCTGACTGTGAGCGGGGTTGTTTTTCCGCTGACCTGACCAGTAACTTGGTCTGGTTTGGTCTCCATGAACATAGAAAGGTTTAATGCCATACTGTGAAATATTCCAGACAAAGCAATAACATCTCTATGAAGAAAGGCATCTGACGGACCGTCCACCAGAAAAGTTACACAATGTACTTTTAAAGGCCACACACAACTAACTTTTACTGAGGTTTTAAACATGATGTGATATTTTGCAGGAGAAGGAATGAAAAGGCACTAGCTGTAATGTGAGCTTATATAACACAAAAGAACATCTACAACCATTGAACCTGGGTTGCCATTACTGAGGACAAATCATAGAGAGCCATTTTGGGTTTATTGGCTATAATTGAAGGATCTGGCAACCCTAAGTGGTGCTCTATTCATTTGTCTGGGATGTTTCACAGCATGGATTTAAACATGTACATTATGCATTTACTTTTTCTAAACACATTTTGCTCAGAGATACTTTGAATCTCATGCATTCTTACTGCGTGTGGGCTCGCTTCTCCACAGATCTGGCATCTAACTTGACCTGGAGTCTCTATGGTGATCATAGACTGGGGCAAAGCTACCCTGCTACCCGTCGCATTTCAAATAGGAAGCGAACACGGAGGCTCTTCTGGCTCCATCGACTCTGGTTCCAAGTGACTTTGTATATTGAAAAACTGTCACCCCTCTCTCTGCCTTGTCATTTTGCTCTACATAGTTCGGGTGTTTTTATTCCGCTATTTTGTCTGTATATCAATTCCTAATCCTAATAACTCAGCACCAAATTCGCCCCTATAACTTCTAGCTTCAGTGAGCTTCATTTGACTGGAGCCGAACACTATAGGTCACGTCACACTCCCTTAGTCCACTTCTTTATACAGTCTATGATGGCGATATATCATTTTAGATAAAAACAATGATATCTCCATGGTAAAAAGCAGTTGACCGACCCTCCACCAGAAAAGTTACGCAGTGCACCTTTAAAAAGAATAAAGCACGGTCTCCTTTAAAATTTCCCACCCCACTGTGAAGCACCAAAGCCGAACAAAGTAGACAAGATCTCATGCCTGTAAAAATGTGAGATTTCCAAAACCGGCTTTGCTTTAACCCTGGGACCCAATTTTTCAGTCTTTTTTGGGATTCTTCTGATGTTTTTCCTCCACGCTGTACAGTAGCAGATTGTAGCATAGCTCTCGACAAAAATAATCATGGGCACAGCAAATTCATCTGTTTTGTGATAACGGTATATTTCTGAGAAGATGTCCAACACAGCGGCTCCGAAATGCTCCCTATACGCTGATAAGTGCAGTACTATGGCCACTTGTCTGTTTACGGCATGGGGGAAGAAAGAGCTCCTATATGTATGGAAATTTGAAAAAGGAAAACCCAAACAGAAGTGAGAGAGAGAAAAGAGGCAGAAAATATCATTGTTTCAGTGGTACAGAGAAATTGAGGATTGGATATAGGGCGATTGGAAAAGATGGGTCAAGTTTTTAGTTCCTATAAAAGTTCTTGCTGTTTGTACTGCAGTATGGAAGTACTGTGGAAGTGTAGTTAGAGTTCCAGACTCACAGCAACAAGGTCCCAAGTTCAGTTCCATTTCAAAGTCTTGTCTGGAGGAGGTTTCGGTTTTCCTCATTAACCTAAAACATGCACAATAGTTTAAAGGTGCACTGTATAACTTGTCTGCTGGAGGGTCCGTCCCCTGCTTGTCTCCATGGAGATGTGCCTAGAATGTTCCACAGTGTGGCCATAAATGTATAAATCTCCATGGAGACTTGCAAGCCAACTTACAAGTTAGATTTGTGGAGAAGCAACACCACTTACAAAAATTTTTGGTGGAGGGTCCGTCACTTGCTTGTTTCTATGGATATGTCATTGCTCTGCCTGGAATGTTCCACATTATGTCATTAAACAGCTCTAATTTACATTTTTTCAATTACAGGTGGTTTTACAGCTCAAAAATACCTAGAAAAACAGGCATTCTGACCGTGACAGATCTGACCTGTAACTTGGTCAGGTTTGGTCTCCATGATGATAGAAAGGTTTAATACCATACTGTGAAACATCCAGACAAAGTAATAACATCTCCACGGAGAAAAGCATTTGATGGATCCTCCACCCTCCACCAGAAAAGTTACACAATGCACCTTTAAAGCAAAAGTATAGAAATCAGAACATCAAAACAGGATCCCTACCAATATGCTCTCTCTGCATAGGTCTCTCTGCAGTGATGGCGTAATGCAATGCTCCTAACATGGGCAAGCTACAAAATGACTCAAATTGTGGTTTGTCTGACACTGATGCGACCTGGTACCACTGATCCTGTATATATCCTCACCCCCTGTCTCAGGACTTATACACCAGAGCCAGAGCGGCCCCCAGCAGCAGCAGCAGCAGCAGCAGCAGCAGCAGGAGGGCGTAGCGATCTATTTCTAATGAAAATACATAAATAAAACATGCAAATTCCTCATCCAAGCAGCTCCTTGTCAGTTCTGCAGAGTTAAGTCCCGATCAACAATCCGACGTCAGCAAGTCTTCACCGGACCCCAGCGCTTTCCCTCTCCTCTCCGCATAGCTCTGCATTCATTTCCATTCTACCCCTCTTTTGCGTAAAGAAATCCCTACAATTGTGGACTCTTTTGCATCTAGACCCCCACTACTGCACACACACACACACACAGGATATATACATGACCACGCACACACACATGCCCACGCACACATGTTGGGTTTCTATGATTCTTGGGGACATTCCACTGACTTGCATTTATTTCCTTTAGACTGATCCTAACCTTATAATCCTAACACTACTTAACTTAACTACTGTTTACTGCTTTGTATTGATTAAGTTGACTGCTGCCAATGGGAACTCCGGGTTGAATAACAGTAAAATAAATTAAAATATAATAATAAACTAACCTTAACCTAAGTTATATACTTTTTAACCAATATCTGGACATTTAAAGTAGTAATGTGTAACTTTCTGGGGGTGAAAACATAAGTTAAAATAAGTTCTATGCTATATTGTAGAATATTATAGCCAAAGGAACACCATTTTGAAGTAAGCAGGATGAGCCAAACATGAGTCAGGTTTGTGAAGATGCAAGCCCGCATCTGCTGTTTTTTCTCTACATTTTTTTTTTTTTTGCAATAAACACACCCATAATGAGAAAAAAAACAAAAACAAAAACAAAACAAAAAACAAAACAAAAAATAAAACATGATTTTATTTTGGACAAAAGCATGACATACTGAGGCTTTAAATATCTTAAATATATTTTCTCTATGGAGACAGATAATTTTTATTTTCAATATTATAGCAACAGGAACACCATTTCTAAACAAGCAGCATAAGGGCCTCCCCAAATAAAAGTCAGGTTTGCGGAGATGCAAGCACTCATAGTAAGGACAGATGATTTTCTGTATTTTTTACTTTTTTATTTTTACCTCATATGGGCCTGATTTTTGTCCCCATGGTGTGAGTGTGTATGCAGATCTAGTCCCCACAGTGCCATAGATCCCCGCTCACACACTCTTCCTCTCTTGGTGTCCGCTTGTGCTTATTCATAGAGAAATGGCCTTTTGTCTCTGCCTCTCCCCGTCACAGGAGGTCACGCAGGCTTACCCCCGCCGAATAAAGCTGCGTCCATTCTTATAATTTGCATTGATGCATAGAGAGGAGAGATAGGGCTGATATGTGCCTGTGTGTGTGTGTGTGTGTGTGTGTGTGTACGTGCATTGGGGGGGGGGGGGTCGTTCTAGCGTTGAGGTTATGCAGAACGAGGACTCCTTATTTTTCACCCCTCCTTCCTCTTCTTCACCCTCTCTCCAACCATACACATACCCATCTATCTCCGCAACCCTTCACCCAACCACCCTGCAATCCTTAGAGGGGGGGAAGAGGGCAGGGGGGCGGGGGGGGCACAGGGAGGCCTCTTTCCAACCACAAGGTCAGTGCCAAGGACGGACCCGGGGCCAATTAGTATGCAGATCAGGGGGCGCTGTGTCGTTTAAGGGTATTGGTCTGATGCAATCACATTAGTTAGGCCAGCGAAGAATTCCCCATCTGACCTCAATCATACGCCAGGGCTGAGGCACGGAGCAAATGGGAAGGAGAGGGGGAGAGAGGACACGCGTCGAGAGAAAATAGACCCCAAGATGGCGAGACGAAGAGGGGGCGAATCACCTGCGAAACCCCTCCATCACAGGACGCCATCACTCTCCACAGCCTCCATCTTCTCTTGTCCATTCCGCTCAGCAGTTATACAGCGGCCCGTGTGTCAGATATGGGGAAAAAAAGGTGATAGACAATAGGACGGGACTATAGGAACATGGAGTTATGGTGGTGGTCCAAGCAGAAGGTCTATTGAAGATGGGAAGTTTTCGTATACGATGGTTTTTACAGCAGAGGTAATGTGTGAAACTACCTTGTGAAAAGATCATGGTCACGATATACCTGAGGTAAGCCAGCAGCAATGGGGGAATATGAAACTCATAATGTGGTCGTGGCTGGTTATTTAAAAACAGAAGACTTGAAAAGAATTTTTAATTCTTTTTCAAATTATTATTTTTGCAAGTTTTAAAGGCGCTGTTTTTTTACTGTCTTAAAAATGTGAAAAACAGAATTTTAAACAGTTTGCAGTAGCCCCAAAGTCATTCCTCACTTATATTAGGATTTCAGAGCAACATAATTATTCACTGTCAGGAGTTTTTAAGCATTTTCGCAACTTCACTGTAAAGCTAACAACAACTAGCAAGCACTAGTAACCAAGCACTTCCTAAATCTCAGTCAACAAAACACTTTGTGATTAGATACAGACAATAAACAGTGGGCTTATTTTGAGCTCAAAAGCTGCTTAAATAATAAATCTACAGTAAAGTACAGACACGTTCTGATCAAATACATGGAAAAAAGGTACAAGGCCTTTACGGTTTTGGCAAGGTAGTCACAAATATATACTCCCGTAGTCTCCAAGTCTTCAAGGGGAAGTGAATCTGGCTTAAAACTTTTGCCAATCAGCCAATAATGGATGCCTTGCTATGGCCACCCATTTAAGAAAACCCAGAATGAAATAAGTTTGGGTGAGGTAGACCTTGGTAACTTCATTGATTTGTTTAGTTTACTTTATTTTCAGTCATTTAAAATTTCATTCACAACACAATGAATGTAAAACACAGGGTTTGTTTTGGGGACTTGTGTGATCTCCATGTTGTTTGCTTCTTGTTTATCCAAATTTGAAAACCTGCCAATGGGACAACCCTTTGGTCACAAGTCTTTCAGGCCTTACAGAAAGATTATAATTTGCCCCCCGCCAACCACTCCTCCACACTTATCCCTACTCCCTGTTTTACTCTCTTTGGCTTTTTTGAAGAAATCTACGTCTGGGTTGTAAATTTGGTCCAATTCTTCCTCTTTCACTCCCTCTATCTTTCTCCCCCTTGTCTGAATTAATGAGATGGGGTTTGATCAGGGCAGCCAAGTGTTCACTGGGAAATCTCACAGCCCGCCTTGTGTCCCGTAATAGAATTTGCATCTAATGCATACATAAATCAAACATCTTTCTGGACATTTTCATATGCATAATGTCATTTCATCCTGTTTCTTTCCAAGTGGGGAGCTGTGTCAGTCTGAGGGTGCGGAAAAGAGGAAGAGGAGGAGGAGGGAGCGTCGATGTAGGTGGCAGTGGTGCGATTGTAGTTGAGGTTATTTTGTTTTATGTTTTTCTCTTTCTCACTTTTTTGAGTTTCTGTTAATACTTTCAATTTATTGTGCTGACTGTGTAGCCGTGTTGTGAGGCATGCACTGGGGATCTTTGGGCTTTTGCTTGTCAGATAGTTATATTGAGAGATAAAAAAGCCAGGAGAGAATACACATGGGTAAGTGTGTGTACGCGCCAGCCCGCCATGTTTGTGTGTGTCTGACGCGTGTTGACGGTGGCGCTTCAGAAGTACCGTTGCGAGCTTCATCACATCTCTACCTTATTCTTGGGGGCTTTGTTATGTAAATGTGGGAGGGAAAAGTAGCAGATTCAAAGTGCTTTTTCTTCACAAGGAGGAGGCAGATAAAAAAAGGCTAGTGACAAGGTGTCTTGATTGTCCTTAGTGCTTTGCTGCAGCCGCGCTAACAAGACTTGATATTGTAGAAATTCCATTTGCAACCAGCGTAATTTGCATCTTTTGGACAATACTTATGTGCATTATTAAGTCGATCTGCATCTGGAAAGTGGGACAGTTTTACAAAGAAGTGGACTCGAGGCTACGCTAATGTTCAGGGGAAAGTGAGATTGGAGCTGCTTTTGATTCAAGCTTTAGCCAAAGAGCAGCCACTTTTTGCTTACACAGTTCGTTATTGTAAGTGTTGAAGCAAGAACCAAAATTTTCACCTGAAACTCAAACATCGCACATACAACTTGTTTTGAGGTACCCCCCATTAAGCTGATCTGGTAAAGAAGAACAATACCACACCGACCAATGGAAATGTCATTTAAATGTACAATATCTTAAAGGTGCACTGCGCAATTGTTATTGCTTTGCCTGGAATGTTCCGTGGTATGACATTAAACATATCCATTTAGCATTTATTCATTAAGGTGTGAATAGGGCCGACTCCACAGATCTGAACTGTAATGTATAGTGCTGTAGCCTGCTTGTCTCGTGATAGATAGGTTTATGTAATAACATTTCCATGGAGACAAGCTGATGGCGGACTCTCCACTAGAACTGTTACACAGAGCAACTTTAAAGAACTCATATTAGACTATTTTCTGATCTATGCTAGCCAATCTCTGCTGAACAAAAGGTAAAAGTTAACTGTGAAGTTGAAAACTACTATTTCACAAGGTGGAGCAGAGCATTTTGAGCTTTCAGGATGTAAACAGACTAATAATGCAGGATTACTCAAATATGTGTGAATGAAACAAAAGAAAACAAAACTTTGGGTATGTTTTTGATGAGGTAACAAGATTGTAACATGGCTTAAAGCTCACAAGAATCAATTTTGTGTAATATAGGACCTTTAATAAATGTCAATCACTGTACTTCCCAAGCCAAGATGCATAAATGGTTGCTCAATATAGGTAGTTAGGCATGTTAGATTTGCTTTATTAATCACAATATTATCTATCTATCTTCCTTCTGTATTTGCAATAAAGAAACTCGACAAAGACTAAAGATCTGACTAAAACAAAAACTCTAAAAGAAATTTGGCTCCTCTTTGGTTCTGACACTAATTCTAATATATGTACTTCTGTGATTTAAAGTGTCCCTCTTAAATCAGCCCGTGTTGTCATTTACGCTGTTTTGAGACTTCCATCTAAAAGTTTTTCAAGTGATCCGTTCAGTGCACATTTTGTTCAGAAGTGACAGAGAACAATGAAAGGTGTGCTCGCAGATGTAAAATTGTCTGCTTTGCATTCGAAACCGTAAACAATGGACTTGATAACATTCAGCTTGAATCATCAGTCATATTCTCACCACTGCTTTGAGCGCACTTTCATAACGCTCTTTTTTATGTCTTCATCGGGAGAGTTCTTAGCTCCACAGATTCTTCCCTGTGGGCATACGCAGGCTGTGCAGATGCAAAAAACATGTCCAGGCACTAGGGGACGCCAAAAGCTGAATCCACATTAGAGAGAATTGATACTTTGCAGCTGATGTTGTCAATATTCCCTGGGGGCGTGATGCTAACTGTATGCATGTTCTGTCTGATGCTTTGTTAGACTTTCATTTGAGCTTTAATTTAACACAATCTGACCAAAAAGAACGGACTGAGCTGGAACTTCTACAAATGAGATGATTTTGTACTGTTCAAATTCTCAAATAACATTAAAGTCACAAGCTAGCTAGCATTAGCCAAAAGTTTTTCAGTTTCGCTCTTACCTTTTTGTTGAAAATCAAACTTCTAAACGGGACCATGAACGCTCGTATCGATCACAGATTCCTGAAAATGTGTTGTTTAAATCCATTTAATATTTTTCCATTAAACTCATCTACTATATATCCATGAACACAAGCCCACAATGTCCCCAGGCGAAGTTACAGGTCAGATCTGCGGAGAGGTGAACTCACGCACTGTAGGAATGCATGTTTTCGTAGTATGAGCAGTGAAACACCAGTAACTGAATAAATGCAACATGGATTATTAGAGCTCAGTGAGTTTTAATTTTTGATCGTGGTCCCTGGCAAGTCCATTCTTGTTTACTGCTTTAATGCAATACTGTGAAACATTTCAGGCAAACCGGTAATACATTTTAGACTCATTTGGGACACTCCAGTTCAGAGCCTGTATGAGTTGACCTGTACACAGCCCTGCTCCCAGCCCGCTAATGCAATGTGACCAGGAAGTGTCCACTCCCATAAATAATACAGACACTACAGCTAGCAGCGCCTCGACTGTTTACATGGCAATTAGGTGTCACCTCTGCTCACTTTGATATTAATTAAAATGTAATGTGCTTCAGTTATTTTGCAGCTACACAAGTCATGAAGCTGTAAACACCAACTAATAAGTACAGAACAACCTCTGCATACAAACAGGAAATGGAACTTATTTTAAGAAAGGAAAGTCAAGGTTAGAAGCTATTTTTGAAGATGGCGGTCTTTTAGTACATTTTCATTTTAATTCCCCTAGAAAAAAACATAACTGAAGTGACGATTGGAAAAGTAGGGAGTTGGTCTGTATTGAGTGCTCACTGTTGTTTTGTCCTTGGGCAAGACACTCATATAGTTGGTATAACATATACCTATAACATGGTATACTTTCGAACTGAAAATATAAAGTAGATATCAAAACCTGTCCTTGCTTTTCCGTAGCTCTCACAAACCCTTTGGCGCATTATTCAGATGGATTCATTTTAAAAAACACAGTAGAGCACTTCCTGTATTACCACATCTATCTATCTATCTATCTATCTATCTATCTATCTATCTATCTATCTATCTATCCTATTACATTTGAATTTACCCTATGCCATTTTTATTTATAGCTTTGAGAATAACATAAAAGCATTAGACACTTGACCTGTGACAACTTAAAACTACACTGTGTAACTTTTCAATATGGTATTAAACTTACTATTTATAAGATGCATTTATTCAATTATTGGTGTTTTTATTGCTCAAAAATACCTTTAAAAACATGTATTCTTACTGTGAGGGGTGAGTGGGGTCGCCTCTTCACAGATCTGTGAATTGACCTGGTGACATCTCCTGCTTGTCTCTACGGAGATTGATGAGTTTAATGCCATACTTAGGAACACTGCAGGCAAAAGAATGACATCTCTATGGAAACAAGCAACTGACGGGCCTTCTACCAGAAAAGTTACACAGTTAGTGCACCTTTAGTGTCTTTAACATCACACCATAAATGCCCAAAAGTCTATAAAAGCTGATTATTTAAGCTTGGTCAACTCTATCCATCACTACCCACGCATCTGTACATTGCCAAAATTCACCATCACGTGCCTTGCTAATTGGCACAAGCGCACTGGCATCTTCTCTTGTACATGGGATAATAGTCCTTCACATCCTCCATTTAACAGAGAGAGCATTTTTGATAAGAACTTAAACTTGTGACACTTCGTAACTCAAAGACCACAAATGTTATCTTATCTCTATATAAATGAGTGCGATGGAAATATTAGATTATAGTTGATAACACAATTGTGATTCCAGACACAAAAGCGGCCAGTCTGTAAGCGTGTGCGTAATCAAATATAAAAGATGATTTCCGAACCATAAAAAGTAAGGATGCAGGGCAGTTTACAACTATTTTCAAATCTCAAATACAGTTAATATCTCAAGCAGAAAAGACAAATTCAAATACAAATACAAATACGTTAAGAGTGATGGATACTTTACTGGATACAAAAAGTAGATCTACATAGCTTTTACAGAATGCCCATTAGACAGAATTGATACTTTGCAGATAATGTAATCAATATTCCCTTGGGGTGCGATGCTAACTGTATGCATGCACTGTCTGAGGCTTTGTTAGACTTTAATCTGAGCTTTATTTTAACTCGAAGTGACCAAAAAGAACGGATTTAGCTGTAACTACAACAGGTGAGTAAAAGTATCTTCCCTAAAAACAGGTATTGGTGCGGATGAGGAGTTTGAGAGGGTGAGGTGGCTGATGGTTCTGCTGCTGAGGTGGAAATGGCAGGATTGTTATACCTCGCAGGATTGAGATTCCTTAAGATGTGCTTAGTTGAGAGGCAGCGGTAGAAGGATGTGATTGACGAAATAACTTGAGAGGTGTAATTTGTCCCTATAGTTGTTAAGTTTTTTCTAACCCTGAAATACATTTTTTTACAATAATAAACAAGTAAAAACCTAGTATGTGGTGCAAGTTCAAACTAGGACTAGGGGTAGCATTGACATACTCTACTTAACTGTGAAAAAAAGTAAAATGTATTTTTACAATACACCCAGGTACGTTAATGGAACATGGGAGTAAGTTATTGGTAGTGGTTGGACGGACCAGAGGCAAAAATAAGTATAGCCACACAAATGCAAAATTGGTATAGTGAAAGTATAATAAAATAAACAAATTTTGTTATTATAAAGCACTGTCTGTAAAATCACTCACAATCAGATTCATTCAAAAGTATTCTGTAAACGTATTTACCAGTAGCTAATGTATCTCTATGGATGTTTCACACTACTGTCAGAAACATGCCGGATTTGTTTATTGACGTATTTGTAATCCTTCTACATTTTATGCTCCTTATAGATTCAGTACTACATCTACTATAATGCCCGTCTTGTAATTCCTACTCCTTTCTTGTTCATTAATCAGTAAACTCCAAATTCCAAATATCCCACCAATAGGCAATGTAGTTGTAGTGTCTTGCCTAAGGACACAACAACAGTTTCCACTACAGTCTCTCCTCTGTGACACCCAGCGTGTATTCCCAGTGGTCTCCCATCCTAGTACTAACCAGGCCCAGTCTTGCTTAGCTCCCATATGACCAGTGCCTGACAGATAAGTTTAATGCCATACTGAGGAACATTCCAGACAAAGCTACAATATCTCCACTGAGAGAAGCAGATGGCAAAACCTTCCTTTATAGGTGCACTGTGTGACTTTTCTGGTGGAGGGTCTGCCATCTGCTTGTCTCCACGGTGATGTTATTGTTTGGTCTTGTCTAAACAAATAGATCTTACATTTATCCAATTCAAGGAGTTTTTGTTTCGCAAAACTACCACAAAAACATGCATTCTTACTGTAAGCAGGCCCACTTCTCCACTGGTCTGACCTGTAACTTGGCCTGGCTGCTTGTCTCCATGGAGATAGTTGAATTAAATGCCATAGGGTAAAACGTCCAGGAAAAAAAACATCAAGATCTATATGGAGTCAAGCAGGTCTATACCAGAAAGGTTACGCAATGTTCCTTTAATATATATATATATATATATATATATATATATATATATATATATATATATATATATATATATATATATATATATATATATATATATTTTTTTTTATTATGTACTTTATCTTCCCAATACATACATATAAACAGCACTATCCTCTACATTATGGCTACCACAATTCCCATCCTGTAAGTCCTCCTCCAAAACTATCCAGACTTGTCAAACCTTTTCCTTTCTCCAGATTTCTGTACCATATTTCCAAAGCGTGAACATTTGGACCCATCCCAAATAACTAAGTCTTGTCTCACCACCTCCACAACAGCTTCTCCACACCATCCACCATGTCCCTTTATCTGCTGCCAGAGGCATATGTGTACATGACAACTTCAGTGGTGAAAGCGAAGGTGCATCCCAGACAACTTCCTCTCAAGATGGCCACCGTTTGTGTACTTTTTGTGTGTTGGGGTGGAAGCAGTGAGTTGGAACCCCAGGCGGAGCAGCTGTCCAGGCAGGTGGTGGCCAACATGGAGGAAGGAGGGATCTATGACTGTCCTCTCCTCCATCAGATGCTGGGAAACATCTGGGAGAGGACGAGGATGGAGTTGGGAGATGAGAGGAAGTGAAGGCGTGAACAGGAACGTCGGACATGTTGGACGGGAGGATGGGAGGATGAAACAGACGACAAAGAGGCAGATGTGAGAAGTGTGAATGGGACAATAACAAGTGGAGGTGCATGGAGTCTGTTATGATAGGATTGGGGAGTTTTATAATGGGAATTTGTGACTAGCCTTACATTAGGGTAATAATTAAGTAGTTATAAAGTATTTGTATATGTTTTAATTAAAGATTTGTTATTATGAAGTGTTACTGATTTTCATTTTATTTTACTATTAGGGGTTTAGTTAGGGATGATTGTATTGAAATCATGGTAAGCCCACTAATTAATAATGCATTTTGTAGCAAGCTTAAAGGTGCATTGTGTAACTTTTCTGGTAGAGGGTTCGTGAAATGTTTTTCTACATGTAGATGTTATTGCTCTGTTTGGAATTTTAGATTTAGATTTTAGATTTAGACTTGATTGATCCACAAGGGAAATTATTTGTGGAATGTTTCACTATATGGTATTAAACATTTCTGTCTTTATGGAGACCAAACCAGACCATGTTACAGGTCAGATCTGTGGAGGGGCGACTCCGCTCACAGTCAGAATGCCTGTTTATGTAGGTATTTTTGAGCTATAAAACCATCTGTAATCAAATAAATGTAAAATAGAGCTGTTTAATGTCACACAGTGGAGCATTCCAGGCAGAGCAATGACCATGGAAACAAGCAGGTGACAGACCTCCTACCAAAAAGTTACAGAGTACAACTGAGTCCATTGACAGACTGATTTCAGTTATAAAGTACATATACAGTACACCACATATTCCCAGGGGTCCCCAAGGGTTCTAAGGAAAGAGGTCTGAACTAGACTGGTTGCATTTTAGTGATTTGTTTTGTATTTTATAACATAACATCTTTATTAACCAGAAAACAATTATATTTTCCTTTTAAGACAGCAAATGAGAATGATGTTAGGACCACCAATATATCCGCAGTTAAAACACTGGGAGGAAGAGGTTGGAAACTACTGCTTTTGATGACTGATTGACAACATGCAAATAACATTATGAGTTAATTATCTTTACCCATGTTAAAGTGCATTTAAAGTGTTTTGAAGACAACTGTTTTATATTGTAATTTTGTAGTGGTCAGATGCCATTTACTGATTCAGAATAGCTTATTTCTAGTTTGTATTGTTTCACTGTATTAGACAACTGAAGCTCAGACACTAAAGTACCAAAAATACACACAGCCCACATTAAAAACAAAAACACTATTGCAAAAACACTATTACAACCTGTTGAGATGACTATACACTGAATGCTAACAACAAATCCTGCAATTCTGTACCAATTTATTTATTTATAATCAGCAAACACAAGTTGTCCATTTCCCTGTAATCCTCCCAATGAGAAACACCCCTTTGTTTTGCTTTAGACAATTTACTTAAGCAACGAGATAAACCTTTTTGTTTCCCATGACGACAGCGCCAGCATCAGAATGTATAGGTAGATTTATCAGGCCCTCCATATGCATAGGCATCCCCCTAGCCTTGTAATAAAGCCAATTTAGAATACAATAAGGCAACTGGTCAGAGAGGCCTGGGTTAGCTAATGACAAGCGATATCTCCGATGCAATGAAGAAGCAGACGGAGCCTTGAAATATTTGCTCAGGAGACATGCTGCGGGTTTCAATCTCTCCACAAATCCATTTATACGTTTGCAGGCTGATTTATAGTCTTATTTTAACTGTCTTCTACATGCAAATGCACTGAGACCGCTAAGAGAAATATGCATAATGCGATTCTCAGGGTCATCCCTCCAGCCTGTCAAGTCGAGGGGAGGCAGGTAGGTGGGACAGAGGGAGGGGAGAAGGAGGGGACGGGGGGGATTTGGGGAATTAGACTTTCCATAAGAGGGAGGGGGGAGGGGGCGTAAGAGGGGGGCGAGGTGGCTGTCCAGACGACGCCTCACCCTCATTTGAATAAAGCCCGCATTATAAGACTATAGGCCACGGAGAGGTATTCATCATTCACAGTCCTGCTATCATTATTCGCACATAGCTTTCCACGAGCCATGAGGAGGCATCAGCACTGGGACCATAATTTAATTACATCTATATTACCCATAATTCCACCATCGGAGGATTTTTCTGCCATTGTGCTTTATAGGTGTAAAGTAGCAGCTGTTAGAAAAGGAGCTAAAATAATGTTTGTTAAAGGGCTCATATTACGCTATTTTCTGAGCTGTGTTTTAATGTTGTTTCCTCATCAAAAAAATCTCGTGATGTCATGCGGGAAGTACAGGAAGTGCTCCACTGTGTTTTTAAACTCCATACACCTTCACTAGAATCATGTGGATCATTTCAGCCCTGGAATGTCCAATGTCTGCTGGACAAAAATTAAAAGATAGCTGCTAACTTCAAAAAACTACCACTACATGACATCACAAGGTGGAACAGAGCATTTTGAGCTTTTGAGGTAAAGACCTTAAAATAAAGGATAACGCAAATGTGTAAATGAAACAAAACACAACTCCAGGTATGTTTTTGATCAGGTAGCAGCATTTAAAATGACTTAAAGCTCACAGAGTCAATTTTGAGTAACATAGGACCTTTAATGAAAGGTACTGGCACTCAACAAAATTAGTAATTAGTATTTTTATAACAGTTTGGGGAATTTTGGAAGGGTCTGTCCACAAACCAGTAGACTGTACACAGGATTGGACATTTCAAGACTGAAACCATCCATCCATGATTCTAGTGAAGGTGCATGAAGTTTAAAAACACATTGGGGCTCTTTTTTTTTTTTTTTTTTTTTTTTCTGTTTGTATCCAATTCCCATTAGCTCTATAACGCCCACACTGCCCTTTTACCTTTAGCCCCACACCACTAAGTAACTATTTGATTATCACTTTGTATAATTAAAGTCTCATTGTGCATTAAGTGGATTACCTCTCAAACACAGGTACCCCACACGGCTCCACCTCCTCTGGTCTCACAGCCAAAGCTCTGGTTTCAAAATGATTCTCCAACAGACAATTACGAGCATATATCTGGACACGTGACGACTTCAACTTTATTAAAGAGATCTGTCACGGCGCGTCTCCTGCCTGGACACGACAAAGCAGATTCATCAATTACAGGACCACCAATGGCATTAGTGCTGGTATTAGACCTGCCTTTTCTGTCTTTTCCTTCACATTATTTTACACGTTTTTCACTCTGAGGTGGAGGAGAGGGGGCAGATAAGAGCGGAGGAAAGAAGAAAGAAGGAAGAAGGAGTGACGGGTTGTCTGCGAAAGTGGACAGATGTTAATATAAAACTAAATACAAGCTAAATTAATGCAATTATTACATTTATTTTCTTAAAGGTGCAGTATAACTTTTCTGGTGGAGGATAACGCCACCTGTTATTGCTTTGCCTATAAGGTAACACAGTATGGAAATGACAAGCAGGTGGCGTCAGTTACAGGTCAGATCTGTGGAGAGGTGAGATCACTAAATATTTTTTTTAGTAGTAGTGCCCCCTGTATTATTGGGCATAAGATCCTTCAGTTCCTGTACTGTGTGGGGCCACTCAGTATTGAGTTTGCAGGCAAATCCAGACAAATCAGTGATATCATTCTGGTCTCAGTTCAGTTCACAAAGGAGCTCATTGGTTACAGATCATTCTGAATAAAATCACATTTATTTTACCTCAGATCAACAAAGTTTAGTGCTTCGTTCAGTGAGCCTGCGGAAAGTCTTTTTTTTTTGTATTCTTTCCTTCTTTTTTTTCTCATAAACGGTGATGGAACATTGTTTTTTTTCTGATTGGTTAATCCAACTGCCAATCACACCCATCTGAACTCGACGATTCACAATGACCAGACTCATATCTTCATAAAGTACTGAAGAAGTGTGTATTCTGGATCCCCAGCAACCACAATTTTGAGCCTTTTTTCTTTTAGATCCATATTGATATTTAAAACGCCCATTATATTTAACAGTGATTCCAACATTTAGATAATACACAATAACTATATAGCTGAAGAAAGCCTAATATGTCTAGTTTTCACAAGTTTGAATTACCTCAGAACCAGACTGTATGAATCAAAGAGAGGATAAAACACAAATGAAATGGCAAGGATTAAGCAGCTTGGCCTATAATCAAAACATATGTAAAACGTTGCTTCTGGTGAGATGAGAAAATAACATTACATATCCTGAATATATTTGATGGTGTTAAAGGGTGTTTATTTCTGTTTTCTTATGTGAATCTCCATATACAAATAATACCATAGCCTATGTATTTGCCTTAAGACAGGTGCGTACAGTTCATTCTAATGCAGCCTTTCTGAGCCCACATCAGTTTGAGCCGGTCTCCTTTTTCCCTCTGAGAAATTAAGCACTCTATTCACTGCATACATTTTCAGGTTTTGCTCCGCGCCACACTCGGGGGTGTTGAATTTTTTATAGCAAAAAAAGCGCCCTAATAATTGTTGAACAGATGTAAGTGTTGGCGAGTGGGTTCCGTCAGAGCTCATAAAATGGAATTAGCATGTTAACCCTGCCTATGCCCGTGAATGGAGAGGGGAGGGGCTACCGCGCAGTCCCCATTTGGGGTTATTAAGGCGGACTGGTGAGTTGGGGAGCTTGGGGGCCTTAACGCAGTCACAGGAGCCAAGGAAATGAGCAGGGATATGTTCTGGATCTCCCTTAAGCACAGAACACACTGTACAGGGCTATATATGTATAATGGTATTCATCCGTTCTCCATGCATGTAATGTAATGATCCATGTTTTATAACCAAAGTTTAGGGAGCTTAAGGCAGTGTGGAGCCAGGTCTGTGGAGTGTAGAATATAATGAAAGTCGGTCAGTGATTAAAAACGGGAGATTAATAATGGAATAAATTAAAAAAATATAAAACAATTTACGTAATCGAGATCAAAAAGCCACAAGCTAGTATACCTGTGCCAGTGCAAAAGCATATATGAAAGGTTACAATGGTTGTGAATACGGAATAAAACATCAAATGAAACAATAGAGAAAAATAAATAAAAAATAAAGATACTAAAAAAGAGATTATGTTTTATTTGTTTATTTTTCTGGCATAATTGCATACCTTGCAGTTGTGTCATGAAACCAAAATAGAATCTTCAAGACCTTTTAATGAACATGAATGAAATATCTATTAATTATACCTTGCATAATATCTAACCGGATATAGAATATTTGTGGCAGAGTGGTTAGTACTCCTCAAAGTGACCAATAACATTTGTTAATCCAACCAACTTCCGCTGCTTATTAGGTTTATATGGTAATATGGTAAATAAGCCACTGCTCTTTGGACAGTCTTAGGGCCATAAAAAAAAGGTAATAGTTTAAAGATGCACTATGTTCCACAGTATAGCATTAAACTGGTCATTAAACAATACAGTATTTTATTGTTAAATACCTTCAGAAACATTGCAGTTTTTGGTGTGAGCAGAATCACCTCTCCACCGATTCGACTTGTAACTTGGCCAGATTGTGTCACATGCTTGTCTTCATGGAGATGGATCAGTTTAACGCCATACTGCGGAACATTCCAAGCAAACAATAACAACTCCTTTAGAGACCCTCCACCAGAAAAGTTACACAATGCACCCTTAACTGTGGAAGTGAATTGCATTTAATCTATTCGTACTTACGTTATTTTAAAGCACCCTTGGACATAGACTCTCATTCGCCTTCATGTTGACAAGCAGGTAGCGGACCCTCCACCAGAAAAAATACACAGTGCCCCTTTAACTGTGAAACTGAATGACATTTAATCTGTTCATACTTCCCTTATTTTAAAGCACTCTCACTGACTTTCATGTTTATACTGTATATGTGTAAAAAGCCTGTTATTTTTCCCAACTGTTTGCTTCTATTTAAATAAACATATCCGGGTGCCTGGTAAGTGGATGTTGTTTACCATATTTGGGCGAGGATACCGCTGGGCCTGGGCATGTAAACTGGCATCAGTCGACTGGCTTTGAGTTGGCGCACTCTTTGAGTCTGGCTCCTGCTGAATTATTGAAGAGTGACCGAAGAGGGATTGGACGGGCCTGAAGTTTGACCTCCAGTTTTGTTTTAACTGCTCCAGCTCAAAGTGAACGCCACTCTGCTCCCGGCACGCCACGCCAACTTCATGTTTATGTAATGTCCGACAAGCCCCCCACCCCTCCCCACACTCCCTTTTCAAGACCCCCTCCCCTCTCCTCTGCTCTCCCAACCCACAGATACTGAAAATACTGGAGAGATGCTACAGGCTTTTTGGTATTTGTTTGGATGTTTTTATTGCTAATAATTTTGCAGTTTATGTTTTTATAGTGGTCAGGCTTCGAGGTAAGTCGAAGGAGAAAACAGCTTAACCCAATTACATATAAATCCGTTGCAAACTGGTGGAGAGGTGGGTTGCATGCTGTTGTCTTCTTTGGCAATACATTTCATGCACTATCTCCAATCTAGTTCTGAGAGAGTTCAAAAAGAGTTTTGAATTGAGTTCAAAATGCTCTGTTTCACCTTATGATGTCAGGAAGCAGTAGTTTTCAGAAGTTAACAGCCACTTTTAATCTTTAGTTCAGTAGAGATTGACAATTCCAGGGTTGAAATTATCCAAATGATTGTGATGAAGGTGTATGGAGTTTAAAAAACAGTGGAGCACTTCCTCTATTACCACATGACATCACAAGGTGGAACAGAGTGTTTTCTGTTTGAGTGAATTAATGAACTCAGCCTAAATATGCAGGATTTGTGTGTTAAACATGCGCAAATGAAACAAAACACAACTCCAGGTCTGTTTGTGATGAGGAAACAACATTAAAACACAGATCAGAAAATAGTGTAATATGAGCCCTTTAAAGGTTGTATAGAGGATTTTCCAAGGAACGAGAAATCCAGCGACTGTGTGTCCTTTTTCAAATGTTGCGCATGCGTGAAACCACCTCCCTCCCCCACAGCTCCCTAAGTAGAAGCGACTCCTCCCGCCTCCTCCTAACGCTAGAAATCATGTTTGTTTACAGCTGGTGCGCGTTCAGAATCGCGGTTACTGCTGTAACTATAATGTACGTTTTCAAATGATAACCAGAAGTTTCCTGTCCAGAAGTCATTTAGTTTAGGAAGCTACAGTTGGAAAAAGCCGCTAAGAACCGCTGCGTTGGTTGAGTAAACAGCGTCTTGCATCTGTGGAATGTGTGAGAGGCGTATGTAAACCACGTAATCCCAGCGCGGTGGCAAGTCAGTTATGCTAGAAGCATAGGGAGTTTGATTGACAAGCTAACAGCCAATAGATAACGAGGTAGCCTTGTTATCTGTTGATAGATTTTCATTCTTTTTTTTTTTTGGTCATCATAATTACAAGGCTGCTGCATCTCTATAATGCGATCATTGACAATCTGAAACAAAAAAAAAACAAAAAAAATCCTCCATACAACCTTTAAAATCCACTGTACAGATCTTGGCTAACTTTCTAATAACAGCTACTAATTTATGCATGGATAATTTACAATGCTAAAACCCACAGTCAAACCAAACAAACATCACACAAACAAACACTGTTATGTTTATCCCTCCACCATTCTCTCCATCCCCTCTGTAGGCCTGATCCTCCCTGTGTACGGCTGCTTTAGACCAGGGACATTGGCAGTGGAGTCCTCTTCTGTACTCCTCTATGCAGCAGTGCCGTGACATCACATCAATATTTAAAATCTTTCTTATGCATATATTCCAGCTTGTCCGACTTCATTAGAGGCCCTGCTCATCCCTCAGGCTAGGACACGCTCGCTCCGGATCACTGGGACGAGGGAGGATCCAAACGCTGCTCGTAATGGCGCTCTGATAGTGTAATATGTGTGTACGATTAGAGAGGGGGGCAAAGGGGGGCAAGATGCAAAAGAGGGCAGAGGAAGAAGGCTACATGGAGTTGTTTCTGTGTGATGCGTAATAGAAATCTGCTGTTTGGTGGGGTAGTGCTTTGAGGCGTTGTTTCCACCTTACATAGGTTCATTTTCTGGCTTTTACAGTTTGCCGAATGTCTCTCCCCTCTCTCTTGCCATATCATTCTACAATCCTGTACAATAAAGAAAATAGTGATAATGTGAGAGTTGTACCCTCTAGTTTAGCTCTTTGACTTCAAATTGCTCTGGTGAGAGGATCAAACTGACAATCTTTTGGTTACTGGTCTATATCACTGAAAATGTTGCCTTTTTTTAATTTTGATGACAGTTAAAAAGAAGAACTGTTTTTGAATAGACCACTTATCTAATGCATTTCTTTACTTGAAATATTTAAGGTTAATGTTACACTTTATTGTCCCCATATTTGTCCCCAATTTGTCCTCTCAAGACCTTCTCCAAATCTTTAGCCAGTCTTGGTTTCAAGTACTGCAGGACTGTACCGATTGCATGTTTTGTAGCCTCTCAAGGTTGAGAGGTGAGTTCACAAACTCTTGAGAATCCATCTTGCCCCCCCCAAAAAAAAACAAAAAAACAAAACATGGCAATGCAGACGGACATACTTTGGTCTAATACAGACGTAAATACAGACTCTTGTTTGTGAAAAAACCTACAGGAGGAAGCATTTGTGGACAGGTAAGATGTCTGTGTTTTGTTCTACTGTTGTGATGCTTTGACCAAACAACCTGAAGTATTTGTTACAACTCTCTCATCACTGGTCCTGAAAGCTTTCAGCAAGAGCCATCCCAGATTAATGTGTAGAAACTGCGCAATCTCCACACAAAAAGCCCTGGAAGTCAAACCTGCAACCTTCTTGCTGTGTGGTGAGAGTGCTATCCACCCAACCACTGCATCACCATTCTAGCCCTTATTCTATAACCAGCCTCCATTTGATGTGTCCACTTCACTGTACACTCCATCCCTTTAACACTTACAAATGAGCGTAATTATCTTATGATTTCATTGCCCTGCTCAGTTCTGTGGCTCTTGATAGCTCACGCCGGGCTGTACGACCAGATCCATTAACTTTAAGTAGCAGACGCCAAACGAAACAAAGCCCCCGTCTCTCGCACTCCGTCCACGCTCTCTGGAACCTTTATTCATCGCTTACCATCCATAACAACGTCCATTAAATGTGCCCGGAGTAGACTCAAACAGCCGCTAATTGATACCAAGGCCCAAGTTTGTCAAGCAATTATTAGCACGCACTTAAAATGGTTAGCTATGGCCTTTCAGGGAGACTGGAGACAGCGGGGGGGTTTACTTTTAAAAGGAGCCGCGCTGTTAGTTAATAATAGGTCTGGAAAAAATTATCACGAAAGATGACATCAATATGGGATTTTTTTTTCACTTTGACAATCCGTTTGGAAGGAGGAGATATCCAGCAGTTAATTTGTGAGACATTAGAGTCCGTGGAAGTGCCAGTAATTAACACTATAGCAATACAAATGAGTTGATAATAAGACTTGTGAATCCATGACACTTTAACTGGCTATTCCTTAAGTGCACGCCATTAGAAATCTCCAAATGGCCTCTTAACTACAGTTCACAGTCTAGCAGAATAATCGTATTAACCTGTAAAGAAAAAGGACACGTTAATAACTTTGGCTGTCAAGTTAATGGTCAATTCTATACTTGTTTTATATACATATTATATCCTACAGGTGCACTGCGCAACTTTTCTTGTGGAGGGTCTGGTACCCGCTTGTCTCCATGGAAATGTTATTGCTTTCGCTGGAATGTTCCATGGTATGACATTAGACATATTATAAATCTCGCATTTATTCATTACGGGTGTTTCTATTGATCGAAAATATACAATAATTCCTTCTGTGTATAGGGGCGCCTCTCCACAGATCTGAATTGTAATGAATTGTAATAGCGCTGTAACCTCTCCCTCGTGATAGAGGTTTAATCGATACTGTGGAACATTCTAGACGAAGCAATAACAACTCCGTGGAGACAAGCAGGTAGTGGACCCTCCACCAGAAAAAATGTGCAGTGCACCTTTAAGATTAAACAATCAAAACAAAAACAAAATAATAATGTTTTTTAAAATTCAGACTTCTTTGAATTCATCATCTGCTTGTTATTGCTTTGCCTGAAATGTTCCGCAGTATGGCATTTCTGTTTAGAAGTAGGCCCACTCACTCACACTTAAGACTGTATGTTTTCAAGGTATTTTGTTGAGAAATAAAAGCACCTGTAATTCAATACATGCTAGATAAACTTTTTTAAAGCAATCACATCTCCATGGTGACAAGCCGCTGGTGGACCTCCCAACAGAAAAGTTGCTCAGTGCAACTTTAAATGCATGGAAAGACTTTGGAGCTCTGTCCATGGTGCTGAACTTAGAATTCTAACACAGGTTGCAACACTTTACTTTTCATCTTTTTCAAAACGCAATATTTACCATGAACAATGTATTCAAGTCTTTAATAAATTTCAATTTTGTTTTTGACTCTCCTGCTCCCTGAAAATCACTCCCCCTTCAGAACACACAGTTGGCATACATTTCGCTAATGAAACTACAGCACATCTCATCAGGTTTGTGAAGTTGCTTTTGTATATTTTTAGGAAATTGGGACAGGATTGTACTGCTTACCTTAAGGATGGTTTGAACAGGGTCCAGGAGAGATTGCTAGATTATTTAAACACGCATGGATGATATCTAAAAACCTCTTCAAGCATGTTTTTAATGAGGGAACAGCGTTATAACATGGTGGAAAGCAGAATTTCTACTTAAATAAGTTTGCATAATACCCCCTTTTTAATACCCACTAGCTATGGTTGATCTCTCCTACTGGTGTGCCCTTGAGCAATACACTTCAACCCATAATATCTATATTATCTATGAATGAATGACATCTGATTCACAAGCCACATGAGACTCAAGAGGATGCGATGGAGAGTGGGATTCTGGGATATGGACCAATCGGATAAACCTCCAGAGCCCTCCACAAAGCACTGAAAGGCAAGTCAGCATCATTTTGTTTACAATTTTATGTTTATTTATTTATTTTTCACTTTTTTTCCCCCCCTTTTCTGCGACTGATACACACAGAAACCGACTCCCACCTGGATTGCATTCAAGCACCTGCGTTTATCTCCACGTCTCCACATTGAATTTGCATCAGAATTGCCTTCGGAGGAACTAATGTTAAACTCCCCGACCAATGATTCTGCAGATCACTTAAGCCCCTGAGCTTATCTGGGTTATTCTAATTTTTGGGGAGGATTTTTAAAAGAATATTTCATGAGGGAACACTGAACCGAACCCTTCCTGAGGTGTGGATTTCAGCGCAGACACTCACACGCACCTGTTTACCTCTTTAGTCACTTGGCATCGGAGAGCAGAGATCATATCTTCAGGCAGATCCGCTCTGGTTCTGTTTGTGGATAGTGATGTAAATGCCCTGGTAAGTATCAGAAGTTGGAAATGTTGATGAAAAAGTTTAATTTAGTGAAATGAAAACACAAGAAAAGGTGATTTGGGGTTAAAATTTGGGCGAGCAAGGGAGGATTTGCATGTCCAGTGTGTGTGTTGCAGTGGGCTTTTTGCTTCCTTTGCCTATAATTAACGACAGATTAGCTGATGTCTGTGTAGGCCTCTTTTAAGACTTAAAGGGCCCATATTACGGTATATTCTATGTTATAATATTGTTTCCTCATCGCAAACATACCTGGAGTTGTGATCTGTTTCACCTTGTGTTAATACAAGTCCACAGTTTTATTTTTTATTTTTTACACTTTCACTAGAATCATTTGAATAATTTCTGTGCTTGAATTGCCAATCTCCACTAAAGTAAAGGTAAAAAGTAGCTGTTAACTTGAAAACTATCGCTTCATGACATCACAAGGTTAAACAGAGCATTTTGGTTTCTAGTTTCTCAAACATGTGTGAATGAAACAAAACACAACTCCAGGTATGTTTTTGAGGAGGTACCGACATTATAACATGGCTTAAACTCACAATAACCAAATTCTTCTAAATTATAAAGCAATGATCTGGTTAGATAATTTATTCTTAGATTTATTTCAAAGTTTAAAGGTGCATGGTTTAACTTTTTAAGGTGGAGTGCACATCATCTGCTTGTCTGCATAGAGATGTTAATGCTTTGCTTCGAAAATTCCAGAGTATGACATTTCACTTGTTTAACTTACCCAGGCCAAGTTACAGGTCAGATCTGTGGAGTTGCAGCCCCACTCACTGTCAAATGCATGTTTTTCAACTCCCTGGATACAATGCAATAGAAAAGCAGGTTTCCATGCAATCAGATTTGATTATTCTAGTCAAAAAGCTCATTCATTACCTTTCATTTAATCTTAATTAACAGTTTAGTGCCTCCCTCATCGATTCTGTACAGGTCTTTTCAGTCCTCCTTGTTATTGTTTGGCTTTATTTTTCACTCATAAGCAGCCATGTTTGTTTTGATGTGAACAGACCATGTGTGGCCCTGATTGGCTAATCCATCTGTCAATCATGCCCATCTAAACCAGGACTGTTAAAAAGAACTTTGGGTACAACAGCTTTAGAACCATTGTGTTATCAGATGAAGCTACCAGCCACATACACATCCAAACTTTTGTAGACATGCAGTTCAATCTCTTTCTCTTACTCCCTCCCATCCTCTGTCTATCTTTCTCTCTTTCTCCCTCTCTCCCTCTTTCTCTCTCTCTGCAGGAAGTAAAGCAGTTTGACAAAGTGAGATTAGACTTTTGCATCACCTCAAACCATGCAGATAAGGAGCAGGTGCCTGAGTTCCTGTTACCCGAGTTTGTGTCATAACAACACTGTGCACTTGCTTTGCCAGAGGGAGTGATACAAAAAAAAAAAAAATCTACTTCTTGACAAGATATTTTCTCAAGTTTAGCAGATCAAATTACACCTTACTTCCTTTCGCCACTCTTGAAAGAATGAAAGATGGACAATGCGAAGCAGATGATTGAAAAAAAGTCAAAGTTGGTCGAAGGAAAGAGCTTTTTAAACAAGATGTCCTCCCGCTTCACTATCCATAACACTGATTATTTCTGAAGGTTTTGTGGTGCACTATTTGTCTACTCCGAGTCAATATTTTATCCTCTGTTCAGCTGCTTTTATGCAAAATGTGAGGCTCCTCTCTTTCTGTTTGAATATATCATCTTAAGAGGCAAACTGACCCAAAAGTACTTTCTTTCACTTTACTGTTTCAGATCTGTGAAACATAAACATACACATTTTAAAAGTTTTCGTTTAATTGATTTATTAGACGATGTATTTTTAGTTAGCCCAAATATATCCCAATCTGACACAGTTAAATTATGTTGGCACTGTAATTTAAAAGGCCCATATTACACTATTTTTCTGTATGTTATAATGTTGGTTTCTCATCACAAACACACCTGGACTTGTCTTTTGTTTCATTCACACATGTTTAACGCACAAATACTGCATATTTAGGCTGAGGTCTTCTTTAGACCAAGTTACAGGTCAGATCTGTGGATAAGCGACCTCACTCTCAGTCAGAATGCCCATTTTTCTAGGTATTTTAGGGCTCTAAAACCACCTATAATTGAATAAATGTAAGGAACACCTGTTTAAAGTCATACTGTGGAACATTTCGGGCAAAGCAATGACATACAAGCAGGTGACGGACTCCGCAACCAAAAAGTTACAACTTTAAAGGATGCAAATGTAAATTTAAGTCTGGATATTTGTATTTTTTTGTATTTATTTTTTAGCTGACATTACATCTTATGGCATATTTCAAACCAACTTTATCACATCTTTAACTTGACACATAGGTGGGACCTCTGTTTGACACTGCCTCATCCGTTCTCCCTCCTCTTCCTCTCTCTATCCCTCTCTCCTCTTTTCTCCCTTCCTTTCTCCTCTTCTTCCTCTTCCTTCTCCTTTCCTCTCTCACACACAATTAAAAATGCATCAGGGAACGGATTAGATGCACGATCCCCGGCTCTACTGATCCGGAGTGTGGAGCTGTCACAGCGAGAAGAGATAGAGCAAAGGGGGGAGGAGAGGAGGGGAGAGGGAGGGGAGACAGAGAGAGAGAGAGAGAAAGTGCAGGGGGGAGGAGGGAAAGAAGGGGGAAGAGAAAGAGAGGGGGACAGAGTGTTGAGGGGAAGAGGTGGAGAGAGAGATGGGGAAAGAGAGACGAGAAAGCGAGAGGGAGAGAGAGAGGGGAGCGGGGAGAGGGAGGGATTGGGAGAGTGCTGTGGGGAAGAGGGGAGAGAGAGAGAGAGAGCGAGAGGGGGAAAGAAAGGGGGACAGAGAAAGTTGAGGGGGAGAGAGAAGGAGAGAGAGAGGGATAGAGTGGAGGGATGTGGAGGGAGGAGGCGGGAGGAAGAGAGAGGGAGATAGAGGAGGGAGGAGGATTGAGGGAGAGAGAAAGGAGAAAGAGAGGGGTAGAGAGAGATGGAGAGAGGGATTAGGAGAGAAAGAGGGTGTGACTTCCTCTTCACCCGTTCACACTGTCACTTTACATAACTTGAATTTAGACGTTGGAAAACTTTTTATTTTATTTTATTTATTTATTTATTTTTACAAATTCATATTAGTTGCGCCCGGCTGAAAGAGAAGAGGGTCAGATCATGAGTGAAGGTTTTACGTTGGATGCCCTTCCATTCACAACCACCCACTGTAACTGGAGTGGATAATATGAGTGAGGTGTCTTGCTCAGGAGCAACAAAAGAAGTCACTATTGTCATATAACTCAAAACACCCACCCCAATTGTAATTAAAGTTCTTCTCTCAAACTAAAAAAACACTCTGTTCCACCTCGTGATGTCATGTGGAAATACAGGAAGTGCTCCACTGTGTTTTTAAACTCCACGCACCTTCACTAGAATCATTTGGATGATTTCAGACCTGGAATTGGCAGTCTTTAGTGAACTAAAGGTAAAATGTAGCTGTTAACTTGAAAACTACAGCTTCATGACATCACAAGGTGGAACAGAGCATTAGGGGAGGATTACTCAAACATGTGAATGAAACTAAACACAATTCCAGGTCTGTTTTGAGGAGATAACGACATTCTAACATGGTTTGAAGCTCACACAAGTCAATTTTGCATAATATAGGACATTTAAGCAAATAGAAAATATTTAAAATAATGATAAAATCCTTGCTAACTTTTGTTTCAAGGCCGGGAGCGTGCAGACAATTTATGGATAGCGTCACCGTGGCAATCATACATTTCTACAACTGTCTATCTAGGTGCTAATTCTTTGATTCTTTGTCACCTTTCAACTTAACAAATAATAATTACATTCATTGCTAATTAAAAAGCGCAGATTAAAAAGTTTGATTTCAACTTTTAATGCGTTTGAAAAATGAAACACCTGCTTTCGGATTTACAGCTCCATCTACGTTCCAAAGTGTAACCCAGGTGAGAACTCTTTAGAATTGTAAAAAATTCAATATAACGTCTCAAGCTTTTTCAATAAAGTCATTTGCCTACACACTCCAGAACCCACACAGACAAAACAATAGATTTTTTTTTTTTTTTTTGCCTGCAGGTCATAATATTAACATTCCAGGGCTCGCTGCATAAAAGTGTGCTTAATTTCAGCTTACAGTTTCTCATTAAAGATTTCATCACCTTTATAAGTTTTGCATTGTCAAAGCAGAGATGTGGCGGGAGAGGGCCCACGCTACAGGCTCGGAGTGGGGAGGATTAAAAAAAAAAAAAAAAAAAAAAAGGAGGAAAATTCAAGATTTGGGCATTTTGTGAATTCAAGATTTTTTTACTCATTGTGCTAGAATTGACTATAATATGGTCTTTTTTTTTTTTTTTTTTTTTTTTTTGGTTCTTTTCGTTATCATATGTAGTTGCAAATGGCCAACTGCATTTGTTCTCGAAAGCTAAGCAGGGTTGGTGGTGCAGCTCTGTTGTTGTGTCTTTAGGCAAGACATGGCTGTGTGGGTGTTTTATTTAAAAAAAAAAAAAAAAAAAAAAAAAAGTTTATTCAGATATTTGATAAGTGAATAATCAACAGGCAAATATTTTACATTACCAATAACAAATATAGTTTTATACTACTACTACTACTACTACTACTAATAATAATAATAATAATAATAATAATAATAAACTCAATAATTCCGTTGGTGGTGGTTGAAGAGGCTGATGGTGCAGATTGGCAGCCTCTCTTCCTTCAGTCTACCCCAGGGCAGCTGTGGCTGTAAGAACTTCAACAGGTGTGGAGGAAATGAATAAAGCGTCATCTGCACTTTAATTTCTTCTTCTTCTTCTTCTTCTTCTTCTTCTTCTTCTTCTTCTTCTTCTTCCTCTTCTTCTTCTTCTTCTTCCTCTTCTTCTTCTTCTTCAGACCCTGAGCTCCTTTTGAGGAGACTGGTGGGGGCACGGCTCAAAGTGCACTTCATGTTTAGTGCACTGGTGGAGCAGGTGAAGGACTTTGAGGCAGTGTGGGCAGTGTAGAGGGCTTTGTGTTCAGTGAGGGAGGGGCAATTGGTGTAATAATAATAATAATAATAATAATAATAATAATATATTTTTTTATAGTCTTCCATCTATTGTAAGCCAATATAACAACTAGTAAAGTAAGACACTTTGACTTACTTAGACTTAGACAAACTTTATTGATCCGCAAGGGAAATGACTTGGACCCAGTAGCTCACACTTCACAGTATATTATAATAACAAAGAGTAAAAATATAAATGTAAATAATGGATTCAAAATAAGTAGCAAAAATAGCATGAGGCTTTTGGTCACTGTTTAAATGTTTGTGGATCTCTTCATTTGAACGTTACATTTTTCAGTAACATTTTTGCTTGAAGAATTCATTATATTACCAAGACTTTTGCAGATTCTGTTGTTTGAAATAACATTCTTCTTTTTGTCTTATCACTCAGGAATTGTGGAAACTTGACTGAGCTGTAACGAGGAAGGAGGACTCTGCTTTATCTTGTAAATGCTCCAGTTTGATGCTAAATAATGACTTTCTAAACTACATTAAACCAAATGTTACTGTCCCACGTATCTGATGAACTCTTGAATATCAGTCCTTTGCTTTTTCTTCCTCTTCTCCGTACCTCCGTGTAGTCCTGCTCCCAATCTGCGTCTCTCAGAATGTGACGCTTTCTGAAGAAAAAAAAGAAAAAAACACGCAAGAATTTGATGAGTAGAAAAATGCATGATGGGAAGTGGGGAGGGTTTGGTACATCTGTCTGAGTATATGTAGAAATGGAGAGAGAGAAGAGAAGGAAGAGAGAGAAACAGACAGAAAGAGAGAGTGAAAGAGAGAGGACAAGAAACATACAGAAAGATATGTATGAAGAGAGAGAGAACTATAGATGGAGATAGGGAGGGAGTGAAAGAGAGAAAGCAAGAAAGTAAGGGCAAAGAAAGTGAGAGAAAGAGAGATGGAGCAAGACAGATAGATAGAGAGAGGGAGAGAAAAGAGGTGGAAAGAAGAAAGAGAAAAAAGATAAAGAGACAGAGAGAAAAGAGACAGAAAGAGAAAAACAGAGAAAGATACAGACTGATAAAGAGAAAAAGAGATGGGGAGTGAAAAAGAAAGAGCAAGAAACACCAACAGAGAGGGCAGGGAAAGAAAGAGAGAGAAAGAGAGATGGAGCAAGACAGATAGATAGAGAGAGAAAAAGAGATGGAAAGAGGAAAGAGAAAAAAAGAGAAAGAGACAGAGAGAAAGGAGACAGAAAGAGAAAGAGCAAGAAAGACAGAGAAAGACACATACTGATAGAGAGAAAAAGAGATGGGGAGTAAAAAAGAAAGAGCAAGAAACACCAACAGAGAGGGCAGGGAAAGAGAGAGAAAGAGAGATGGAGCAAGACAGAGGGAGAGAAAAAGAGATGGAAAAGAGGAAAAGAGAAGAAAAGAGAAAGAGACAGAGAGAAAGGAGACAGAAAGAGAAAGCGCGAGCAAGAAAAACAGAGAAAGACACATATTGATAGAGAGAAAAAGAGATGGGGAGTGAAAAAGAAAGAGCAAGAAAGATAGAGAGCAGGAAAGAGATAGAGAAAGAGAGAGGGAGCAAGACAGATATATGGAGAAAGGGGGAGAAAAAGAGAAAGAGTTAAAGAAAACGCAGGAGAGAGAAAGAGAGAGAGCAGAGTCAGCGCCAGATTAAATTTTTCCGTCTAGAAAATGAGAAAAAAGGTTTGAAGGTTGGGTCCCTGTATCTGGCGGAGTCTTCTGGGGGAGATGTGCATTGTGATCCTTGTTAGAATTGTTTATCACGCTGGAGAAGCAGGCCGGGCCCAGATAAAGCAGCGCTCCATCACAGCTCTGACGCGCGACGCAATGAAAAGAAGAAGCCCAGAAATATTATTAATAGATGGGAACTTGATTTGCCTGCGCTTGTCAAGAAAGAGGGGACGCTGATTACACTGGGGCCCTATGAAGTTCTGTCCAAAGGAATGCGTTTTGTTTTTTTTTTTTATTCTGTTTTTTATGATACAAGTTTCCCTTTTCTGTCAATCTCTTCTTTTTTTCCATCTTTCTGTGTTCTCGGCATTGCTTTCCACGCGAGCTGATAATGTATGCAGTTTTATTCTATGCATGCAGGGTTTTTTTGTGTCAGGAGATGAGACAGGTGCAGGGGCGAAAAGGAAAACTTATCTTAACCTTTGACAATACAAAACATATCTCTGGTTCATATTTGTGTAGGATGGGGTGATATTATAGGCCTATATCTGCGCGGGCATCTATACCACACCAGGCTGCTGTAAGAGATAAGAAATAAATATTTGTTGGTTCATGTTATATGCAACATTTCGAGGAGTTTTTGCAATTGAAAAGATAATAGCTAATTGCTATGATAAAGGTTTTATTTTTTATTTTATTTTCATAATTCTTAAACCTGTGGATACGACAGAAAGAAGTCCAAAAGTGGACTAAGGGAGTGCGACGTGACCCATAGCGTTTGGCTCCTGTCAAATGAAGCCAAGTTCCATATTAGAAACTGGAATTTAAAATAATAAAAAATAAATAAAAACACCAAGATCATGTAGAGCGAGTTAATACGAACATTTTAAAACCAAAATGACGAGGCTCACTGCCGTAGTTACAGAGAGAGGGGTGACAGTTTTTCAGCGTAAAGTCAATTGGAGCCAAAGTCGATGGAGCCGTAAGCGCCCCCATGTTCACTTCCTGTTTGGAAAGTGGCGGCTAGCGGGTTAGCTATGCCCATTTATTTATACTGTCTATGGTTTAGATGAATATAGTACTTTGATTTTGATAAGAAATTACACAAAAAAGTTAAGAAATGTTGACCCTTCGATTTAAAATTTCTGACACTATGAACAAAATATAATATAATGTTTACTTCTTTTTTTTTAACACTTCAAAAAGGCATATTTTTATTTTAATAATTAATTTCCACATTTTTTTTTTTTTTTCTTACCTATAAGGAATGACCTGACAATCCATGAGCAACTTGAATCATTCATTTTTATATCCAGGTATCTAGCTTCAGTAGTATAGGCAAACTGCATTTTTATTTATTGTTTGTTTAAGCTTGTCAATTCTACCAAAAATACAGAAAAAAAGCAAAATAATGTAACCAATAACGCTCAGATATGCTAACCAAAAATTGTGCTTAAGTAACGTAAGTAATTTTATTTTTTCAAGTAAAAGTGGGGCCTAAAAAGTAAAAGTATCAAAATGATATATATATATATATATACTCAGGTGTGAAAACCAACATCCTGCTTGTGTTTCTGACTCAAGCCAAAGCAGTATATGAATGTGATTATGTGATGTTGGGATCTGTTTTATTTTTAGTGCATTTCTAATGGAGAAACACAGAGACTTACTCCCACCCACACGCACAACGCCAAGAGACGGGCGCAAGGCTCATCTATGCAGGAAAACCGTAAAACAAGAGAGAAAGATGAAAAAAAAATGCTTTAAAAATCTCTCTTACTCTCTTCTCTCTCTCCTCCCCATTTTTACCCCGGTTTGCAGGTTTGCACAGCACACATGCACATGCACATGCACTTGCAAAAAAAAAAAAAAAAGAGTACATTATACAGAAAAGGAAATGTTTGAAGTTCACACAGAATTTTGGAGACGATAGAATTTGTTTTTGTTTAATTTTTAGATTTTTTTTTGTGATAAATTTTTAGATTTTGATGTTTTTTGTGATTATTTTTTAAATTTAGATTTTCCTTTGTGTTTAATTTCTTGATTTGGATTTTGTGTGTGTGTGTGTGTGTGTGTGTGTGTGTTTATATTTTTGATTATGATTCTTTGTGTTTAATTTCTTGATTTCGATTTTTTTGTGTTTAATTTTTTTTTTTTTGTATTTATTTATTTTTTTACGGTATCATTTTTCTCCCGTGTACATATGAAAACAGAGGGCATGCTGGGTAAGTGTTTATCTTTTTGTAATCTTTAAGTTGTTCATAAAAACCTCTGAGGGCTAATTATTCTTATCACAATACACTGTAGGTCTAAACCAAGACAAAACACAAGAAGAACACTCAATTGTCAACAGTGGATTTTAATATCTTTTGTTTTTACATGTATTTTTCACTGTTGTATCTTATATATATATATATATATATATATATATATATATATATATATATATATATATTTATTTTACACTCACCTCACCTTTGTATAACCTGCTCAAACATATTTCCTCTATTGTGTGGATCAGTGTTTTCTGTGCACTGCCCCTGATAAATAATACTATAAATAAATAATAAATAGTAATAAATAAATACATAAATAGAGTAATATAAAATAAAATAAACTGGATGATAAAAAGAGTGTATAAAACTGTTGCATTGTTATTAAAATAAATGCATCATTTTTGCTGCAAGACAGAGTCTGAAAAGTTGAAAAGTCACAGGTCTAAACCAGGTCTAAACCAGAACTAGACCAGGACTAAACCAGGTCTAAACAGCACTTAACCAGGTCTAAATCAGCACTAAAGTAGGACTGAACCAGGTCTAGACAAGATTTAAACCAGGACTAAACCAGAATGACTAAATCAGGACTGGACCACATCTAAACCAGGTGTAAACCAGGACTAGACCACGATTTAGCAGGACTAAACCAAGTCTAAACCAGGACTAAAGCAGGACTACAGCAATACTAAACCAAAATGACTAAATCAGGACTAAACCAGGACTAAATTAAAATATCTGAATCAAGACTAAACCAGGTGTAAATCAGGTCTAAAGCAAGATTAAACCAGGATTAAACCAGGACTGAACCAGGTCTAAACCAGAACTAAATCATAATCAAACCAGGACTAAACTAGTTCTAAACAAAGACTACAGGATAAACCTAAACTAAACATAACAAGACTAAATCAGAAGGACGATATGGATAATAAGTGGATTATTACACTCTCAGAACACATTTGGATTTTATTTATTTATGTATGTATTTATTTATTTTTAAAGATTTATTCTGTTGTCACATGCATATCTACGTACAGGTCTATACTAGGTCTAGATAAGGGCTAAACCAGGTCTACACTCAGTCTAAAATAGCCCAAACTCCAGACAAACCACAGCCTAAACCCTCACAATCTATATGTGAATTATCAAGGTAATAGAATGGAATAGATTTTTTTTTAATATATTTATACATTTTTCTCCTCCTTTTTTTTCCCTTTTTTTTTTTTTTTTTTGGTGCCACCCGTGACCTGTGTGCATTACGGCGACAGATGGCATGCTGGGTAAGTGTTTCATCTTTTCATCTTGAAGTTATCCATAGAAGAAGAAAAGGACCCCCCCTTCCCCCTCATCGTCATCCTCCTCTTCCTCTTCCATACCTTTTTATTCCTTCTTCTTCTTGGGTCTAATTGCGCCCCATTCCAGTTAATTTATGCTCCGATAGCTCCGGTCTCTGGTATTCGTGTGAAAAAGCTCCCAACATTGTGAATCTCTATTTAATTGCATTCTTATTGGCAGCACACAGATCCGCCGCTAACATTTACCGTATTAAATTGTTAGATGGGCAAATAGTTTTTTTCTCCATTTTTATTATATTCACAGTTACTTTCAGTGTTTTTTTTTTGTTTTTTTGCAGGTGACATTTGCTGATATTTCTGAGCTGTTTTGAACAATTGAAGATTATTGCAAATGTTAAAAAGCAGAGAAACTTGAGTTGGTCTTTCACGTTTCTTTATAATACATTATGTAATTAACAAGGAAATACTGGATTTATGGCTGTCTATATGGTGCACTGGCCTAGATCATATCACAGAACTGGGATTATAAAATAAAATAAAACAAACAATTTTAATTTTATATTTATTTTTGTATTGTTATTATTATTATGATTTATTTATTTATTTATTTATTTATTTTTAAAATCACAGTTAAAATTCACTCACATATACGATTTTAAATTCTAGTTTGGATTGGTTAAAGATAGAAAGTCATAGTAGTTGTAGTAGCCTAGTAGTGGTAATTGCTGTAGTTTTTGTAGTAGTAGCAGTAGTAGTAGAAATAGTAGTAGTAGTAGTAGTAGTAGTAGTAGTAGCAGTACAGTAATAGTAGTTATTGTGGTAGTATAATCTATTATTAAATACAAAAAATACATGATATTTTTCGTGTCTTTTGCTGTTTTTATGCATTTTTATCATATAATTTTGAAGTTACTGTATAATTATTTATTTATTTGTCTAAATAGTGCCGTGTAAATAACTAATTCACCTGCTGTTGCCTTAACGTGCATAAATTACGCTATTTTCTGATCTACGTTATAATGTTGTTTCCTCATCACAAACAGACCTGGAGTTGTGTTTTGTTTTGTTGCATTCACACATGTTTAACACACAAACCCTGCAGATTTAGGCTGTGTTCTTCTTTCAAACAGAAAACACTCTCTTCCACTTTGTGATGTCATGTGGTAATACAGAAAGTGCTCCACTGTGTTTTTAAACTCCATACACCTCCACTAGAATCATTTGGATAATTTCATCCCTGGAACTGCCAATCTCTACTGAACAAAAAGTAAAAGTAACTACTGCTACATGACATCACAAGGTGGAACAGAGCATCTTGAGCTTTGGAGATGCAGACAGACTAATCATACAGGATTACTAAAACATGTGAATGAAACAAAACACAACTCCAGGTATGTTTTTGAAGAGGCAACAACATTATAACATGACTAAAAAGCTTTGTGTAATATAGGAGCTTTAAATAAATACTAGAACTGAGTGTAAATGTAATAATGTAATACTGTATATGAGCTTTTTACAGTTATTTAAAGTATATCACAACTCTATGGCAAATAAAAATATATTTGCCTGACCTAAGTGAAGACCTCTTAAGTGGCGTATGCATTTGAATGTGCGTGTGTGTGTATGTGTGTGTATGTGTGTGTGTGTGTGTGTGTGTGTGTGTGTGCAAAGGATTGTGGGTATTTCATTTAAATCTGAACTAATTCACTAACAGCTCAAATGGGCTTGTTCTGCTAACCGGGGTCAACAGTTTCAAATGAGCTATTAAAGCACTGCTCAAGTCACACATGGAGGAGTGCTGCTGGAGTGGCTCTTTAGCGCCTCACTTTCTCCCCTCTACAAACTCTCTTTTTTCTCTGCTCTCCGTTCAGCCGTCTTCTCTTTCTGTGCTTTTCTGCTCTCTCTCCCTCTCTCTCCTCTAGGAACTCTGTCTCTCTTTTCTCCTCTCTCGCTCTCCGTTCTCCTGTCTTCTCTACCTATGCTTTTCTCATCTCTCTCTCCTGTAGGAACCCTCTCTTTTCTCTGCTCTCTCTTTGTTTTCCTGTCTTCTCTTTCTATGCTTTTCTCATCTCTCCCTTTCTCTCTTCTAGGAACTCTCTCTCTTTTCTCCTCTCTCTCTCTCTCCGTTCTCCAGTCTTCTCTTTCTATGCGTTTCTCCTCTCTCTCTCTCTTTCTCTCCTCTACGAACTCTCTCTCTCTTTTCTCCTCTCTCTCTGTTCTCCTGTCTTCTCTTTCTATGCTTTCCTCCTCCCTCTCTCTCAATCTTTCGTCTACTCTCTTTTCCTCTCTCTTTCTCTTTTCCTTCTCCAGTCTTCTCTTTCTATCCTTGTCTCCTCTCTCTCCCATTTCGATCTCATGTCTTCTCTCCTCCCCTATCTCCTCTCTCTTCTGCCTTTTCTACCATCCACTCTCTCTCTTTACTCCGCTCTCCTGTCCTCTCCTCTCTTTCTATCCTTCTCTCCTCTCTCTCTGTGATATCCTGTCTTCTATCCTATTCTATCATTTCTCTCCTCTGAGTCCCTCTCTGCACTCTTTTGTCTTTTTTCTCTCTCTCTTCTAACCCTGCTCTTTATGTTCTTTCTCTCCTTTTCCCTCCCTCCCTTCTTTTCTTCTCCCTTTTCTCCCCTGTTTCGCTCTCACTGTTTCTCTTTCTTCTGTCTGTTCTCTCACTTTTTCGCTCTCTCTGCTCTTTTTCCTCTCTTTTCTCTCTCCCTTTCTTATCTTTCCCAGCTCCAAATTTTGGCCTCTCTTCCTCTCTCTCCCTCTCTGTTTTCTCCTCCCCCTTTCTCCTCCCTTCTTTTTCTGTCCCTCTCTTTCCTCTATCTGCTTTCCCTTTCCCCCTTTCTCTCTGCCCTCTATTTAAATCTCACCAGCACTCTCCCCTCCTCTGTTGCTTTAACTTTTTTTTCCCAATTCTTTCTTTCTCTCGTCTCTCCCTACCCCCCCTCTCTTCCTCTCCTCCTCCTCCTCTCTTTTCCTCCCCTCTCTCTCTCTCTCCCTCTCATAACTTGTATATATGTTACAATAATATTAATTCTCCCACTCTCTCGCTGTATGCCACGCCCATATTCTGAAGGATCCTTGACTCACTTCCTCTCCTCTGAGTAGGTGGCGCTTTTTACAGTCCTCCAACAAAGCCTTAGTATTCATCAAACGCATCACTCCATTTTTCTCTTCGTCCTCTCCTCCTTCCTCCGCTCCTTCTTTTTGTCTCTCTCTCGTGCTAAAATATGTCTTGTTAAATTGCCGTTGACAGATCTGCATATTTGGTTTGGAGTAAAATATTTGATAGCGGTTAGTATTAGCGGTGACGGGCGTGCAAAGGCTTTTGTGTTGTATACGATGTCTCTCGCTCGTTCTCACTCGAAGAAGAAGAAAAAGAGGAGGAATAATTGGATTGCGTTTTCGATGAAGAAAAAAGACAGATAGATCAATTACACTGGATTGCCAGGTGCAGGATCGTTTAAGACTGAAGTGTGAAAAATTATGTTAACTAGCGGGAAGTGTTTTTTTTTTTTAAAGATATACATTTACATATTATTATTATTATTATTATTATTATTATTATTATTATTATTATTATTATTTATTTATTTATTTATTTATTTATTTTTATTTTTATTTTTTCTATTTATTTTACTTGCCCTATGTCCATGCCCAGGTCAGTGTCAATTATTCTATATATTATTATTTTAATTAATTTATCATACACATAGGCTACTTAAAATATAACAGACAATAAATAAATAAGAAGAAAAAAAAAAGAGAGAGAAAAAATAGTGAGAAAATAAAGTTAAAAGTGCACCATTTCAAACTTTTTCATAAATGTTCCAATGGTATGGCATTGAACTACAAATGTTTTTTATTGCTCTAGATCACCACGAAAAAATAAATAAAAAATAAACATAATAATAATAAATGAATTATTGCTGTGAGTGGGCTGCCTCTCCACAGATCTGACAACTTGAGAGATAGAGACTTTGGAACATTCCTGTATGAGCATGAACATCTCCATGGAAACAAGCAGGTGGCAGATCTTCAGTGTATCTAAGCATTCATCCCTGGAATAACAGATTTTCAAATATAAATCTTGTTTAGTTTATATTCTACATTTTGGTTATGCATTTTATTTTTTTATATTAATAACTGATGACCCATTTGTTTTTTAAAATACCTCTAAGGCTTGCACACACATAAAAACCTTACATCATTAGCAAAACAAACACAATAGCTCACAATCACATCTTCCAACACAACATCTGTTACCGTGACTACCTGCAGCTCGGCGTCGGCCATCTTTATTTTTTTTTTACTCCACTTTGAGGTCAGTGCAGAACATCACAGCCCTCCCTGCAGACATTAGCTGAAGATTGCTGACTCTACCTGTTTTATTTTCCATTTTAACCCAGATTAAATGAGCCAGCATCAGTGCCCCGCCATCTCTCCTGTTTGGTCAATTTGTAGTGCATTGTTATTAGCTGAATTTGCCCTGGAGATTTTCACATTTGGAGGTAAAATGGCTGGATAGTCACGAGGAGCAGCTCAGGCATCTGTTTATGAGGTGGCCGTATTCATTTGTGTGATTGTGGTCTACCCTGTGATCAGAGGGAAACGTGAGGGTGATTCTATCAGCCATGGAGACGGCACACTGTCAACACAAAGGGAAATGACTTCTGCTTCTTACTCTTATATTTCTTCTTCTTCTTCCTTTGCTTCTTCTTTTTTTATTTTTATTTTGTTTTTCTTTATCTTATTTATTATACATTGTGATTTTTTAAAAACACATTTTTGTTGTTGCAGTCACATAACCTTATATATAATATGGAACTACACCTAGACTAAAATTTTGAATGTTTTTATTGCACATGTCCTGACAGTGAGCGGGCTTGCATCTCCACAAACCTGACTCCTATTTCCTACTTCGACCTGATTGTTTTCATGGTAATGTTGTTTTAATCCAGAAAGTACTGTTTTAACTTTCTGTTTCCATAGAATGGTGCAGGTGACATGCCACATCCTGAAAGCTACATACATGTTGGGGCAGAAAGTTACATACTGGTGCTTTAACTAAATAAATACATTTATAAAAGATCTTACACATTTTAATTAGAAGAATCCAAAATAACAACAATGAAAACATGACCTCAGCAAGCACAACAAGAAAATGTTACTGAACATTTAAAAACAGTAACATACATGTATATACAGAAAAACTAGATTTACCCAATGTTTTTTATTTTTATTTTTATTCTATTTTTATTTGGAACTCTCCTATGCTCAACTGGGGCTGTCCCTTAATAAGAATCCACATTTTAACTCTGTGGCTTCTATTGTCTTAATTTGGTTCTTTCCACCTCTTACGTACAAAAGACGCTGGGGTTTTTGATATTTGCTCATTTCTGTAACACACACAGACATTGTATGTAGATTTCAGACGACAAAACACACAAAATAAACACCAAACGGGCTGAAAAGGTTGTGGTAAAAGGTAGAGCCCTGGTGAAGAGGAAGCCCTTGTTTTGTTAGTTGTTATCTCCTCACTCGGATGCAGCTGCTTTGTCTCACCTCTACGACAAAAACACCCAAACTGGCCTTTCGTGACAAAAAGTCAACTCAAATAAAGGTTGTGTTCATGTTCTATAGTTTAAGTTATAATTTCAGATGGAGACTAGGCGCCTATATAACCCTATGGGAGCAAGAAATATTCAAACTTACCATTCATAAATGTTTGCCTCTTATTATTTTTTGTAAGGTATTGATTCCACAAACTTGCCATATCCAACACTGGTAGCATTTTTTAAAGCTTGAAAGCTGTGGTTGCTGTTTGACAGTCAAATATGTCACCATGTTTAACAAAATTACACTTTTATATTGTCATTTTGTTGAACATTGACATCTTTGGTTTAACTTTTAAGTTTAAATAAACTGTTGGCTATGATCTTTACACATTTCCATATTAAATGTTCATTAATATGTGTTCTCCCTTTACAAATAAATAAGAAAATATTAACGTTATGGCTGAAGTCCTTTCAGCTGACAGGAATGACATCTTTGTAGACTCGTGCGTCATTATCTTGGACATTTTGGACATTTTAAACTTAATGACTTCCTGGTTGAAAAATTGCAGTGGCCAATGGCAGAAAACATCACCATAAACGTCATGCCACATGCTGTCAATCTTAGACTTAGACTTAGACAAACTTTATTGATCCACAAGATAAATTATTTGGATACAGTAGCTCACTCATCACAATATAATAACAAAAATAGTAACAAAAATAGACGGTATAGCAAAAAATATAGCAAGAGACAAGTGTCAACTGAGATATAATTATAAAAATAAATGTATATGTACAAGTCAAAATAAAATTGAAAAATAAGTAATGAAATAATTAAAAAAAATAAATAAATAAAATATAAAATCACAGCTATATACAAGAGACAAGAACGACAGTGCAATGATATGATGATTGACAGGGCATAAGGTTATCCGTTACTTAAGATTGAGTTGTTGTACAGTTGTAGGGAGTATTATCTGTTACATAAGGGTGAGTTGTTGTACAGCTGTATGGAGTATGGTATGAATGTAGTCCAATCCCTCCTATGGATGACTACAGTTAGAGAGCAGTTTTTTTTTTTTTGTTTTTTTTTTTCTTACAGAAGTACAGAACAGCGGGTGGCGGTGAAAACGGGTAGATCAGAGCAATGATGTCTTGAATACAGGAGAATAAATATTACTCAAACATGCACAAATCTCTCTAAATACAAGTTTGAGAGGGTGAAAAAGAAAGAGAAACAATTATAAGCTCTAAAAAGTCTATTTTGCACAGTATGTCTCCTTTAACCTTAAATGGCAGTAAAACAGCAAATTCCACCACTGAATTTGAGCTCTTTGAATCTGTCCTCCAGCTCCATTTTAAGCTGTTCTCGAATGTTGTAATGTGCATCGCAAAGAGATTTGTGGTAAAAAGTAGCTTTTAACTTGAAAACTACCACTACCTGACATCACAAGGTGGAACAGAGCATTTTGAGCTTTGGAGATGGAGACAGACTAATAATAAAAGGTTCTCAAACATGTGTGAATGAAACAAAACACAAGTCCAGGTCTGTTTTTGAAGAGGAAACAACATTATAACCTGGAATGTTCCACAGTGTGACATTAAACAGCTCTACCTTATTTTATAGCGTTGCCTCTCCGCAGTTCTGACCTGTAACTTGACCTGATTTGGTCTCCAAAAAGATAGAAAGGTTTAATGCCATACTGTTAAACATTACAAAGCAATAACATCTCCATAGACAAAAGTATTTGAGGGCCCTCCACCAGAAAAGTTACACAATACTCCTTTAAAGCTCACAAGAGTCAAGTTTGCATAATACAGAACCTTTAAACTGCATATTCCACCACTGAAATCTGACCTGTCCTCCAGCTCCATTTTAAAACAGGTATTCTTGAAGGTTCTGATGTCTTTTTGCGAGATTTTGCCCCAGTTCAACGCCAAAAACAACGGCAGACATTTTGCGGCAGACATTTTCTGGACATGGTTAAGACGACGCTCTGACACCTCTGTACTCACTCCACGGCGCTTTTGTTTATTCTATATTTATGATTCCTCTCTCTCCCCTGCACCGTCTTTGATCTTTCAGAAATGTTTTTGAAATGCTTCTCTTTTGTTCCTCCCCTCCTCGGTCCCTACGTCAATTTTTTTTTTTTTTTTTTTCCATTTTCTGAGGAGAAGACGCGTCCAATTGTGTCAGTTGGTTGCTGCTTTGTGTGTGTGGTGCCATGGCTGTCTTCTTCACTGTATAGGGACCACTGTGTAAAGTTGCCACTGTACTGGTCCATACAATAGCAGCATGACTTTACAATGGAGAGAGGGCTGGTTATCTTGACAGGGGAAAAGCAAGGCCTCTTTTGTCTTTGGCGATTGTGAAAAAGTCCCACGGAGCTGAAGGGTTTGGCCGGTGAGAAAGCAGAAAAAAAATGTGTACAAGAATTTTTTTTTTACTTTGAAATTGCAGGTCAGTATTCTCTGTTTTCAAACTAAAATCTAAATAGCCACTCAATTGTGCAGTGATTTGATTTCAACAATCTTATCTACTCACACCATAGACTGTATAAAGAAGTGGACTACGAGAGTATGACGTTAAGCATGGCGTTTGGCTCCAGTCAAATGAAGCTCACCAAGGCCGGCAGTTACAGAGGCAAATTTGGAGTTTATTAGTAGGAATAAGAATTTATTTATGGACATAATGGCAAAATAAAAACAGCAGAATCATGTAGAGCGGGTAAATACGAATATTTTAAGACCAAATGAGGAGTCTGACTCCAGCAGCTACAGTTACGTTGATGTTTTTTCAATACAAAGTGAATTGGAGCCAGAGTTGATGGAGCTGGAGGCACACCCATGCTCACTTCCTATTTGGAATGTACAGTATACAGTACAGTGTAAGGTTCTAACTGGGACTGGTGGTGGTTTGGGCCTCTTGCTCAAATGTCCAAGACTGGAAATAGCCTTAAACTTTTTCAGTGCCAGTGTATCTGCTATTATAGTATTTATTATTATTATTTCTATATTTAAATCAGTCTATTTTTTAATTATTATTTATTAATTTTTGGTTTTATGTATGTATTTTTATATATTTTAATTTCCTTTTTAGGTGTATTAAATGCGTTATATATAAATAAATATTATTTGGTTTCATTGTAAGGTCTACATAGAAGGATGAATGAAGAAAATATTAAACATGAAAAATAATTATAAGCCTTAATTCAAGTATGGAGTTTTCACATTAGCATACTAGCTTTAATGAGCACTACACAAATCTGTAATGAATAATTGTTTACAGTAGCAGTCTTTACTTTTACAATCTGCAAACTCCACACACAAACGCCCATATTGTTAGAGATTTGAACCTAAGACCTCACTGTTCGGTGGCAACTACGGCGCCACAGTTTTACCTGTTAGTACTGATAGTAGTACTAATTAGTACTAATTGATAGCAGTATTACAGTATACAATTGTCATCTACTATCTATAGTTTTGAATTAAAGGTCCTATATTGCGCAAAACTGACTCTTGTGAGCTTTAAGACATTTTATAATGTTGTTACCGCATCAAAAATCTAATCCTGCATTATTAGTCTGTCTACATCTCCAAAGCTCAAGATGGTCTGTTCCACCTTGTGATGTCATAGAGTGTTTTCAGTTGAGAGAAGAAATCAGCCTAAATATGCAGGCTTTGTGTGTTAAACATGAATGAAACAAAACATGAGGAAACAACATTATAACACAGATCAGAAAACAGTGTAATATAGGCCCTTTAATGGAAGGGCATCTGACGTGTACATAATTTAAAAGTAGCGTATTTTACAGTACAAAGTTTGTTCATTTTTCTTCCACCTCTTGTACAGTTCACGCCACGGTCAAAGCCCTCCTTGTCTCTCTCTCTGTCTCATCAAAACTCAAAGAACTCCTGATACTACTTTTAATTGCTTGTGGTATCAGTTAATTACAGGATTTCGGGGCGTAAAAAGACGACTCAGATACTTTAAATCTGCCTCGAAGCAAAAGTGAAGAGTCTGGCCCTGAACACCGAAGTACAGTTGAAACCACATTTTGCACTTTGAGAACTGTAAGACTCAACTTCCTGTTCTGACCACATGCACCTGCCGTACACACACATTATATTGTTTTGTTTTCTGCCCTTTTTGCCCCGTACTGTAGCTCTGAACCATTCTGGAGGTAAATATATAGTATTGTAATTCTTTTTAGCTCTAAAAAGAATTTAAAAAGTCCATATGACGCTACTTTCCGATCTCTGTCCTCATTGCAAACACACCTGGAGTTGTGTTTTGTTTCATTCACACATGTTTAACGCACAAACCCTGCAGATTTAGGTTGAGTTCTTCTCTCAACCGGAAAACAATGTGTACAGGAAGTGCTCTAGTGTGTTTTTAAACTCTATATACCTTCACCAGAATCATTTGGATAATTTCAAACCTGGAATTGGCAGTCTTTTCTGAACACTGATCACTACATGACATCACAAGGTGGGACAGAGCATTTTGAGCTTTGGAGATGGATTACTCAAACGTGAATGAAACTAACTGCAACTCCAGGTATGTTTTAAATGAGGTAACGACATTATATCAAGGCTCAAAACGCACAAGAGTAATATAGGAATTTACCATGAAGCCATGAATTTTAGATTTAACTACAAAAGATATTGTTCATTTTGAATTGCTAATCGCTATGGCAATGGTACTAACTTTTGATCTCTCGAAACCCATGGATTAGCACTACACAAATTGTAATTTTGAAGACTTTCGACTATACAAAAGAAATAATAGATTATTCTGAATTGTTAATCGTCATGGCAACAATGATAAATTTTCATCTCTCCGAAACCCATGGATTTGGACTACACAAAATGGGCTTTTGAGGCTCTTCAACTATACAACAGATATAACTGATAGATTGTTTTAAATTGTTAATCACCATGGCAACTGCTATACATTCTCATAACTCCAAAACCTATGGATTAGGACTACAAACTGCAATTTTGAGGGTTTTCGATTATACAAAGATTGTTTTGAATTGTTAATCGTCATGGCAACTGGCTAACTTTTTATCTCTCTGAAATCCATGGTTTGGATTACACAAATTATGGTTTTGATGTCTTTTGACTATGCATAATATCGATTAGTTTATTCTGTATAGTTAATCACCATGGCAACTGTGCTATACAGTTTCATCTCTTCAAAACCGATGGATTGGGACAACACAAATAGAAATTTTGAGGGTTTTTGACTCAAAAATGACAAAATAAATCATAGTTTGTTTTGAATTGTTAATCGCCATGGCAACTGTGCTATCAATTTTCATCACTGCAAAAACCATGGATTAGGACTACACAAATTAAAACTTTGATGACTTTCGACTATACAAAAAACAAGTTTTGAATTGTTACCATGGCAACTATGATAACTTTTCATCTCTCTGAAACCCATGGGTTACTACGACACAAATTACGATTCGCAAAATATAAGATAGTTTATTCTGAATAGCTAATCGCCATGACAACCACACTATACATACATCTATACACTATACAAATTGGAATTTTTGGTTTGTACACCTTCATTTGATGGGACGACTTGTAGCCTAACCTTCCTATGACAAAATCCACTGAAATATCTTACACTTTTTATCACAGGCGTTCTCAGTCGATCTATAGCCTCTTCCACAAAACAAGTACAAGTACAAAACAAAAATGTACAGAAATGGAACCAACAAAGACACTTTCCACCGCTAAACATAGATCTTAAAGCTCCGCGAGGATGAAAAGCGAATCTTTTATGTGCGGCAAAAACAATGTCTTTTGTTATAAATACGTGTAGGGCCCAAAAGTGTATCACCTGTTAAAGACTCCGTACAATGCTGCTTCTTTACTATGAGGTTTTCCATTACAGAACGTATTGTAGAAAGCTTTGTGTACCTTTGATGTACGACAATGATTCAGCCAGACTAACTGAAATGAACAAGGGAGGATGGCAATATACACCAGTGAAATTAAAGCTACGTTTGTACAGAAATAATGGTTTGTTTTGGAGATTTTGTCTTTGATATTTTGATGTGGAGATCCTAGACATGTTGTTGCCGCGGGATACCGTTAAATTTGATGAAGTGGTAGTAGCGGGGTATTGTGGAAATTCACTGGACGTGCAAATGTAGTTCAAATTGTCCACTATAGGCTTGAAATAATATGATTTCGATTTTGCTTTTTTCAAGTTACAGCACCAAATTGCCTTCCTCGTACTGTGCAGTTACTTTATGTTGATTTTACATTAGATGCCCTCCCTCACACAACCTTTTTGTTTTAAGCTTGGAACTGGCAAAAAGAGTCCAAGAATCCATGACACCTACTATAACTGAAATCATTTGTATTTTTTTTTTTTTTTATTTCTGTTATATGCTTTGATTATAGCTGGTTAGAACCGAGTAAACAAATTATGGGCTTTTGTTGTTCATGTTCATTTAGAATTGTTAATTGCCATGGCAATGGAACAAACATTTCCAGACATCCCTATGGATCAGTGCTATTTTTTTGACAGACGGATAGAGATGTCAAAGGGTTTTAAAGAGGCGTGACTGCATGTGGATGTTATTGCTTTGCTTGGAATGTTCCACACTAGTGCATTCACCTTATCTCTCCCTTTAAAGGCAAGCAGGTGACTCCATTAGGCCAAATTACAGGGCTGACCTGTGGAGCGGCAAGCCTGCTTACTATGAGAAAATATCTGTACAATATCTGTAGTTTAACAAATGTAAAATTAATACACTTAATGACATACTGTGGAACAACTGGTAAAGCACAGAAAAGTCACATAGTGGGCCTTTAAAGTCCGCAGTTCCCATTATGACAGATACTTACACATTTATAACAACACTGGTACCATACAGAGTTTAACCCACAACCTCCTTGACATGTCTATACCTCTCTCACCTCTGTGTCATGATTTAGTGTCCATAATCCCTTGTGGTCACTCGGGGCTGTCTTTTGTCCTGTGAGTGGATAAACCTCTCCGGATTGCATTAGTATTGGCAAAAGAGCAGCGTCCACTAAGAGGATTTACACTGAGCGAAGCCAACGAGAGAAAGTCAAGGATTTCAACACTTTAAAGGGCCCATATGACACTATTTCCTCATCTATGTTATAATGTTGTTTCCTCGTCACAAACATACCTGGAGTGATGTCCTTGTGATGTCATGTGGTAATACAGGAAGTGCTCCACTGTGTTTTTAACTCCATTCACCTTCACTAAAATCATTTGGCTAATTTCAGTCCTGGAATTGCCAGTCTCTGCTGAATTTAAGGTAAAAGGCAGCTGTCAGACTGAAAACAACTTGAAAACTACAGCTTCATGACATCACAAGGTGGAACAGAACATTTAGAGCTTTGGAGATGTAGACAGACTAATAATAAAGCGTTACTCAAACATGTGTGAATGAAACAAAACACAGGATGTAACATTATAACATGGCTAAAAGCTATTAAATGTCTCATAAGAGTCATTTTTGCGTAATATAGGATTTAAATCATCCCATGTTTAGTTTAAGTCTGATTTGTAGCATCAGAACTAAAGCTAAACAATTAATAACATTTAAACTGAATCTATAATACAGGAATTTCTGGTCATTTTTTCTTATCACTTTTAAATACAGAGGTCATTAAAAGCATTTGGTTAGAAGCAGAGACTGTTTTGTGTTTAAATGAAACAAAAAATATCATATGTAATATAATATGGATTGTTTAAGTTCATGAAATTAATTCTCAAAGCTATTGTTTATTTTATTTTATTTATTTATTTATTTTTTTTAAATTTTATATTTATGCATTACAAAAATAAATAAAACTCACACAACCTACCCCTCTCTCCACACTCACATCACATACAAAACTACACATAATAAACATTAGCCATACAAACATTAAGACTCAGTGAATTTGGATCAGAATTTTTGCCCATAGCTTTAATCAAAACACAAAAACACTATCAAAATGACACTATAATAAGTTAAAAGGGTGATTTCTGACTGTAGACCTTTACCTGTATCTGTCAATCAATACCCCGGACAGTTAGAAAACCCACTATCCACTTCTTTTTATTGATTTCACAGCTCAATACGGATTAAATGGTCAGAAAAGAGAGACTTATCCTGAGCTTTCTACTACCGCAGACGTAAGTTCACACACACACACACACACAACATGCAGAGCTGTGAGAGGGAGAAACAGTGAGAGCGCAGTGGCTGATGTGTCCACTAGGGGAGCTGTTCTCTGTAAAAAGCACAGAGGAGGGTGCGCTGAACTGCTGAGCTGACATCTCTCTGCCTCTTCAATAATGATACGAGGATTTAGAGAGAACAATATATACATTTAAATATTTTAGTATACAATTTAACATTTTTGAGCGTGTTTTTAAGTATCCATTATTTCAGTCTTCAAACATCTGTAATTATGGATTCATTGTAATAACATTAAAATAAAAATACTCAGTCTGCTGTCTAAATAAACATGGATTTTTCCCTATTAGTAGTAGTAGTAGCAGTAGTAGTAGTAGTAGTAGTAGTAGTAGTAGTAGTAGTAGTATTTTAAGCGAAATACATACCACCATACATTTAAAAGAATTGCAAGTATGAGATGTATCTATCGTTATTTAAATGTCATGAAAAGGTCAGGGAATGTTAACAGATAAAGATGTATATACTACTGTGTGATTTTAAGACTATTGGGTATTACATATTTGAAATGATTCTTATAGTGCAGAAGCTTAACATTTTGCTGTAGTGATACCATGTCAAGATGGACAAAAAATACAAATAAATAACATGTCAAAAAATAAATACATAAATATACATGTAAATACACATAAAAGCATGCATTGTTTGTAGTAAGCAGATGAGTTAAAAGACTGAAACACGTAAAGATAATTGCACGAATCACATTAATTTAATCATAATTACATATACATTCATTAATACTGTTATTAATACTGTTATTTCAGCAGTTAAGTTGGAAATGTGTATAGAAAATATGTAAAGAAAATATGCTTACATTTTTGTGTAACACTCTAAACATTATCCGACCAATCACTTGTGTCATCTTATTTTATTTACTATTTACTAGTAAAAAAAATGGTTTGAGGTGGTCCAAAGTTCTTCCTCACTTACCTAAATGCATCCAGAGCATCCTAATTACTCACCACGATGAGTTTTAGAGTTTTTCTCAGACCAGAGCTGAGTTTCGCCATGAGTCGTGGTGGTAAACTTAAAAACAACTAGCATGTTATTAGTGCACTTCCTAATTATCTGACAATATCACTGTGACAAAGAGGGCCTTTAAGGTGAGGATATAGTCCCTGTATACTCACCTTAATTTCATTTTATATTTGTTCATTTCTCCATAATCAACTAAACTACTAAATATAACTATCCTGGGTTTGTTTTATTTAGTTTTTGTTTAGTTCCTTTAAGTTAAACACAACACACTCAGGTTACTTTAAATAGATTTTATTTGGTTCAATTTAGTTAAACATTTCAGACACTAACCCTAACCTACTTACCTGTTGCTCCACCTGGTCTGGAGACAAAAGAGGACGTGACCTGAGACGGACATATTTAAAGCCTCTGGGGGGAGGTTTTGGGACAGACCATGTGGAGGGGAGAATTGGTTTCAGTTCCTTTTGTTTGTTGGGTTTTGTATATTTGACGTTTTCTATTTTGATGTTTCAGTGTTTATAGATTATGTTAAGCACTTTAATTTAAAGGGGACTTAACTTATTGCCTTATATCCAACCTGGTAAGAGACTGTGTTCTTACCTGGAGGGAGGAGCTTCCTGTGGGGGAACTAAAAAACCAGGTCAGCTCAACCTCTCAGGAGAATGACATCAGTGTATCCGGGTACACGTGAGTTTTCTTAGTTTCATTCATTTCTGTTGCTTATGCCTAATTTTGAGCACAGTTATTTTTTGTAAATACATATTATTTTTTGTTACCACTGTGAATTTTTAATAAACCTTTGGGTCAAATGGAATATTTTCAGAGTCTGCCTCCTGCTTAAGACGACACTGACCAGCTTCCCCACAAACATGCTTTCTAATTAGATCCAGTTAGACTTATTTTGACCTCAAGAGCTGCTTATATAACATATCTGTACTGAGACAAGACAGAGTTTGCTCAAATACACGGGCCTATAATCAACACACTGTATACATAATACTATAAGATCTTGCTTCTTGCTTGTAGTCAGTATATTTTCTTAAGTTTCACACGTTTTAAATAACACTCTTACAATATATACACTGTGGGATTTACAATGTCATGTGAGCGCACGAAACCACAGCGCATGTATCCCTTTAACGCTGCATCTTATGGGCCTATTTACAGCCACATTAACAGTGCCATGTACCAGCGCACGTCTTTATAGATCAGGGCTATTTTTTGACAGGCGGATAGAAATGTCGAAGGGTTTTAAAGGGGCGTGATTGACACCGGGGCAGTGCGGTCCGATCGGTAAAGCCGCCGAGGTTAGTGACTCGGTGTACTGCTCAATAAAGCATTGATTAACAATTACTACACACTGCATACATAAGCAAGGCATTCAAATCATGAGAGCAGGATTTTACCCCTCCTCTCCTCTAACATGTTTTTAAAAGTACAAATTAGGATTTAACTAGACTATCAGAAGTAAAGCAGGGCAAGACCAGGACTAGACCAGGACTAGACCAAGACTAAACCAGGTTAGGACTACACCCTGCATACATAAGCAAGGCATTCAAATCATGGGACCAGGATTTTACCCCCTCGTCTCCTCTGCGCTGGTTTTACATGAACAAATTAGGACTAAACTGGGACTGTACACAATCAGGAGTAAACCAGGACTAGACATAACCATGGAGATAAGCAGGTTGCAGACCCTAAACCAGAAAAGTTACATAGTCCGCCTTTAATTTGCAACTATTAGCTACAGTCACTTTTTGTTTTGTATATTTTTGGTACACGGAAAAGAAAATAACGATTATACAAACTAAATATGAACCAGGATATGTCCAGTGGAGCATTAAATGACAGCTAAAGTGAAAACAGGAAGAGCAGAAGTGTGTGAGAGAAAAAGAGAGAGAGAGAGAAAGGATCTGATTTTATTTAATTATTTATACATTTAACTGACAAAAGAGGGCAGTGTTATGACATTGACAAAGTAAGCAAACTTTTACTTCAACACACAAACCATCTGAAGTGTGTCAGAGAGAGAGACACGGAGAAGGAGGGAGAGAAATAAGAGATAGATGGAGAGAGAGAGAATTAAGAGAGGGAGAAAGAAAGAGAAATGAGGGGGAAAGAGAGTGAGAAAATGAGAGGGAGAGAGAAGGGAGTGTGTGAGAGCGATAGAGACGGAGGAGTAAAGAGAGAGAAATAAGAGAGGAGGAGAAAGAAAGAAAGCAATAAAAGAGGGGGAGAGCGAGAGAGGAGTGTGTGAGGGAGATAGACGAAGAAGGAGAGAGAGAAATAAGAGATAGAGAGAGAATAAAAGAGGGGAAAGAGTGAGAAAATGAGAGGGAGAGAGAAAGAATAAGAGAGGGAGAAAGAGAGAGAGGAGTGTGTGAGAGACAGAGAAGTAGAGAGAGAAATAGGAAAGTTGGAGAGAGAGAGAGGAAATGAGCAGGAGAGAGATAAAGAGAGAGAATAAGAGAGGAGAAAGAGCGAGAGAGAAAATGAGAGGGAGAAAGAATAAGGGAAGGAAAGACAGGAGTGGGTCAGAGAGACTGAGAAGAAAAGAGAGAAATAAGAGAGGGAGAGAGAGAGAGAGAGAGAGAGAGAGAGAGAATAAGAAAGGGAGAGAGAAAGAAAGAAAGAAAGAAAGAAAGAAAGAATGGGTGGGCATTTATCACATTGTGGGGACTAAAATCTGTACACACACCTGCCTAACTGAAACAAATATGACATGAATCTGAAATGTTTTACACAAACAAGATGATTTCAAGTCCAGATGTCAGTTAAATAAATTTACATTAAGGTTGGGCAAGTAGTGACTAAGGCTAAAATCTGTTTAGGATCCTACTCCAAAGAAAAAAAGAAAAGAAAGTCAACGCAATGTCTCAGAGAAACATAGAAACGCAAAATATGTGTGTGTGTGTGTGTGTGTGCGTGTGTAAGAGAGAGAGAGAAAGAAGGTGGGGTAGAGAGGCAGAGAGAGAAAGACAGAGCGAGAGCCCAAGGAGACAGGGAGAGAGAAAGAGAGAGGGAGGTAGAGGCAAAAGAGAGAGAGAGAGACGGGGAGAGATAGCGAGGCAGAGAGAGGAAGAGAGATAGAGACAGAAAGAGAAAAAGAGAGGCAGAGAGAGAGAGGAGAGAGAGACAGAAAGAGAAAAAGAGAGGCAGAGAGAGAGAGGAGAGAGAGAGACAAGGGAGAGATAGCGAGGCAGAGAGAGGGAGAGAGATAGAGACAGAAAGAGAAAAAGAGAGGCAGAGAGAGAGAGGAGAGAGAGAGACAAGGGAGAGATAGAGAGGCAGAGAGAGGGAGAGAGATAGAGACAAAGAGAGAAAGAGAGGGGGTAGAGAGAGAGGAGAGAGAGCTGAGGGAGACACACACACAGAGAGAGGAGGAAGATAGGGAGAGAGAGAGAGGAAGGGAGAGAGAGGCGGGGGTGAGATAGCGAGGCACAGAGAGGGAGAGAGATAGAGACAGAGAGAAAGAGAGAGGGGTGTAGAGAGGCAGAGAGAGAGAGATGGAGGAGAGAGAGAAGTAGAGAAAGAGGGAGGAGAGAGTGTATTGTGCATGTGTGTGGTTTTCAATGTATGCAATCACTCAAGCATGCGGATGTGTGAATGGATGACTGTATGCGCTCCTTTCTCTTTTTTTTTTATTTCAAAGCGTTTTTATGATAGTGTATAAAACCAGCTAAAAGGGGAGGGACACTGGATTCCCCACCTCCAAATTTACGCCCTTCTACATTTTTTTTTTTTTTTTTAACCACCTCCCTTTAAGTTCAAGCATGACTCTCATTTTCACATGTGCAAATGAATGTTTAATATGAAGCCCACAGGTGCAAACTCACAGTCTAGACACAAGCCATTAAAAAGTGTTCAAAAGAAAAGAGTCAGGGCAAAACAAAGCAAGGTGTGCAGCAAATTCTGTAGTTTTTTTGGTCAAGGAATTTATATATTGCTTTTACTATTAATAGTGTATATATTAACCAGCCTATTTCATTATTTCATTACCTTCAGTCTGTTCTATATATTGTTACACACCACATGTTTTATAGTTTTATTTAAAGTTACCATTTGTAATTAGGTTGGCCGCTCTGCCCCTGTTGTAATTCTCACATGTCACCACTAGATGCTGTCTACAGGACTGCTGTCTGATAGTGTGTCAGCTTTGGTCTGACAGGAGAAGAGCAGAGAGCAAAGGTGAGGCTGAACAAAGGCCAGGTGAGCATAGAGGGAAGAGGTTTCAAATCAAATAAACTTACAGATGGCAACGTTACATATAAATAAATTAAATGTACATTATGTAACTTTCTGGAGGTGGAAATTCACTTGCATGGAAAGTGAAAGTTAACGATACTTGAGGACATTCTCCATGAGGATAAACACGTTTTATGCCTTACTGTGCAATGTACAGTCAAGCTCCCGTAAGAGTCAGATTTGTGGAGATTTTCAGTGTAATGAGCACATCCATAATGAAAACATTAGTCTATTTTTTGTCAAAAAGTTACATACTATGGCTTTAAATTCACATTTTCAAAGTTCAAAGTTCAAAGTCGGCTTTATTGTCAAAAACCATATGTACAGGTTGCATACACAGGATTTGAAATTGCAGCGCTCCCTCGGCCCACAGTGAACATTTAGCATCTTATAGACATGACAATAAACATGATGACAAAACATAACACATGCACATAGCAACAAGTACGATAGGTTTGTAGATAATACAAATAAGTACAAATATGTGTAGCGTGTTAATAAATGTATAACATTGCAATTGGTTATGTTAGTATCTGAAATTAACTGAATAAGTTTCACCCATCTTATCAGAGGAACAACATTATAAATACTAATGGTGGAAAGATGTTCTGTTTATTTGTGGTTTATATACAGGCCATGCTCCAATCCTGGTCTCAGTCCTGGTCTGGTCCTGGTCCCAGTCCTGGTCTGGTCCCAGTCGGGTCTCTGATGCCATCTATGCTGCTTCATGTTGGAACAGGCTCCCAGTGAGTGGCGCCAACTTGGCTCGTGCTGCCAGGCATTCTTCAGATTTCATTAGGTAATAGCTCATTCACTACTGAGGCTAACCCGCCTATTAAGACTCCATCACACACACATGTTTATACAGAAGGCTGCTAATCTACAGGGCCACTGGGCACAATACACTTATGCCATATGAAAGCTTATGATGAGGTCTGTTCACTGACAAAATAATGTATATTTAGAATACATTTATAAAGCTGGACAAAAAGGCCAAGTACTGTTGTAGAAATCTATTAAGAAACAGACTGAAAAGTTAGATTCAAAATGTTGTATAATTTACTATGCAGAGTAAAAAGTGAAAGGTGCCCTATGCAACTTTTCTGTCACCTGCTGATCTCCATGGTGATGATTTTGTCTGAAATGCTACACAGTATGACATGAACCTGATCTATCTGGCTTTCACTCAGTTACAAGTGTTTTTATTGCTTTAAGAAACAACTTAAATATATATGCTGGATCATTTTTCCACAGATCTGATCCGTGACTTGGCCTGGAGGGGCGACCTGCTTGTCTCCATGGAGGAGAATAAGTTTAATGCAACAATGTGAAATGTTTCCGACAAAAGAGTAACATCTCTGTGGAGACAAACAGGTGGTAGACCCCAACTGTTACACAGTGCATCTTTAACACAATAACATTAACAACTGATTGAATAATGTAACTATTTTGCATTTTCTGTCATGTTGGCATTAGGCATTTTTGTACTGTACTGCAATCCCTGAAAACATTAAACAAAAAGTCCCAAAAACTGCAAAAAAAAACTCTCAGTTTGAAAACTCTACCAAGTATTGCGCTAATTTCTGAATATGAATTTAGCATTTTGTTGCTAACTCCTAAAACAAACTCATATATTTCTTGTCTTACTCGGTGCCTATAAACATGGCGTATACTTTGGCTAAAACCTCCTCCAGGCCTGACAGACCCCTCCGTGGGTCTCTTCACCCTCCAGTGAGCACTCTAGCTGGGGGCCACTTCGCCGCTGCCCCCCTCCCTTCCTTTGACTGGCCATGTGTGCAGGGGCCAAACAGCTGGGCCCCAGACTCAGTTTAGTTTGTGTGGTATGTGGCTCCAAGCAATCGGACACTGTTTTTGAGAGTGGCTGCATACAAAGTAGTAGTGTTGTAAAAAAAAAAAAATGAAATAAAATAAAAAAAAATTCTTGACTGAAACGACTCATGTCAACAGATATTAATACTGAAAAGAAAAAATAACATAAACAGGACAAAATTTCCTGAATTTAAAAGCTCTACATATATTAGGAACTAGTATATCAAATAGACTGATATGCTGTGTTTAATTATTATATATTAACATTATTTATTATCACTGTGGTCTAGCTTTCCTCTAGTAGTATCCAAAATCAAGGCTGAATTGTTTGTATGTAACACAAAAGTTACATTTTGAAATTTGCTTGGTTATTTTTAGTGACTGACAACACGTAAACAAACTAATCATTTATAAGTATATGTAAAACTACACAATACTGTTGAAGTAGGTTATACATTATTATATTGCTACGGAAACATATAAAAACGAATGGAAGTTAGACAAAAGTTTGAGAAAAGAAGGTCAAAAACTAAAAAAAACAAAACATAAATAAATAAGTAAATACATTACGTTGTGTATTGCTGTCAGGTAAGGCATCTTGCTTAAATGAGCTAAACCCATGCACAACACAACTTATGGAGGTAGATATGTCACCATAGCCACCTCAAGAAAGCCAAACGTAAACCTTTAGCAAAAAGAACCCATTTTGACGTCATAATTTGCCCTCACAGAATCCATAAATCACCGGCAGTACAGAATCCACTGTCTTTGCCTGGGCTCATACAAAACCACAGTCACAGAGGCCGGCCCTGCTCTCACCGCAGACACTCTCTTGTGGTGCACGCCAATGTGAGGATTCAGGACAGACGTTATAACTCATGTTTAGAAAAATACGCTCTTTCTTTCATATCATCTCGCTTGGACTGTTTGTGTTGGAGTTTACGTTGTTAGAGATTTCGGCTTTTTGATTTCACACTTTCTTTTGTATAGGCAATAGACAGACTCGACGTTTTAATCACTGGGCCTTGACGAACAAATTTTGCTCCTCCATGTGTTTCTTGTTTGAATGACAAATAAAGACCCTTGAACCTTGAATCTAGACCATTTCAGTGCTCAAATCCCCATCAAGAAACATCCAAACAAGTTTTAAGTTAGCAGTTAGAGGCAAGGTTTTGGGTTTGACTCCCAGTTTACCTCACTCTGCCTTTTCTATGTAGAGTTCAGGGATATAACAATATCAGAATCTCTACCATATGTTCACGGCAACAGAAGTGCCTATTAAAATTCATTGACAAGACTTTGGTTCTGTCATAATCCAAAGATTTAAAAGTGCTTATTAACTGCTATTTCTTCATGTAGTCTGCACTAAAACAGAGCAAAGGATCATGGTCTATGTGGTTCTCTCTGTTTTTTTAGCTCATGCTGCACCATAATAAATCATTTAAGCAAACAGACTTGTAATTCGATATGTTGTGACGGCCCACGATATTTTTGAGAGACTTTTGATGATACGATATCATGATATTTTGGTTATTGTTACACCCCTAGTGGAGTTTGTACGTTTCTCCCTGCGTCTGCGTCCATTTTTGACCAGCCAGAACCACACACTTTGACAAAACTTCATAAAGACGAGTGGATCTGGAGCTGTATCCTGTCTCCCTGATTTGAGTTGCACGTGATTGACAGTGGAGTAACGAATCAGAGAGACGTACGGTCCTTTCGTGTCAAAACAAATATGGGACTTACAAGAAAAAAGGGGAAAAATAACAGCACAAATTTCTGGAGAACCAACAATCGAAGCAGCATACTATTACTTATCTAAGGTTAAAGAAGTTATATATTTTGCTATAAATGATACGAGAACTTTGGAGATCCATATTTGAGAGAACAAATGAGCTACTGTGGTTGGACGGAGGTTGAGGCCAGTTCTATACACTATTGATTTGAGTAGATTTCACTTGACAAATAAAATGATCCACCAATGGAATAAGTGTGTTTTTTTTTTATTCAAACAACATACAATTTAGTTTCTTGTTTAAGTACAAAGAGTTCTTGTTTTTCTTAACTAGATTTTCCTATTTCAACTACAAAAAGTCTTGTTCCATTGGTAGATAATTTGACTTGCCATGTGAAATCTACTCAAATCAGTATTACATGTTCTGAATTCAAGTCATTTGAACTTACTCAGATATTTGCAGTGTGTAGAACTGGCCTCAACCTCCAACCACAGTAGCTCATTTCTTTCACGTGTCTCTCAAATGAGGAAGACATTTCCTCTCCAAAATTCTCGTATCATTCAGAACAAAATATATGAATTCTTCTACCTTTTTACATGTATACAGCCAAATTTGTTTTGACATGAATACACCATGCGTCTCTGTGATTGGTTAATCTGCCTGTCAATCACGCCCAGCTCAAATGGGATTTTTGTAGTGCAGAATTGGACCATAAAGGCCTCAAACCTTTTACGGGGCCTTCTGGATTTGAACATTTAGAAGGGACTGGCTGGTCTGGCCAACATTTACAAACGTACTTACTTCTTTTGCATCCATTATTTCCAGCAAAAGTAGTTTAATTGACAGAATAAAGCATATATAGCACATTTAACTAACATTGCCAGTGTTAAACCAAAGATCTACACCTCCCGATGTCCTTCAAGCTCCAGTCTGTAGCCCTGACCACCTTATAGCAACACTTTAGCCACCATTTTCACCGGCTAATTTCCCATTAAATCCAGTGGGCGGAGAGAACGTGTGTGCGTGAAATGTGGAGTCAAAACCTTCTGAATAAGGCCAAGTGTGACCAGAGAATCTCCACGGCGCCTTAAATGGATTCAGAACAGGAGCCCCCTTGGGTTTCCCCCGAGACAGCCCCGAGTAATACATCATATTGCTCTTAAAATAGCTATTAACCACAGTGAGGTGGGAGGAGAGGGGGAGGAGAGAGGGAGAGGGATAGAGGGAGGAGGGGATGGGTAAATTAAGCAATACTAACAGAGTCATTCTCATACAATAAGTCAGCATTAACCTCCGCACTAAAAGGCTGCTGTCTCTGCCCGTTATGAGCTCTTTAATTGATTCACTATTCCCTTTGCGAGAGGAGAGGGGACCTGGAGATGAGGGCCTCTTCTCTTTCTTTTCTCAGTTTGTCAAGGCTGTTTTATACGGTGACCAATGGGGTCCAAATGCACTGCAACGGCCCAGTGCGTCTCCGTTAGAGAAAACAGCTTCAAGCACTGAAACGATGCAAATTCACAAACTCAAACACAAGTTTAAACGACAAACAAAGAACATGGTTCAAATGAAAAAAAAAAAAAAAATGCACTGCAAGAAACAAAGACAAATGTATCATCATCAAATGTGCTGCAAATAGAGAAACGATGCAAAGCACAAAACAATGAAAACCAAGAAAACACCTGCAAACAAAAACACTGCATAAAGAGTCACCACAAAGGAAGTGCTCCAAATCTGCAGGGGGCGCTCTCAGTGTAACAGCTCAATGGAGAGACACACCGGATGGAGAGAGAGAAAGGTAATGTGGCTTTTATTTGATTATATTCATATACCGTGTTTATAAATAATATAAATACCCGTATATGAATATAATCAAATAAAAGCCTCTCCTGTTACTCGTGTTTTAATGCTCAAAAAACATGCATTACTGTGAGTGGGGCCGCTTCTCCACAGATCTGATCTATGTAATACTGTGGAAGATTCTAGGCAAAGCAGTAATATCTCCATGGAGACAATCAAGTGGCGGAAGCTCCACCAGAAATGTTACTTAGTGGACCTTTAAGAAGTACTGATGAGTTGAAATTGATTATTTAGTCGGATTATCTCTGTGATTCTCAAATAGGATACTTTAAGAGTGTCCTTCCTTATTCTGAATTCATTATAGTTTAACACAAATTAGACCTGGTTTTGCATGAATTCGTATTTGACCCTGTAAAAACAAATATTTTCTCAGATATTACTTGACATTTTCCTCACAATAAAGGTACACTGTGTAACTTTTTAGAGTGAGTCTGCCACCTGCTCGTCTCAGTGGAAATGTTATTCCTTTATCTGGACATTAACCCTCCTGGATATGACAAAGTCGAGGTCCACCCATCTGAAAAGTTGCTTAGTGCATCTTTAAGCAGATGTCGGCCACTTGTGCATTGATCATTTCATTTAATCAACTGCACATCCAGAAGAAACCTGTGTCAATATTTTCAAATCTAAACGTGTCAAAACTACTCAAAACAAGATAAATATTCAAAATTCAGACATTTTCACTCTTGTTTCACAGTGTACGTTAGTGGATCGCAGTAGTGAAGTCTAATCCGTTTCAAATTGCCAGCGTCAGAAACCTATTCACAAACTTTATGTCCTGTGTATCTCCAATTAAAAAGGCCCCGAAAGATAAGTATGCTAATGAGCTAGCGGGATGGAAATGTGATACGCGACGCTAATCTGGGGCTGTAAAGGGTGATGGGGGGAATTAAGATTAGGTTTTAATCCCCAATATCCATTACTCCGCTGTCCCCCACCCAGGCGAAAGTTAACGCGCGAAATCAAAACAAACAACGTCGTCCGCGAGATGGAGTTTACTCAAGATCCGTGATTGAAACGCTCTCCTTCAAATTAACATACATCCATGCAAACGAGCCCTTAATTAATTCCGAAATGTATTTTTGATTAAATACTCCAAACGATTCCAATCTTGACCGGGAAGGAGGAAAAAAAACTTGTAATTAATTTTGCCTGTTAAACCTCATCAGCACTTTGAATGGATCGCAATTAGGGACGCAGCCTTCTCCGCTTTATACTTCTCAACTGTGGAATCAAAAATCATTGTTATCAGGTTTGTAATGCGACCAGTGCGAAGGAGATGGGGCTACGATAATGGGGCAGGGTCTTGATTTCCATACACGCGGAGTCAAATAATGCTTCTAATTGGAAGATATTATAATATTGATTAAATTAGACAGAAAAACACTCGTTTCATTAAGACGCTATGATATGGGCTAATTCTGATCATCTCCTGTGTCTTTGGGATTACCAATTAAAAAGGCTTTATGGAAGTTTTAACGGACAATACGCGGCAAGGAGGGGTGAAATGAAATGTGTAGCCGGAGGACGCGCTAGCAAGCTCCATCCTCGCTATTTACCAAGGCCGAGTTTGTGTGGGAAGTCCTAATGATGTATTCAACCACTGCGGAGTTCCCAGTCCGCCTATACACAACTGCGCTCTCGTCTCAATTACGTGAAGAGGGAGAGCTGATAATGAAAACTAACATCGAGCCCTGAGTGGATCAAGATGTATGTATGCGTATGTGTGTGTGAGCGGGTATTCGTCGTAATGTGGGGACTATGATTAGATCGAGAACGTGGTTTGAAGGTCAGATATGTTGAAATAGGTTGAAGTTTGAGTTTAGGGTAAGGATAGGCAGGTAGTGACGATGGTTGAGGTTAGGTTCGATGTCCAGGAAATGAATGTAAGTCAGTGAAACGTCCCCAGAAAGCATGGAAATCAGCATACATGTGGATGTGTGTGTGATGAAGAAAGAAAAGTCTACTGAAGTGAAAATGAGCCTGGATTATTTGACTTGTTTCAAAGTATTTCTGGCAGGTTTTAATTTAAGAGTTATTTCAAGTTGTATACTATCAAGTGGGCTAGGAAAAATGCTTTTACAGTAATAGAAAATGCTGGAAAGTCCCTTATACAGACTCTGAATCCTTTCTTTATGGACTTTGCATCTTCTCCCTGTGTCTGCTCTGGTCTCCATTAATCTAAAAACATGTTTTAATTCTCATCTTTCAATTTTCCAGTGAAAATTTATTGACCCTAATCTTGCAGTTAATGAGAGGGCTGTTTCAATGAGTGGTTAGATTTCAATTTCCAAACCGAAGGAGATCCTGCTGGAAAGTGTTATTGCTTTGTCCAGAATGTTGCTCAGTATGGCATTAAACCAAAAGCCAAAAACATACCTTCTTAAAATGACTCTTCACATATGTTTACTGTTTCTAATGACTGATGTTGTTTTAACCTTTCGTATTTTTATTTAAATGTTTTAGTGACTATTTTACTATGGCCTGTCATATGCTATAGAAATAAAGTTTGACTTGATTTGACAGATGTGACCTGTAACCTGGCCTGATGGATGCTTGTTTCCATGGAGATAGAAAGGTTTAATACCATACCGTGTGACATTCAAGACAAGTAACATCTCAGTGGAGAAAAGGAAGTGATGGACCCTCCAAAAATACAAAATCTATGAAATATTCCCAATTGACATCAAAACGCAACATGTGTGTATATAGTGGAGAAAGATAGAGGGAGCTGCTATGACTATATCCCTTTCATCCACTCTGGCACAAGCCACAACTCCTCTCTGCACTTTCTTTCAAATCCTGCCCCAAAAACGAGAGCAGCTCTGCCAAAAGCTGCTGTCCACTTAAGAGTGTACAGAGGCTTACAGGGATCAGGCCTCGCAAGGTGCTGAGGTGAGATAACCAATTACCCATGATCACTCTGGACTCTTCTAATCTTCACCCTGTATCGGCAGGATTTAGCCCGAGCTGCACCTGTGGGAGCCTGTGTTATTCTAATGCTACACTCTCCACTGTGAGAGGTGGAGGAGCTGTCAGCAGGGGGGACTGTTTTGGGAAAGTCTGAGACAGTTTCAATCGGATCAGGTGAGTGATGAGCATGTAACAGCTTTGATAATATTGTAAAATTAAATCAAAATACTGTATTATAATGGATAGTTTCAATAAATCTAATAAAAGTAAGCTACGATGGCCCAGAAGTGCAAAACACCTATGTCAAAAGTTCAGAATGAAATGACAAAATGGCCAAAACGTTTAAACAAAAGCACATTATTTATTTATTCTTTAGTTTGAATTTGTATTATTATATTTTGGAGATATGCAGAAAAAAGGAAAGAAATTGCATATTGGCCACGAGCAACCAAACAACATGGTAAGAAACTGTCCTCCTGGGGTGATCTCAAATGCTTTAGGTCTTTTACTGTAGAAAAACATTTACTGGCTTGTAAAATTTAAATGTAAAAATACTCAAAACTTTGAAAAAGCATAGACTGTTTAAAGAAGTGGACAGAACGAGTGTGACGTCACCCATAACGTTCAGCGGCCTTCAAATGAAGCTTGCGATACTAACAGTTACAGGGTGAATTTGAAGCCAGGCTCTATATTATGAATAAGATTTTTTTTGACAGACAAAATAGTGAAAGAAACACCAGGATCATGTAGAGCGGGTAAATACAAACATTTTAAGACCAAACTGACGAGGCTCACTGCAGCAGTCACAGAGAGAGGGACGACAATATTCCAATGTAAGTCAATGGGAGCCAGAGTCAGTAGGAGCCGAAAGAGCCGCATGTGAACTTCCTATTTGCAAGACGGCGGCTAGCGTGTTAGCTATGTCCAATTATATATACAGTCTATGTGAAAAACATATACTATTGCTGTGAGGCTTTCCATAGACCTGACTTGTAATTTTTCTGATAAAGCTTGTCTTCATTTAGATGTTCTTATTTTGTCCCAGAATTGCTTGCATGGGAAATCCAAAAGGATATCCTTTTGGATTTCCCATCCTCTGTATTTTTATTTTTTTTTTTATATATATATATGATTTTGTTTTTCTTTTTTCATTTCTTTTTTCCTTGTAAGCAGCCATATTTGTTTGCTTTTTGTGGACCATGCATGTTCCTGATTGGCTAATCCACCTGCCAGTCATGCCCATCTGAACTCGGGGAGATTCACCGTTGACCAGACTTACATCTTTGGAGAAAAGTATTGGAAAAGTGACTATTCTGCATCCCAGGCAACAGACATGCATAAAATTGATCTATCACAAGCAGAATGTTCCAGAGTTTGGTTTTTACTTTCCATCAAGTCATACAGGTGGCGAGCCGGCCAGGAATATTATGTGACGCTGCTTTAAAAGGGAAATTTCTAATAATTTCCGTTGTGGATCAATAACATTTGTCTAAGTCTAAAAACACATTGAAATTATTTATTCTTTATATGAATTAGTCACCTCTCCACAGATTTGATCTGTGACTTGGTCTAGAGGCCTCACCTGCTTCTCTCGATGCAGACAGACAAGTTTAATGCCATACTGTGGAAAATTCCAGCCCAAATAATAACATCTCCATCCAGAAACAGATGGCCGACTGCTTAGGCCTAATTGCCTGTCTCCCCAGAGAAAGATACGTTTAATGCCATACTATGGAATATTCCAAACACAGCACCAATATCGTCATAGAGACAGTACCAATTGATGGACTCTCCACCAGAAAAGTTAAACTGTGCACATTTAAACTCTGTCTTTCTCTTTCTTTATATATACTTCTTGTTTCCTTACTATACCTCTCTCTCTCTCTGCCGCTTTATATACACTCCTCACTCTCTCCCTCTCTCTTTCTCTCACACCCTCTCATTCACGTTCTCTTTCCCTCTCTCTCTCTCTCTCCGCTGACATTGCATTGCAGTCTTTCCCATGGCTGCACAAACCCACCATAGACTCACATGCAGGTTATAGAATCCACATGTTTCTGGTGTCACTGCCGCTGGGTTTTCTGTTTTCCAAAGATCATGACAAAGCGCGTTGTTTCACATCTCCCATCGCTTACAAAACCCTGCACACTTTCCACTTTACTAACCAAACTCCAGGAGAGGGGGTAGTCGCATCTGAGGTTAACCCAAGTTTGAAACACAATCAAGGCTCAGCTCTGTCTGTGTCACCAGTGTTGTGGAGGGTGACAGTTCTCTTTGTCTCGTATACACACATGTTGATCCAATAGTGTACTGAGCCTTGAGGTGGGGTCCCGGCAGCCACAATAGTCACTGAATCATCACTTGTTGGTTCATCTTCACTTTTCAACTTTTCACTCTCTGTCAGCAGCCTTCTGAGGTTAGCACACACACTGAATGTGAGGGTGAGGCATGATACGGTTTTATTATAATAATTTTATTCATTGTTGTCCTATAGAAATTCTTCATAACACATATGTAACTTATGATGGAGGTCTGTCACTTGCTTGTCTCTGTGGAAATGCTATTGCTTTGACTTTTATACAGCAGGGGTGTCCAAACTTTTTTTCATCAAAGGCCGCATATCAAAACTAAGACAAAGCAGAGGGCTGATCAAGGGCCGTGGACAAATGTGTGCATTCACTGTATAACAGGTTAGAATGAGCCACCAGACGTTTATTAATGCTTAGATCTTCAATAGGACACACTACATATTTGATGTTGGGTTTATCAAGGTAGATTTTCAAAAACTAGTAGAAAAACTACCCCTTAATATGAGCCAATTCACCTAGAAGCTTGAGGGCCAAGAAGAAATGATCTGAGGGCCACATCTGGCCCAGGGCCATAGTTTGGACATGCCTGTTCTACAGTATGACATCAAACTTATCTACATTTATTCAGTTGTCTTATTGTCTTATAGTTTGTCTCACAGGAAATACTTCAGTTTAATACTATACTGACCTCCACCCACCCTTTACCAGAAAAGTTACATAGTGCACCTTTAAAAAAGTGTGACTAAAATTAACTTCTGGGTGTAATATATAACTGTATTAAGAAAAAACCCTTGAGATGCGTCTTCCTTTTTTTCAAGGGGGTCCTGGGGGATATGTTTTGAATGAGGAATGTAATGTCATTTTGACGCTTGGATCATATTTTTTATAATGTAAATTACAAATACATACAGGTACATATAAAGTTACCTGGACTGGTTAAAAGCTCTGAAGTGACCTTACATGGGAACTTTAACTTCCATTGAACAGAAGTGTAACATATTAACATATCGTCACATAGTCCTGTATCTTTTGGGAGCCCAGTTTGTCTTCCAGTCTGACTCTGTACCAACCTTTAAAGAAATGTCAAGTGGCTCTTGTACATGAGCGATGGTCCAGTCTGTGGGGCGGACTGGGGCTGTGCAGAATACCAGAGGTCCTTCAGAGGGCAGCCCCATAGAGCAACATCATACAAGCTTCACTTTCAGACGGAGCTGAACATTTTACACACTTTGCTTGGATTTATAGATTAAAGTGGCAGCCATTTTGGGGACTGACTGATATGGTAGACCTTATGGTTAAAGTGCATACGACAGGTTAGACCCATTTCAGTAAAACAAAGTTAACATCACTGTATTTAAGATTTCACTCAAATAAAGTCATTGTCTAGTTTTTCTAGTTTTAGTGAAGTTTATAATTTTACTTCCTGGTTGGAAATGGGCAGCAGGTATGACAGATGTAGAGGTAATTCCATAACTGTTAGCCAACTATAATGTTTTTGTTAATGTTTTTTTTTTTTTTTTTTTTTTTTTTTTTTTTTGCTGTTTTTAACATCATATCATAGGTTTTTAACCAACTAAGAAGTGCAGCATGTGCAATTCAAAGGACATAAGTAGGGGACTCTTCGATTTTGTGAAATTAACTGTTTGTTTTTTTCCTGTATCCATGGAGACATGAGGATATTTGGACCCCCTCCAAAACGAGATGGCACATCTCAAGGGGCATTCCAATAAAATAAAATAAAAATTGTATTAGACAGTGCAAAAGGCCGGGACCTCCAATGTGCACTGGAGCAGTTTGCAGCCAAGTGTGAAGCGGCTGGGATGAGGATCAGCTCCTCCAAATCCGAGGCCATGATTCTTGACCGGAAAAAGGTGGCTTGCCCTCTCCGGGTGGGTGGAGGGTCCTTGCCTCAAGTGGAGGAGTTCAAGTATCTCAGGGTCTTGTTCACGAGTGAGGGGAGGATGGCGCGTGAGATTGACAGGTGGATCGATGCAGCGTCGGCAGTGATGCGATCGCTGTACCGGACTGTTGTGGTGAAGAGGGAGCTGAGCCAAAAGGAAAAGGCAAACACCCTCGGGAGATGTTTCAGGCATGTCCCACTGGGAGGAGGCCCCGGGGAAGACCCAGGACACGCTGGAGGGACTATGTCTCCCGGCTGGCCTGGGAACGCCTTGGGTTCCCCCGGAGGAGCTGGGAGTCCCTGCTTAGACTGTTGCCCCCGCAACCTGGCCCTGGATAAGCGGAAGAAAATGGATGGATGGAGTGCAAAAGGCCAGCTAAGGAGCTATAGATATTTGAGATGCTACAGGCTTTTTACCACCATGTGGCAGCAAATGTGGCAGAAGACCTTCCAGAGGAAATACTTCGAGGGAATGGACCATTTCATCACCAACTGAAACACCAGAGTAAAAAAGAGGCCTTTCCCCTTTCCGCTCCACCTGAACACTGCTGTGATGCTGCACGACTGAGAGGAGGGACACTTTTGGCTCTTCCACTCTTCAAACTGCTCTTACACAGATCTGCTGACCCTACCTGACCAGTCCTCCTGCATTCTGTTTAAGAAATCACTACTACTTACTGTATTTTTATACTTTTCTTCCAACTTTTTTTTTTCTACAAACTTTTAACTGATGTAAAACTATGATAACTATTTACCACAAGTACTATCCCACCAAAACTTGTCAAATGAACTTTGGTCACTTGTCAAGGTGCGGGTAGTTAAAAGTAAAAATTGTACACTAGATCAGAAAATATCTCAAAAGATATGAGGAATTAGGGCATCCATTAAGTAGGACAAAAACATGTTGGAGTGGGAGTGGAGAGAGGCCTGTCTTTCCTAATTGACTCCCTTGATTCTTTCATCTTTTACCCCTTTGCCCAAATCTTCTGGAGCTGTATCCTGAAACTCAAGTGAAAGAGTAAAAGAAAAGTACGGAGGAGAGGAGTGAAGTGTTTTTCATTCTGGGGTCATCACGGCAAATCCTACTGCAACTCACATCCAAAACATAAAACAAACAATATCTTAGACGAGTTACATTTCTTGCATTTATAATATCTTGTTTTGTGTGGGTTGTTTTGGCAAAGTTAAAGATGCACTGTGTAACTTTTCTGGTGGAGCCTCTGTCAAATGCTTTTCTCCATGGAGATGTTATTGCTTTGTCTGGAATGTTTCATAGTATGGCATTAAACCTTTCTATCTTCATGGAGACCAAACCAGAACATGTTACTGGTCAGATCTGTGGAGAGGCGCCCACGCTCATAATCAAAATGTCTGTTTTTCTAGGCATTTTTGAGCTCTAAAACCACCTGTAATTGAATAAATGCAAGGTAGAGCTGTTTAATGTCACACTGTGGAACATTCCAGGCAAAGCAATGACAAATCCATAGAAACAAGCCGGCGATAGACCCCTCAACCAAAAAGTTAAGTGCACCTTTAATAGAATAAAGCTCACTACACAAAAATGCACTTGAACAGTTTAAATATGCATTTGGTTTGGATTGTGTTGACATTGGACACTGCAAATGTAAAAATGCCCAACATCTGCGCTCCCGTTTATTTATTTCAAGTTTAACACACTTTATTTAAAATGAAGGTTGGTGGTTAGATTCCCATTCTACAGTGCTTATAAGTCTGAAGTGGTATTCAGTAAAACCTGTTCCCTGTGCAAACAAGTCCCCGCACCAGTGAGCAGAAGTCCTCTCTATGTATTATCTTATGTCCATCTAATTACATTTGGAGAGCAAATATTAAAATTAAGTGATCAAACACAGGATGGGTATGATGGCGTATTGTATTTCATCTGTAAAATCTCTTTACCTGCTCCGTAAATATTGAAGTACCTTATATCAACAGGCTTTTGCATATTTACTTAAGTCTAATTGGATAAAACTGGACAATAACGATAATGACAACATCTTAAAGGTGCACTGTGTAACTTTTCTGATGGGGGATCAGTCATCTGCTTGTTTCCATGGAGATATTGCCTGGAATATTACACGGTATGTCATTATAGTTATTTATATCCATGGAGACAGAACAGGACAGCAGGGCCAAGTTACATGTCAGATCTGTAGAGAGGCGAGACCGGGACATTCCAGACAAAAAAAAATAACATCTCCATGGAAACAAGCAGGTGAATAACTTTTCCCTCCACCAGAAAAGTTAACCAGAGCACCTTTAAGTATTCACAAATAAAAGCAGTTTAAAGGTGTATCGTGTAACTTTTCTTCTGGGAGTGTCCGCCACCTGATTTTCTCTATGGAGATGTTATTGCTTTGTCAGAAATATTTCACAGTGTGGCTTTAAACCTTTCTAGCATCAGGAATACCAAACCAGGCAAGTTACAGGTCAAATCTGTGGAGAGACAACCCCGCTTACAGTCAGAACACCTGTTTTTCTAGGTATTTTTGAGCTATAAAATCACCTGTAATTGAATAATGTAATGTAATATAGATCTGTTTAATGTCATACTGTGGAACATTCAAAGCAGAGCAGTGACATATCCATAGAAACACGAAGGTGAACCAAAAAGTTACATAGTACACCTTTAGCTCCATCACTTTTACATTTTGGCATCCGCATTGAGCTATATATGTTTAAGATTTACTCTAAACTTACACCCAATCACACATCACCTCCTTAAAGGTCCCACTAAGATCCACCGTGCCAGTTTTCCTCCACACGCCCTTATTCCAGCGAGGAAAATCTGACCCATGTGAGGATTTCCAAAGCAGACAGGATAATCTGACATGCACCAAGATGACACCACCACCTCTCCACCTCTCCACCTCTCTCTCTCCCTCCTCCACCCTCCTTCGCTCCTTCACCCCTTCTCTCCATCCCGTCTGGGGCTGGGGTGCCGGGCTCGCACAAATGAGACACACTTTGAAAAATAAGCTGTTCATTTGGGAGTGAGTGGATTCAGATGGTTGGACGGTGCTCAAAGGCGTACAGGGAAAAAAGGGGTGGTTGGGTCAGTGTATTATTCCAGTGGATACAGGGCGCTGATGTCCTGATTCCAATGGCATTTTTCAATCAAAGAACCCAGGCCACTAGAATGTGGGCCAGTGTCCATGCTGTCACTTCTGCATAGTCTCGTACTGGGTTTGATGGTTGAAGCTCACTCGATACAACAGTTTGAAGTTTCATTTGCGTGGGATACATGGGGCTAGAAGCACTTGGACAAGAGGGAGAGGGTCAATCTTGAAAAAAATTAAATAAATCACTAAATAATTTTCCTCACCATTTTCAATTTTATTTTACATTCATCGATCCTCTTCCACGTATCTGGAGAAGCAGTCTAAGCAGGGACTCCCAGACTTCCCTCACCCCAGACACTTCCTCCAGCTCCTCCAGTGGGACCCCAAGATGTTCCCAGGCCAGTCGAGAGGCATAGTCTCTCCAGCGTGTCCTGGGTCTTCCCTGGAACACCTCCTAAGGGCTGCAGAACAGATACCCCAGCTTCAGTGGTTCCTCTCCATGTGGAGGAGCAGCGACTCTACTCCAAGCTCCTCCCGTGTAACAAGACCCTGAGATACTTCAACTTACTTTTTTTTTTTTTTTTTCATTTGAACCAAAATGACTACTCAATGTTATCGAATCCTATGTATATCATTGATTAAGAAAATGAAAATGAAAAACGAAGTAAGTACAGAGCAGTGGGCGTATGCCAGCGGTGGTGAAAACTGGTTGATTGGCAACATGACATCTTGAAAATAAGTGATTAAAGATTCCTCAAACATGCACAAATCACTCCAAATACAACTTTGAGAGGGTAAATGAGAAGAGGAAGTAACTACAACATGGTTTAAAGATCTGAAATGTCAATTTTGCATAACAGGTCTGCTTGTATATATTTATTAGGTTAAAATGAAGGTAATTAGCACAAAATATAAACAAAAAAAAAATAAAAAAGGTCACTATCTCAAGTAGCCACATAGTATAGAGGCAAGAATACCTGGTTAGCAAAATTCTTCAAATCAAATCAAATCAAATATACTGTACACACACAGTTTAGCTAAAAGAAGTTGGAAGTTTAAACTATATAAAAGGGAAAAAGGACACATCCTGCTCATTTAAGTCTTCACAACACCTAGTCACCTTTTGCACAACGTGTTCAAAGCTTCTCATTTGGTGCAAGCTGCAGGTGACCTATATTTACCTTTTGTCTGCACGATTATCTGAACCACAAATCTTCAATCTGGTTTCAGAATCGAGGGACACCGGTCGACAGAGACAGGAAGGGGTTAAAGCGTGAAGGGGGTGGGGCTTGGCTTTGCACAGCTCAGACCACATCAGAACATGTCCTCTGCACTGACACCTGCAACAGCCAGACACCATTATATAACACGCACACAGAGAGATTTCACCCCCAACCCTGAGGCTACAGGCTCAACCATGCTGACTACACTATATTCACTGTCATTTTGTCAGAGCACCAAACTTGAATAGAAAAGAACTGTATTATACATCTCACAGACTATAGTTTTGTTATTTCATATTTTCAAACCCCAAATTTCTATGGGGTAACACATAACATATATAGATTACCATGTTACCTTTTTTATAGATTTCAAAATGCAAAATTTGCCAAAAACAACGTATTACTATGTTTTATAAGTTTCACTCTTACTGACTGAGTCCCCCAGTCTCCCTTTCCTAAGTTACTCCTCCTTCAGAGCGCTATCACATTACAGTCAGCGTGCATCCCGCTAATGAAACTACTGCACATTGCATCCGGTTTGTCAAGCTGTTGTGTACAGTTTTGTATCATATTTTTGCATATTTAATTGTCGTCTGGGAGCATGGGTGACGTAGGCTTGTGGGCTGAGCATTGCAATGAGGGTTTGAATAGGGGCCAGGTCAGATCGCTAAATTACTCAAACATGCCTGGATGACAGCTAAACCGTCTTCAAGCTTCTTTAAGGTTTTGATGAGGGAACAATATTATAACATGGTAGAAAGCTCAAAAAAGTGAATTTTGCATAATAACCTCAAACATTATGGATATGGAAAAAAGTTCAAAGCAACCGTCAAACCATTATGGCTTTGCCTGGAATGTTCCGCAGTATAACATTAAACTTATCTCTAAGGAGTTACATTATTTTCAACAAATGCCCTATTAAATACTTGACAGATAAGTTTAATGCCATACTGTGGGTCATTCCAGGCAAGGCTATAGAAACATTAGACAGAGCACCTCATATGTGGTACTGAAATTCAGTTTTGTCGTATTGCAGATATTATTTGAATACATTTCTGTTCACACGTTGTCTTGACTGCTTGGATGAAGGTTGAGAAGTGCTGGTTGTTATAAGTGTGGCCTTCGAGGAGACAAGTTCACACCTCCACAAGCTCCACTACAGTCAGGAAATCCCCACACTGTACTCACATGACCACTTCAGGGACACGTCAAAAAGTGTGTGAAAACGACAATTCTGCACTGATTCAAGTGTCACCGAATGTACCACTGGGTCTCCTTATTTCTTGGAATGATGTTTCACTGTCTCTGCAGGGGCAATAAAATGTACTCAAATTCAATACTATAAATACAAATAACTGTATAATTCACATCATGTATTATAACAAGTACAACCTTTCTATTTTCTCTCTCACTTTAACTCTCTCCTTTCTGTCTCTGTCTCTCGCTCTTTCTCTCTCTCTTAGGGCTGTAATCAACTAAACAAAACTTTCTTGGTCGACTAAAGCTGTGCCCTGTGCATCGATTGGTAATTGACTAAAAGGGGACGTGGTGCTAGCAAAATATACCAAATATATTGGTATATTGAGAAAAAAACTACACAAATGTTTTAGTAAAGTATTGTGTTTCATTCACACATGTTTGAGTAACCCTTTATTATCAGTCTGTCTACATCTTCAAAGCTCAAAGTGCTCTGTTCCACCTTGTGATGTCATGAAGTGGTAATTTTCAAGTTAATAGCTCCCTTTTACCTTTAGTTCAGTAGAGACTGGCAATTCCAGGGCTGAAATAATGCAAATAATTCTAGTGAAGGTATGGAGTTTGAGTGGAGCACTTCCCGTCTTCCCACATTACATCACAAGGTGGTGTTTTCAGTCTGAAAGAAGCCTAAATATGCAGGTTTGTGTGTTAAATATGTTTGAATGAAAAAAAGCACAACTCCAGGTGTGTTTGTGATAAGGAAACAACATTATAACATAGATGGCAATATGAGCCCTTTATCAACTGAAGAACTACAGCATAACTCAATTCTTTCTCTCTCTCCTTCTCTCTCTGCGTTTGCAAACTTGTGCCTCAATAGTGAGTACTGCGTTGCGTACATGATTAAATGGCATACGGGGAGCTGGAGAAATATCTGTGGTCGCGGCTTGGACTCGGGCCTGGTCTGGGGGTCTGGAGCGGGGGTGGAGGGGGTCTGGAGGCAGGGGGGGCAGGGGTGGAGGGACGGGTGGAGGGGCAGGGGGACAGGCTGCTGCTGCTGCTGCTTTAATCACACTGGGAGATAATGGCCTCCATACGCCACTGACTCTGACTTTGTTTTTCCCACAGTTTGGTCTGCCAGGACACAGCCTCTCCATCAGACACACTGCACTGTCCAACACCAACCTGTCTGCTACCATCAGAACACAGCCAAGCCAATGCAGAACAGAGCCGAGTCTATGCTAGTCAGGTTTTAAGGGACTATATTTTGTTTTTTGGGTCTCGCCTGGGGAGTAAATCAGCGTAGGATCCCCACTGCTACTGACTCCTCTTTCAGAATATAGCCAGTCAATGGAGAAAAGGGCTGAGCGTACGCCATAGACGGTGTAAAGAAGTGGACTAAGTGAGTGTGACGTCCCCCATAGCATTCAGCTCTAGTCAAATGAAGCTTACCAAGGCTAGCAGTTATGGGGCGATTTTGGAGCAGAGTTCCATATTAGGAATACAAACAGATTTATGGACAAAATAGTGAAATAAAAACACCAGGATCATGTAGAGCGGATTACGGCGGCTAGCGGGTTAGCTATGTCCATTCATATATACAGTCCATGGTTTACGCTAGTCTGGTTAAAAGGGACTATATTTTCTCATTTGGCGCTTTTATACTATTTTGTACCCCACAATCTTGCTATTTCGTCAAAAAATGCGCAATATGTAACTTTTTGGTAAGGGCTTGTCACTGTTTCCATAGAGATGTTATCGCTTTGCCTGGAATGTGACATTAAACTTACATGCATTTGCACTACACCAAGGGTAGCCTCTCCACAGATCTGACTGATCTAACTTTGTCTGGCGACTTCACCAGCTTGTCTCGAGCAAAAGGTTTAAAGGTATACTGTGGAACATTCTAGGCAAAGTAACTAAATCTCCAAGGAGACAAGCAGGCAGCCTGTATCTGATGCCATAGTTTTATGAGCTAATAATAAAGTCTGTTATTGCTTCACTTCCTTCTCATATTAGTGCAGGCAATTTAAAGTGAAATGAAGTTTGGTAATGATGTTTATACTATAACGCACAAGAAACTTAAAGACATATTGCCTATATAAAGCAGCCCCATGCAGTTTATTTGTTTTCCAATGGACACTTTAGTGTTGATAGATAGTGGCAAAGGACAAGAGCTGTTTTGGAGGTACTCAGACCAATATATTTTAGCCTTTATACAACTACCTACCCATTTAGTCACAAAACCAGTCATTGATCAACATTTTAGCCCTGATTGGTGAAGATGTCTGTGCAATCCCTCAGTCGTCCAGGTATGTTCCAAAGCAAGAGAAAAAAATAAATTCTTTAAACTGGACAAAAGTTTTAGAGTGACTTTGTAGTGTAGTTCAAAGGCGCTATATTATACAAACTGTTATTATCCTTTATCCTTTATTATTAGTCTGTCTACATCTCCGAGGCTCAAAATGCTCTGTTCAACCTTGTGATTTCGTGAAGCGGTAGTTTTCAAGTTAACAGCTCCTTTTAAACTTTTGTTCAACAGAGATTGGCAATTACGGGGCTGAAATTATCCAGATGTTTCTAATGAATATGTATGGAGTTTAAAAACACTGTGGAACACTTCTTGTATTACCACAAGACATCAGAGTGTTTTCTGTTTGAAAGAAGAGCTCAGTCTAATTATGCAGGTTTTGTGTGTTAAACGTGTGAATGAAACAAAACACAACTCCAGGTCTGTTTGCGATGGGAACAACATTATAACATAGATCAGAAAATAGCGTCATATGGGCCCTTTCAATAGTTTTCTTTTGGCAAAGTTAGCAGTGATTTGAACTTTCTTAGGCTGCGTCCCATTACTCTGTCTTACCCCTTCGTCTTACCCCTACCCCTTGGTTTTGCGCGTTCATGTGAGGGCAAGGGGCGTCTCGATTCAAATTTTGATCATGGGCTAGGGCCACGACCTAGGGCTACATACCCCTTGAAACGAAGTAAGCTCTGGACCAGACTTGAAACGAAGGGGTAGGCCTACAAGCTCAGGCAGGTGTTGGGATCAGGATGGCAGCGTCACTTTGACCAGCCAAGGAGTCTCATAAATGTAAGTACTTTCAGCAGTTGTAAATATAAATTAACAGTTTAGCAGGTTTACAATTATGACGCTTATGCTCTACGTTACTTTTATTTTTTCATTGTAGTAATGTCTGTTTAGCCGACGTTATCGTTTTCATCGAACTTTCATGTATAAACAAGCTCGTTTTTTGTCGAGCTGAGGTACCCGATAATCCTTTACATGGCACTTTTTAGGTGAAATCAGTGTGAAGTCAATTTGCTTAACAGAAGTAAACGGTAATCAAACGGTAATCGAGTGGTGTCCCATTTCTTAGGGGAACATTCGTACCCCAGCCCTCACAGCTCGGTATCGAGGGGCAAGACAAAGACATAGATAAAGGGGTAGGGGAAGGGGTAAGACAGAGTAATGGGACGCAGCCTAATTAGACTTAAACAAACTTAAACAAATAAGGCATAATTATATAAATGTATATTTGCAAGTAAATGTCAAATATAGAAATATAGTAATACAAATCCATGTCAGCTACATACAAGAGGTTGTAAGCAGAGGAGTGATTGACAAGACAGAGGGTTATCTATTAGCTTCCTCTTAGACTGTCAAATCTTTCTACTCTGCATTAAATCTTTACTTTATTTTCCAAGTATATAAAACTCACACAACTTCGTAGTCTTCCACACCCTGAGTTTCACGTTGGTGTGGTAGCGTTGTGTGCTTATTATCACCCTTTAAATTTCCTGTGTCTTTATCTCCTGTCTTCACATACGCCCCTCTCTCTCACCTCCACCTTGTTAGGCCAAAGAGTGAATGCACTGTTATTCACACCACTCCGTTACGCAACAGCCAGCATCCTGCAATCCACGCCAAACATGATAACAGGCCCCAGTGCTGATTTAGCCTATGAATTTCCACTGCATAACATTTCTATAGTAAATGTTGGAAATGTTGTTGTTTAGTCTAGAATATTTAACAGTATAGATTAGACCTATCTATCATGAGCAGGTTACAGCACTACACTACTTCACAGTTCAGATCTGTGGAGCGTAAGCCTTATTCACAGAAGGAATTGTTGTATTTTCTGAGCAATCGAAACACCGTAATGAATAAATGTTAGATTGAAACAGTGAGAGATACAGGACTACATTCATACCATACTCCCTACAACTGTACAACAACTCGCCCGTTTGTAACAGATAATACTCCCTACAACTGTACAACAACTTAATCTCAAGTAACGGATAACCTTATGCCCTGTCAATCAATATATTGTCGTTCTTGTCTCTTGTTTATAGCTGTGATTTTATAGTTTATTACTTATTTTTTCTATTTTATTTTGACTTGTACATATACATTTATTTTATAATTATGTCTCATTTGACACCTGTCTCTTGCTATCTTTTTTTGCTATACCGTCTATTTTTGTTACTCTCTGTTATTATATTATATTGTGATGTGTGAGCTACTGTATCCAAATCATTTTCCTTGTGGATCAATAAAGTTTGCCTAAGTCTAAGTTTAAAGTCACACCATGGAACATTCCAGGTGAAGCAACATCTCCGTGGCGACAGGTAGTGGACCCTCCACCAGAAAAGTTGCACAGGGCACTTTTAAAATCAGGGGCATATTAGAAGTAGTTATATTTTAGATTATTATTTAGCATATCCATGGGTTTCACAGCGATAAAAAAATGAAGAGAAACAAAATATTGTATCTTTTGAATGGTGTAAAGTGTTCAAAATGGTGTTTATAAACAGGAAGCTGAAACCCATGATATTCCTTATAGGTGGACTATGTTACCTTCCTTGTTTTTCCAAGGAGATGGTATTGTTTTGCCTGGAATGATCCACCGAATGGGATTAAACATCAGTTATTCTCCCTATAGAGAAGGAGATGGCAACACAAGGCCAAGGCAGGTCTGTGCGTATGCAAATCCAGTCACAATGGTGCATCATTATAAAAAACATGCAATTTAATACATTCAAGGTAGATAAGTTTAATGCCATTCTGTGGAACATTCCAGGAAATGCAATATTTCCACTGAGACAGCCACCCCACTAGGAAAGTGACAGTGCACCTTTAAACAATTCACATATAGTTGTATATCTATTTTTTTTTATTATGTCTGATTTAAGATAAGGCCTGCCAAAAGTTCTGCTATGGTACTTCAACAACAGCATATATTTCTCACAAATGTATGAAACATCAAATCAAGAGTGATGTTACTGTTACTAAATTTAAAACAATTATAAAAGTATATGGCCTTTTTAATTATGTACACTTCATATTCCGTGGATAGCTGCTCTTTAGGACATTACAAATTTATATTGTTTTAAAGGCCCGGGCCTTTCTGTGTGGAGTTTGCATGTTTCCTCCCCGTGTCTGGATGGGTTTCCTCCGGGTACTCCGGTTTCCCCCCATCAACCAAAAACATGCAACACCCCTATGAACAGTTTACAATCAAGGACCGTCAAGGAATTCCTCCCTCCTGTGGGCTCACCACCTGCAGAGGGGTTCATAGGGGTCTGGGTCTGGTGCACAGAGTAATGGGCAGCATGCTGCCCCCGCGACCCAGCCGGATTAAGCGGGAGAAAATGGATGGATGGATGTTTTAACTTTTCATTAATTTTCCATCTTTGACTTTGTTTGGAGTTCAGAGACGTAAGTTAAACCTTTCTAAACATATTACATGAATGCATTTAAAATAATATTTGATAAATGACCCCAATTCATCGTTTATTTGGTATAAACACATACGTAAACGGGAGACGATGACATACTGACACTTATAAATAACAATAAAGCAAAATTAACGTTTGCACGTTCAGTTCTTGTTCCTCTTCTTGTTGTTTCTTTGGTAGTAAATTATTCATATCAGTGTTGACACGCCTGTCAGTCAGAGCAAACCAAAGTTAGCTACAACTTTTATTTGAACTTAATTGTCAATTATCATGTTAAAAATATAGAAAGGCTATGGATATGGGACAGCACGAATGCAAAGGAACAGAAAAGACCAGTGGTGGTAAAAGTACAGATAATGGAGCAAAAAAAAAAAAGACTAGAGTAAAAGGTACAGTATCATGTTTCAGGTCTGTTAAAGAAAATGTAATGGAGTAGAAAGATACCTGCTCTCAAATTTAGTTATGTAAAAGTAAAAGTATCCACTTCAAAATGTACTTAAGTAAAAAAACTTTTACTTAAGTACTTTACTACTTTTACTTTGTTACCTTCCACCACTGGACAGGACCCAAACAGACTTTTGAGTCATTCAATGCTTCATGAATAATTGTAATTTTGGGCGTTAGATATAAATTTTTGTCCAACTTTAATAGTACACTATGCACGCCATGGCTTTCCTCCATAGAGATGGTACTGGAATGTTTCACAGTATGGCATTAATCCTACCTGTGTCCATGAATAAAAGCAGATAACGCCACCAGGCCAGGTTACAAGTCGGAAGAATGCACGTTTTTCAGTGTATTTCTTTTAGCAATAAAAAACATCTGTCATTGAATAAACAAAACTGAATGATTTTAATGCCACACATAACATCTCCATGGAGACGAGCAGGTGGCATCTTTAGATAAATGCATTGTAACCATAGCAACTTTCTTATACGTTTTAGCCTATCTTGAAATCAGTTTGAGCTCCATAGAAAAAAAAAATGGGACACAAAACCACGCAAAACATACTTGTAGTTATTTCAACCCAAACAAAAATAATTAATCTTTGGTAAATTCCACCTTGAACTCTCTTTAATCAACATGTGGGTGGCAAAGAAACAAAACAAATCCCGGGTCTTACTTACTCCAGGCTCCAACCTCCGAAACAGCTCAACATCTGTGCAAAATTACAATACCTCTGCACATGGTCCAACGCGAGTGCCATTGTTTAATATCACCGCTCCTGTTTTCATTCTGAGCCCACATCACAGGCAGCACCTCGCCAACTACCAAAGCAGGAGTTACGGGTCTTTCAAGCTTTCAGATTTACAGGGAAAATCTCCAAAAGGTGTATTAACTGCGGCAAGCTTGTTTTTGTATTTGAAATTGTTAAAGGCAGCCAGTACTTTTGTATCTGGGAGGAGGTTCAAACACATATTATGACTTTGCTAAGCAGCAGTTCAGATTTGGTAGCGTACAAATGTCGTCTGGGAATGGGAAAAACCGAGCACACCTCTCATCCAAAAGTGATTTATTTTCAGCCATTTATTAAAAGTGTCTGACTCAAGGCTTGACGAAGGATGAAATGCGATGCACACGGTTTTGGCCCAGTTTTGTATTTGTGCAGATGAAATTAGAATTAAAAGAGTGATTTACGGAGGGGGCTCAGTGGGAGACTTCTGTGTGTGTGAGGTAGCTATTGGATCATTTTATAATTAGCCTGTTCAGTCGTTCATTGTGCTACCGGGGCTTCTTCTAGTGGTACTCAGAAGTTCAAGTTTCATTTAGGCTAAAGCCCTATTAGCCGTAATTGAAGGTGCCCTATGTGACGTTTTGGTTGGTTTGGTTGCTTGTTTCTTTGGATATGTCATTGCTCTGCCTGGAATGTTCCACAATATGACATTAAACAGCTCAACTTTACATTTATTCCATTACAGGTGGTTTTATAGCTCAAAAATACATAGAAAAACAAACATTCTGACTGTGAGCGGAGTCGCCTCTCCACAGATCTGATTTGTAACTAGGTCTGGTTTGGTCTCCATGAAGAAAAACAGGTTAATACCATACTGTGAAACATTCCAGACAAAGCAACAACATCTCCATGCACCAGAAAAGTTACACAATGCACCTTTAAAGGCACAGTGCGTAACTTTTTTGGGGGAGGGTTTGCCACTTGTTTCCATGGAGATGATATTTCTTTGCCTGATATGTTCCACAGTACGCCCATAAAGCTTATATAGCGTATCTCCAAAAACACAAGTAGGTGACACCAACATGCCAAGTTACAGGTCAGATCTGTGGAAAAGCACCACTGCTCAGTAATGATGCATGATTTTCAATGTATATGACACTGTGGGACATCCAACCAGGCAAAGCAGTTATATCTCCATGGAAACAAGCAGATGGTGGATCCTTTACCAGAAAAGTTACGTAGTGAACCTTTAACTTCTAGCACAGATATGGGTTAGGTCTTAGTTTAGTAACAATTTAAAACTCGTTAAGGCCATCTTACCTGGGACGAGCACTGCAAAAGGAAAGGGAGGAATGGTGCCATGGTGGATAGCACTTCAGCGTCACAACAAGAAGGTCCTGGATTTAACTCCCACGTGGCATGGAGCCATTTTGTTTGTGTATAGTTTTAACTTTATGGAATAGAATTGTATTTCACATTGTCAAAAAAAAAAAAAAATATATATATATATATATGAAAACAGTTCAGCATTTTAGCAACTTCCCGATATTAATGGGGTGAATTTAATGGCAAGAGTGATTGCTTAAAGGGCCCATATTACGTTTTGTTTTATTCACACATGATTAAAACACAAAGCCTGCATGTTTAGGCTGAGTTCTTCTCTCAAACTAAAAACACTCTGTTCCATCTTGTGATGTCATATCATACAGAAAGTGCTCCACTTTGTTTTTAAACTCCATACACCTTCACTGGAATCATTTAGACTTAGACAAACTTTATTGATCCACAAGGGAAATTATTTGGATAGAGTAGCTCACACATCACAATATAATATAATAACAGAGAGTAAAAAAAAAAAAGATAGCAAGACAGGTGTCAAATGAGACATAATTATAAAAATAAATGTATATGTACAAATCAAAATAAAATAGAAAAATAAGTAATAAACTATAAAATAAACTATAAAATTACAGCTATAAACAAGAGACAAGAACAACAGTGTAAATAATACGCTGATTGACAGGGCATAAGGTTATCCGTTACTTGAGATTAAGTTGTTGTACAGTTGTAGGGAGTATTATCTGTTACATAAGGGTGAGTTGTTGTACAGTTGTAGGGAGTATTATAGTATGAATGTAGTCCTGTATCTCTCACTGTTTGAGCGGAGCTGTAGGAGCCTGTTGGAGAATGAGCTCCTCTGTCCCTCTATAGTCTGGTGCAGTGGGTGAGTTGTTGTACAGTTGTAGGGAGTAGTATCTCCTCTGTACCTCTATAGTCTGGTGCAGTGGGTGAGTTGTTGTACAGTTGTAGGGAGTATTATCTCCTCTGTCCCTCTATAGTCTGGTGCAGTGGGTGAGCAGGAGTGTCCAGTGCCCTCCTGTTCCTCACTGTGTGAAATGTCTCCAGCTCACAGTCGATCACATGTCCAGCTTTACGGATCAGTTTGTCAATCCGCCCAATGTCCCTTTTACTGGTGCCGCTCCCCCCAGCAGACCACAGCCAAGTCCAGCCTGTTGTTCACATGGACGCCAAGGTACTTGTAGCAGTCCACTAATGGGCTTCACTGGTGTCCTCTTTCTCCTGAAGGCAATCACCAGTTTCTTGGTCTTGTCTGAATTATTTGGATAATTTCAGATCTGGAATTGACAATCTCTACTGAACTAAAGGTAAAAGGTAGCTGTTAACTTGAAAACGATCAGTATATGACATTACAAGGTGGAACAAAGTATTTTGAGCTTTGGAGATGTAGACAGCCTAATAAACCAGGATTGCTGAAACATGTGTGAATGAAACAGAACACAACCCCAGGTATGTTTCTGATGAGGTAACAGCATCATAACTTGGCTTAAACCTCACAAAAGTCAGTTTTGCGTCATATAGGACCTTTACTCATTTTTGCTTGTGTAATTCAATTTTGATTCTTCCATTTCACTGAGGTCAAAACACGATCAGAGTTAAACCTTGTCTGGCTCATTTCAGACTGCACTTGTAGAGCCAAATATTTTCCCAGGGTTACAAAGTTTGAAAACCTCTTAGCTACTCAATTATTGAAGCACTTACTGTATTTATTCCCCAAATCCATACAAATAGAGTAATGTACACAGCTTCACAGACTGCAGGTTGACTCTCCCCACTGGCTCGGGGCCCTCTCTCCAGACTATAGCCCTATCCTTCCCTGGCACGGCGATCCTTTGTGCGAGCTGCCAGGACTGCTCTGGCAAAACCCCGGAAAGCTGAGGCATCTTTTACAGTTTACAGGAATGTGTCAGCAGTAATCTCTTGGCGGCCATGTTGGGAAAGTCAAAGCGACGTAATGAACAGTGTGAAGCTCCCATGGCAGCTCACACAGACCCGAGTTGTGTCTATTTAAAGCAGCTGTTTTCGTGATCTTTTGACTCCACTGCGCCCAAGAAAACACTGACTTCATTGAGTGTGGGTTTATTAGAAACTTGCATAGCCTAACAGCATAATAGCAGCTCAAATGATAGGGCCAAGATAGAATTCTATATAAGACGTGTGTGAAATAGCCTTGTTTTTGCTTTATCTATGGCACAATGCTAACCTGAGTGGAGTAACTGCTACATAAGAGGTGTACAAAAGGTACGCCGATTTTATTGTTTCGTCTGGTATGTTCCATAGTAAGGCATAAAACGAATAATAAAACAAGCAGGAGACACCACTAGGCCAAGTTACAAGTTGGATGTGTGGAGATGTTTGTTTTTCAAGGTATTAAAAGAATGACATAAAAGAATGAATAAACAAACTTCATTGAGTGGGGATTTATTGGAAACTTGCCATAGCCTAACAACATAAGGGCCAAGATAAGATTCTATATAAGACACTATACAAAAGGTTTCTGGTAGTGTACGCCGCCTGCTTGTTGTCATGGAGATTTTATTGCTTTGCCTGAAATGTTCCACAGTATGGCATTAAATGTATATCTATCTGCAAAGTGACGAGCAAGTGTTTTTTAAGAGTAAAAAAGTATAAGTCTTTAAATGACCCATACCATTATGTTGTTTCCTCATCATAAACATACCCGGAGTTGTGTTTTGTTTCATTCAAGACACAAATCCTGCATATTTAGGCTGAGTTCTCTGAAACTCTGTTCCACCTTGTGATGTCACGTGGTAATACAGGAAGTGCTCAACTGTGTCTTTAAACTCCATACACCTTGACTATAATCATTTCGATAATTTCAGCCCTGGAACTGCAAATTTCTTTTAAACTAAAGGTAAAAGTAGGTGTTGAACACTACAGCTTCATGACATCACAAAGTGTAACAGAAACAGACTAATAATAAAGAGTTATTCAAACATGTGTGAATGAAACAAAACGCACGTCTTGGTATGTTTTTGAGGAGGTCACAACATTCTAACATGGCGTAAAGCTCACAAGAGTCCATTTTGTGTAATATAGACCCTTTAAAAAGCTGCAGTGAAGAGTTATGTCCCCTTTAAACGATCAGAGGTGGCCAAATGGACTGTAATCAGCCAGTATGAGCAGTCCATGGAGGTTTGTTTGGTTTCAATTAGGTCAGTTTGAAGTTGGCTTTGCTTCCATCTGATAATCTGTGCCTCATCCAGAGTCTCTCACTGTTACTGCCAGAACCCATCACGGCACAGAAGCTCAAATCAGAGCTGAACGCTGACCATTTGGCAAATACGACGCCACAAAGAGACTGGATTTGGACACTTTAGTTTGAACTTCTCCAACCAGTGAGGGAAAAACCAACTGTGGAATAATTAAGATGTACTCTCCAAGACTTCCTTTTTCAGCTATTTGTGTGCAAAATTAGGCCATGCATTAGGCCGTGTTGTGCTACAGTTTGTCCACCAGAAACTTACCAAACCTAAATGTCTTGATCTATTTTAATACAAGAAAAACAATTTCACTTTATTCATTTTATTGTTATGCAGCTCTTTGTGCCTGTACATAAAAAAAAAATAAAAAAAAAAATGTTGGATGCCACAAGGAAGCAACTACAGTGACATTTTTATCCAATCAGAGTCATTGCTGTGTGAGAACCATGGGGAAACAACTACTTGTAACTATGCCAGACAGTTGATTCTCTGTCATGGAGTGGACTAAGTGTGCCACCCATAATATCGGGTTCCGGGCTTTTTTTTTTATTTTTTTAATTTCGTCATGTACTTTGTTACGAAAAAAAAAAAAAAAAAAAAAAAGAAAAATAATCTTGCTGGAAGTCATTCAAGCGTTCCTAACCATGTAACATTTCTGAGATTGTCAAATGAATATATTTTATTTTCTATTTTTATTAAATTTTGGTCTTTGCATTTGACCCACGTTTAAATGCATGTATTTCTCGTGATCTTGGATTCGGGAACTAGGATTTTTCTCTGCACCATATGAACAAATTTCCTTTGTTTTTCCACCTGTCCTGATATACTCTGTACCTACACCTCCCCACCATAAAGTATTTGTACTTCCTAATTCTTTGTTTGGTACTGTACTCAATACTGTCCAACCATCAGAAGAACACAGACACTTTGAAGTCAGCTCCATCTCCAAACCTCATCAAACTCTGGCCTCTGATTGGTCTGGACGCTGGTCGTTCGGCCCCTCCCACACATTGGGGTCACTCTGCCTTTAGTTTCCGGGTCGCGGGGTTCTGCTGGAGCTCGGGGTCAATCGATCAGTTTGATTCAAGTCTTGAGCCAATCACAGATCAGAGGTGGTCCGTGTCAGCGCTAAAGGTTGAGGCTGAAATTCATCCTGGAGTCGTGTTTCATGTTGAGATTTCAAGTCCAGTTCCTTCACTGGATCTGAACACTGCTACTGATTTGGTATTGAATTTGTAGTTAAAAGTATAATATTTCAATTCAATATCATGAAATCTATTTGTATTTGGTAGTCAAAATTATCAAGGCTGAGCAGTTTTGGACCAAGTTTTAGTGCCTTATTGGTCTGAGTGTTCACCCGCCAACCCGATCATCAGCAGTTCAATTTCTCAGTGCATTCTGCCACTGTGTCTTTGGGCAGGACACTTCATCCACCATGCATGAATGTGGTGCTGGAGAGGCCAGTGGCACAGGTTGGCAGCCTTGCTTCCAGTTTGCTTGTAACAGTCGTCCAAATTATTATTTTGATTCAGCTGTGGTGAATTTTACCAAACTGTACCATGTGTCCCTATCACTCTGGAACGTAGAAGTCACTAAACAAACTTTCTAAATTAATTGTTGAAAGCAAAAATAGCAAAAGAAAATTTTATTCTGTTAACTGGGCAAATGTTTTATAGTGAAGACGTTTCGCAGCTCATCCAAGTGGGTTCTTTAGTTCTAACCGAAACTTGTGGGACTCTGCCTTATATTTGTCTGAAGTGAGGAGCTAACTACGCTGAAATTAATGTGAATGTGTGTGTTTGCATAATTTTTCAGGCCCCTAAACCTAGAATAGATAACGCATTTATGAGGCAGGCACAATATACATACAAAGTGTACACATAAAAGTGAAAAGAAAGGGAAAAAGTCAGCTAAATAACTATTACTGATGACTATGCTTGTGTAAATAATTGTCTTAATGTGTGATCTAATTCATATTCAGTTCTATTGTCAGTGGAGACAGTTATATACTGACAGAAAAAAAAAAAAAAAAAAGACAGAACAAAGGTAAGAGATATTGCACTGTATGTTCCAAAGCCTTCTCCAATACCTATGAATCTGAGCTCATGTTTACACCTTTTATGACACCTGCAATAAGTCCTATTACTTCACCTCTGTCCACCAAAACCTAAGACCCCTCTCAAGCTCCCCATCCCTCCATCAGCCCGGCAAGAGCTGCTGGGAATCAAACCCGCAACCTAAATGATCTCTCCTACTGTGTCATTAGGGGCATGAGGAGAAAAAAAAAATCTCCTTGAAGATCGAGGGTAAGAAAGGCGAGAAGTATTGATCTGTCTGTCCACGGATATGATACTTAAGCCCGGGTACTGAGAGAGCCAGAGCCCCCCGATCCATATCTCAAAGACTTTAATCCTGGCCTTTCTTACAGCTGGATTGGCCTTCACCTTAACCTCCTGACAACTGCTCCAACAGATCAGCCATGGAAATTTTATTCTTCTCACAATCTTCTACCCCCCTCCTCCTCTTTTTCCTCCTCCTCTTCCTCTTCTTCTAACTCGCCTTCGTGCTGGCCTATGCAGTTATTAACTGGGCTGCCCGAGGTTCCCATCCGAATTAGAAGAAAGGAGAATTAATACCTGATCCTGGTTTTCATCATTTCTTTAAAAAAAAAGAAAAAAAGAAAGAAAAAAAGTTCTGATCCCTCTTTTCTTGTGGTTGAAGTTGGAGACTTGGAGGAATCGTGCATATTTTACAGGTGAACTCTGCTTTGGTGTGTTTAGTTTAGTGTTGGCAATAGAATTCCACTAGCCGAGCTAAAACAAAGGGAGGTTTCAGGGGTAAACCACGGACAGTTTCTACCAAAAACAACATAAAAAAGCTGATTACAAGCACAAGGCTTATATACCAAATTCATGTTTTAAAATCTCCGGAACTTTTGTATGACACAATGTGCTATTATAAAAATCATAGCACCAGATTTGACAGTAATGGTAAGGATTGTTCTGACTTTTTAGCAGTTAAAGCAGATTTTCTTTCGAGTTTATAACATTAGCAACCAGATACAATATGGCAGCTGGTGTATTTGTTATGTTACTTGCAAAAAAAAACATATTTCGGAAGTCTCAAGTGTAACCAACTCTTTTTTATAACTATTTTCTAGGTTGTACAATGTCTAAGCTTGTTAAAAGCATAAAAGCATAAAAGCGTGCTAGGTAACGTTAATATGCCATAATGCAAAAAGTGAAGACTATTCTGAGATAGTTCGATTGCTTTGGTGGAGGTCTGTCGTCTCTGCTCAGAATACCATCATCACAACTTTATTTTTAGGTCCAAACATTTTATAAACTCAATGAAAACATAATATTTTGAGTAGGTCAGTTTTCCAAGGGAGGTATGCATCCAAACAATTTAGATCAGAATGTACTGACCACATAAAAGTGATAATTACTTCATTCTGATTTACCGTTGCGAGATCAGGTCATTGCCTAGGTGGAGGTCTGTGGTCTCACAAGTCCTCGCAAATGTATTTTTATTCCAAAACATTTCATAAACTCAATCAAATCATAGTATTTTGAGCATGATCGGTTTACCTGGGGACATATATTGTAGTGATAATTACAATCTAATTTACTGTTGCAAGATGAGGTCATTGCCTTGGTGGAGGTCTGCAGTCTCTTACCATTGCACCTGCCAACAGCCAGCCTGTGCTCTGGTGCTGGAGGTGCTCTGGGGGGTCTCTAGTGGTCTGTGGCAGATGCTGGAGCACAGGCAGTGAATCAGGACCAGAGCCAGGGTCAATGGACTGGGATGGCCAAAGTGTGTGTACAAATATGGAAGGAATTAATCTTCTCTGTAATGACCCATGAGACTTTATGGGAGCAGGAAGCCACAACTGATTCACAACACCGCAATATAGAGCTAGGAAAATTCATTTTAAAGTCCCACTGTATAACTTCTTAGCCCCAAAATAAATAAATAAATACATAATAATAATAATAATAATAATAATAATAATAATAATAATAATAATATTGCAATATTCTTTGGCTATCTCCATATCTCCATGATAAATGTTCCAAAGTATGTCTGTTTTCAGGGAATCAAAGCTGACGTGCCACATCCAGAAAGTTACATGGAGATGCTTTAAATATTGAGGATTAAGACCTACTTTTATATGCCAGATTTATTTATTCAGAGTTACCAAAACATTTTACATGATATATTAGTTAATTACATTTTGTCTAATCAGAAAAGAGAAAAAGCTCTTCTCTTTTGGTTGCCAATGAACCAGTCCAGTGTAAGTCAGAGGGTCATTGTGTTTGTATTACTGCTTTAGACCAGTTGACGCTAACTAACTTATGAATGTGCTAAAACAATGGAGCTGTTATTTCTACACAGACATGGCTGAACCATAAATAAAGTCTGAGACATAAAGCAGTGTGTTTCAGTGCCTCAGTGTTTGGCCATAAATAACAGTACAGTGAATGAGCAGATGGAAGTGTGCAAACATATGCAGACTACAATTGCACCTTACAGATGTATGCTTTATTATTTATAGTGCTGACCGCTGAGAATAAATAATAGTGAGTCTGTATATGGATATGTGTTTCCCTGTGGTGTGCTCCTTATCTACAGTCATTGTGGTGCTCAGACAGGGTAATCTGTCATTCCTTACCCAGGGCCAATGCTGAAATATTCATATGAAGCACACTGACATGTCCATTGTTCTGCCTGATAAATACTGCAGCCATATGAGGTCATCATTAGTGGACTGGGGGTCGCGACCCCGAGCCTTGCTTGTTAGCAACCTCATCTCCATAACAACCAATGCATACCTCATGAAACTTGAACATGACCCCTAAGTATTGATGTGAGGGGTCAAAGGTCAAATAAGCAGCCATTAGAGCCACTTCTTGGTTATCCTTCAGCACGCTAGCTCAGACTGACCTCTTTTTGTCCTGGATTTCCTAATTAAGACACGGTGCAGATGGTGGAGCGGCAGAGCTATCCGCTATCATGCCAACATGTCAGCGGTCATTAAATCATGAAGAGAATTTCAAAGAAAATGTGACCCATGAATTATGCTAAAAGCCATTAATGAACTTATTTGTTTGCACATACATGCCAAGCCCTGTGCTTTGTGCTCCTAATGGAGGAGCAGTCTTATTAACCTCAGGTCTGTGTTTACAGCACACTGTCAATATGGAAATGTGTGTGCTTAAAGTCACCAAGTCCATTAGCCAGATTACAATGAGCCAAATCAGGTGAATTACTGCTGCTGTCCCACTGTCCATTTAGACCCTGGACACAACACTACACCCTGCACAGCTAAAGGTCACTGCAGTCTGTCAGGACTGATGTACTGTGGTGTTTTATGACACTAAATTACATTCCATATCTGTCCATACATATTCAGTGGAAACCTCTGTACCATATGATGTTCCGTAATAAGTGTCCAAACTACAATAACACTCTCCACAGTAATCTGTCCACAAAACAGGCTTTGATTACAGCTTATCAAGTTTAAAGGGCCCATATTATGCTATTTTCTGATCTATGTCATGATGTTGTTTCCTCATCAAAATCATACCTGGAGTTGTGTTTTGTTCCATTGTCACATGTTTAACTCAAAAATCCTGCATATTTAGGCTTAGAGAGTTCTTCTCTAACATTCTGTTCCACCTTGTGATGTCATGTGGTAATAAAGGAAGTGCTCCCCTCTGTTTTTAAACTCCATACACCTTCACTAAAATCATTTGTATGATTTCACACGTGGAATTGCTAATCTCTATTAAAACTAAAGGTAAAAGGAGCTGTTAACTTAAAAAAAAAAACTACCGCTTGATGACATCACAAGGTGGAACAGAGCATTTTGAGCTTTGGAGATGTAGACAATAATAAAGGGTTACTCAAATTAGTGTGAATGAAACAAAACACAACTCCAGGTATGTTTTTGACAAGGTAACAACATTCTAACACGGCTTAAAGCTCACATTTAAAGTTTCACCCACCTTGTTGTACTGCTTGCATGTCACAAAAAATAAAAAATAAAAAAATCACTTTTACTTGAAGGAAAAATTCTCATACACAATAAGCTAGAGCTATCTTTAAAAAAAACTCCAAAACCTTATCTCTAAATTGGCCTCTGATTCATTGGACCTCTGGACACTTCATTACCTCGTTCCCAGCTCCCGGGGGACAGCCATAACGCAGACAGACCCTCACACTGCTGTGCTACATTAAGTGGACCATTGTGCGGGGTCCATTTAAAAACAGTTTACAGTGGAAATGACCTGGAGTAGAAAATCAACACATCATTGAGTGTTCCGCGCACAGTGGAGGGATCAGCTTGAGTCTGCAGGGGCCGGCCGGCGTTCAAAGACACCTAGATCAATGCTCGCTAATAAATCCAGTCTGATAGAGCCAGTGCACTCTTCCTCCATACATACTAATATCTCTAATGTCCGCCCACACTCTGTCGACAAAATGCCCTTGCAAGTCCTCCCCACTTTCACTGTAACAATTTAGAGTCTTTTATTGTTTTCCACATCGGGCATTAAACCGAGCAATCACAGAAATGACAATCAATATTTTGTGTTAGCGTTATGGTAGCGGATGGCTTCTGCTCAAAGGTGAAAGCTGGTTTACTTTGTCTGGTTTTAACATTGGGATATTAGCATTGATTAAATAGACGGGGTAATTGTGTACATAAAAATACAGTGTGAGTGTAAGCATATGGTCTTTGTGTCGGTGTGGATAACTGAAGGAAGGGCATCTGATATAAAAAAATATGGTACTTCTAAATAGAAAAGCTACACCATGTAATTTTATGTGGTGCCATGTCACCCAATTCTATGGGAATAGAGAGTTAAACCCATACTGTGGAACATGATAGCTAAAGCAACTACATTAAGCAAGAGGAGTCAGGTTTGTGGAGATGCAAGCCTGCTCATAGTAAGAACACATGTTTTTCTATGTTTTGTTGTTTGTTTGTTTTTCAGTGCAATGAGTTATTTTAGTCTATTTTGGGGGTATAAAGTTACACAGTGGTGCTTTAAAGGTCCTATAATGCAAAATTGACTACTGTGAGCTCTTAGCCATGTTAGCATGGTGTTACCTCCTCTATTCCTATTCCTAAGGTTGTGTTTTGTTTCATTCACACATTTTTGAGTAATCCTTTATTGTTAGTCTGTCCATATCTCCAAAGCTCAAAATGCTCTTTTCCACCTTGTGATTCCATGACAGAGTTTTAGTTTTTCGTTTTGATGTTAAGACCTTCCTTTTATCTTTTTTTCTGCAGAGTTCCAGGTCTGAAATCATCCAAATGATTCTAGTGAGGGTGTATGGATTTTTAAAACACAGTGGAGCACTTCCTGTATTACCACATGACATCACAAGGTGGAACAGAGTGTTTTCTGATTGAGAGAAGAACTCAGCTTAAATATGCAGGGTTTGTGTTTTTAAACATGTGTGAATGAAACAAAAACACAACCTCAGGTATGTTTGTGATGGAAACAACATTATAACATAGATCAGAAAATACGTAGAGTAATATAGGCCTTTAATATGTTTTTTTTTTTTTTATTCCTTTACTAATCTTCTCTCAAAGTAACTGTAATGCCTTGGTGGAGGTCTGCACCCCTGGTTTCTATGTCCACAGTTGTTTATGTTTTCTATAAAGTCCTCCAAAAGCCATCATTTGTGCATGCATTAGCCTCTTAAACGCAATTTCCCTGTTCATATTTGTCCCTTGTTTGAAGAAGAAGCCATGTGGAATAATCATTTTTGACCTTATCCTTACAGCTGATCTTTTTGCCTCTCTCTGTCTGTGCACCTGTGTTCCCATTTGCATAATATGTACAATTGTAGTGCTTAGCCACATTGTGTTGTCTCCTCCGTGTCCGTGCAATGCCACGTATGTCAAAACACTCCTCCTCCCTCCCTCCATCTCTCCCTCCGTCTCTCCCTCGCTCCCCGTATAAAGTGGCTTACTGTTCTGCGTGTTTGCATCTGTTTGTGTGTGTACGGAAGATAGCGCCCGGGGCTAGAGGTCACATGTCTCCGCTCCATTCGTACCCCATCGCCCTCCCTCCATCCCTCCATCCCTCTGTCTTCCTCTACCCCCAAAATGCCCACCCTCCCCCCTCCTCTCCTCCAGACATGACCCTCGTGGTGACCCTGGCGGCGCACGTCAAAATAGGACACAGGGGTGGAGTTTGGGCTATGATGTGTGTGAACTCTAAGGGAAGGAGAGAGAGGAGGAAAGAGCAAGAGAGAGTGAAGGGGGGATGTGGGAGAGAAAGAGGAGGAGAAGGGAGAGAGAAAGAGCAAGAGAGAGGAAGGGGCAGACAGAGGAGGGAGGGAAAGAGGGAGGGAGAGAGGAGGAGGGGGTATCTGGTGTTTTGGGGGTGGAGTGGAGAGGTTAAAATTGCAGTGCATATGCTGTGGCTGGACTGGGTAAGGGCCTGGGGCAGTTTCTCTGGCTCTCAGCGCCGACTGAACAAATGAAGCATTTATCATGGGGCAGTTTGTCCTGCGGCCGGGGACCAGGTGACTCCACCACAACTGCTCCTCATGTGCACCGCAACATGGCAACATGGCACAGGCCGTGAGAAGCAGAGAGGGGCAGAGGGGTCTCTAAAATAATTAAGCATTAATGTATGTTATGCAATTTAAAAGGCTCATATTATGCATTTTTGTTTTTGTTTTTGTTTTGTTTTGTTTTTTCTGGTCCATGTTATAATGTGTGATGTGTTTTGTTTCATTCACATATGTTTAACACTCAAACAAAAGAAAAGACTCTGTTCCACCTTGTGATGTCATGTGATAATACAGGAAGTGCTCCACTGTGTTTCAATCTCTACTGAACAAAAGGTAAAAGGTAGCCATTGACTTGAAAACTACTGCTTCATGACATCACAAGGTGGAACAGAGCATTTTGAGCTTTGGAGATGTACAGACTAATAATAAAGGGAATAATAAATAAACAATAAAGTAATAAATAATAAATAAACAATACGTTATAATAATAAGTAATAAATAAACAATAAAAATAATAAAGGAAAATAATAAATAAACTCAAGCATGTGTGAATGTAACAAAACACAACTCCAGGTACATTTTTGAGGAGGTAACAACATTATAACATGACTTAAAGCTCACAAGAGTCAATTTTGTGTAATATAGGACCTTTAAGTTACTCCGGTTACTGTATGTGGCCTCCCAGTATTACACACATCTGAACAGTGTGAAAAATGTCATTAAAAGCCGGTTTGAGTAATGCTTTTCTGTTGATAGTTGAAGGAGTTGATTGTGAAGTTGGGCTCACTTCTCTGCACCTTCTGCTCACACATGTGAAGCCTTTAATATTTATATGTTGTGTCTCTGGGATCAAAATTAATTGTTAATCACAGCAGCAGGTGCCGAGGTGCTGCTGTTCTGGGGCATTTGGTCACACTCCATGAGTTTGTCTGGATCTAACTCATCTATACATGCGACACCATCATTTAGCATTGGGACTGTAGCATGCAGTGGCTATGACATTTTTTTTATTTATATATATATATATATTTTTTTTTTTTGCAATTCATGGCAGTAAATGGAAGAGAAACAAAGCACATTATGGTAAGTTAAATTATATACTTTTTATTCTAGATTGTTTCTCTCTCAGATGGGGACAGGAGAATGAATTAATCTGTTTTGCATGAATTAAATGCATCTAATTAGATTCAGTATCTTCAGTAACTAGACATTCTTAATTTGAGCGGACTGACCTCTCCACAGCTCTGACCTGGAAGTTGATATGTGGTGGTATCATCTCCGTAACTCCATTGAGATGAACTTATTAAGTCAAGTTAGTAAGTTTAAAGCCATACTGTGGAACATTCCAGGAAAACCATGGTCACAAGCTGGTACCCGAAGCATGTGATTAAATAAAGGTACTACCCTTAAGTTTTTTTTTGTTTGTTTGTTTGTTTGATTTTACCAGTAGATGGCAGATCACCTCACCTGGCCTTTGTTCAGACTCACCTGTGCTCTCTGCTCTTCTTCTGTGACACCAAAACTGACTCACTGTCAGACAGCAGTCACATAGATACCATCTAGTGGTGACATGTGAGAATACAACAGGGGCTACTACAATCAGATTATAGATGGTAGTTTGAATATATATGTAGAATAAATATGTATCTACATGAATGAAAACACTTATTTACTCATGTACATAGGACGTACCGTACCAGAAATGTCATCAAATCAACATCATAACCCTAAAAAGCTACAATATCTATATATTTTCTTAAAATCCGCACCAGTATTCAGTGTGTTACCTCCATTTGAAACCTCTCCTTTTGTGCCGTACCCAGTGGTCTGTGTGGCCTCGTGTCCTCATCATCAAATAGACATACTATCAGTTACATGAGCGAGCGGAACCCTGCCTGAGCCTCTGATAGGTGCGACCGTCTGCGCTACCATCTCCAGACCAGAGAGAGGGGGAATTCACACCCAAACCTCCACCTCCGCACCCCCCTCTGCACCCGAGCGAGGGGGAGAGAGGGGCGGAGGGGTGGTGGGGCGGAGCGCAGGATATTTTGGGGAAGAAAGAGAGAAAAAACGAACAACTTTATGGAAATGTGTGAGGAAGAGGCGTGAGACTGCAGTGTGGGTCCCCTATTGTTTTCTCATTAGTGCGCTGTATATTTGAGTCCGGATTCAAGCTGTTTGAGAGGAAAGCAGGCACTATCAGTATGCACGGCCTATAGAGAAAAGGAGCTTAGTGCTTATTATTGCAATAACACCTAGCAGGTGAGTTTTGAATATGCATGGAACCAATATCACACGTTTCCACTTTTATTATTATCATTTCACTGCCAGTTCAACCGACAGTCACGTCTTGCAAAGTCGTGAAATCAAACACAAAAGGCCTCATCCATTATAACCAGGTGTGCGGAACTACAGCACCCGCAGCACCCAGGGTCAGCTAATAGTCTGTGAACATGTGACAGCATCAACATTAAACAAAGTCCCTGTAGTTTAATTAGAGCTGGATGTTCAGGTCAGAATCTTATGGTGGAATTTGCTGTTTGTTGACCTAGTTTATGGTTAATACAGTATCTCTGTAATTACCGGGCTTATCCACATGAAACAAAAACTGACACAAAGTTCAGTGTCTTCTCACAAATGAACAAAGAGTGATTTTTCACAACTGTCAGTTGAAAGGATGTTAATATGACAACTGTGATTTGTAAAACCAGTCCATAATGGTGAGTTTCATAGACCATTGTTCTCCATCTGAATTGATTTATTTTTCATTTATTATCATCAGCTTCTAGAATAAGATATTTGGAACAACAAAGCATGGTTGGGTTACCATATTTATTTAAAAAAAAAAAGAAAAAGAAAGAAAAGCAGTGATGTTTAATATGATTAATCAATATCAATTATCAGTTTTTCCATAAAGTTTTTGTTATCTTGATGCAATGAACCACATTTAATATCTCTGGTAAGTTTCAATACATATTTCACATTCACACCCTGAGCGCCTGAGAGAGTGGCACAAGTACAGTAGCTCCTGATTAAATAATTTCCCTTGTGGATCAATAAAGTTTGTCTAAGTCTAAGTCTATATTTGATTCTTTTCCATTCTAGCTGCTCAAACCCCAACATACTTACTGTACCTTCTACTATTTCAAATCATGCTGTAATAAAACTTCCAAATGATCCTTCATTTTACAAAACAAACATGAGTCTTCCAGGTTTTTCCTCTCACTATAATCCCTAGTTCCAATAAAATCCACGAACAGTCTTTGAAAGCGTGACCTCTTGACCTTTCACTCACCCGGGATAAACCAATCAAAACGTCCACTTGACATTTGACCCTACAACTTTACAAGCTGCTAATAGGGCTCCACTTGTGACCATGCCTCCGCTAAAACCACTCACAAACCCTTTAAAAAGCTTGCTGACAGACGGGCTCTCTTTTACGAGTGGTCTTTGGCAGTGTGACCGGCGGAGCAGTCCAGCGCGTGCCGTTTCGACTACAGTGTTAGCGCTCAGAGATTAGCGACTGCAGGCTAGGAGCGGGAGGTGCTAAATGGCCTCAAATGGACTCAGTTAGCGGCTAATGATGCTAGCACATGTTTCACACACGCACACACGCACGCACATAGATACACATACACACACAGGGCAGAGAGTGGGACAGGAGCACAGTGATGGCTTTATGAGGTGAAGTGTACAGGGGCACAGGGGTGACAGGGGCGACAGAGGTGACAGGGGGCATACACAGTGTCAGACAGGGGCAGTTGAGACCACCAACCACTGATCTAAACAAGAGGAACATGAGGGGGAGTCTGCTCAGGGCCTTTAACAAACTCACTGACGATGTAGTGAAATCCAAAATGGAGCTCATTAATAATAATAATAACACCAGTGAGCCACTTTAGTCCCTACAATCCTCCCGACAAGTACAAATGTAAAGTAAAGGCTAACTCAGATTCAGACTCACTTAGCTCTCGCAGTGTCCACAGGTGCAGAACAATGACCACTGCAGCAGTAATTACCGTCCATAAGCGATGAGTGCATTATAGAAAATGTCAGTGCAGAGACGCAGTGTTTAAGGCTCTTTATGCAGCTCTTAGCTAAAAGTGGAGATTGCTGGATGTGCAGAGTACTTCTTAGAGCTGTAAAAATGTAACAGTCATCTACAATGAGGCACACATCACTCTACAGCTACAGTCACACTGTTCTCTCTCTTCTCTCGCCTTCCTCTTTCATCCCTTCGTCCCGTGAGAGGGGCTGTTGTTTACCATGTAAGAGAGAAATCATATTTGGGGCTTATAGTGGGGCCAGCTCTCCCTGAGGAGGAGCCTATTACAACAGTAAGAGTGGATTAATTAGAGCACGTCTCTGCAGAGCCAGGCCCAGCGCGGTCAAAGGGGACACATTAATCGCCTCCTTCACACAGGTAACAGCTCGGCCCTCGGGCCCCAGGGCCCCGCCAATTAAAAGGGCCGGAGGTACAAGCCCACCCCACATACAAGCCCACCCGCTCCTTTAGCTGTTTGCCCTCCAGACATTTATGAAAAGAGAAGCGGTTTATTAAGGCTGGGGTTTAGGGCCGCACTGAGAAATGTGAATAGTGTGTAAACAGCACATACTTTATCTAATGTGGCACACAGGTACACACACACACAAGCACATACACACAAACGCACATGCGCGTACACACACGCACTGAGCATGTGACCATGAGACAGGATCATGTCAGGTTCACACAGACCACACAAAACTCACATACTTATGTATATGACTTTTTAAGACTTCTGGGTTCACAGGATTTTATGAAATCGCGGCCTAGAGTGTGTTAAAGTTAGTTTCCATAAGTAAAACTGTAACTGAATGAATGTAGCTCTTTTGACATAAAGAGGTAAATTATAAGTTTTAAAATTCTGTAATTTGACACTGGATGTGTCTTGGTAGACCCGTGTCACGCCTAAAGTGGCCTGGGCCCACAGTAAAGGAAACGTGTGGGAATGACCCACTCCTAACTGGCCCGCGCCAAGCCAGCCCCAAGCCAGTGCCAGTGGAAAAGAGGATTTAGTTCGACCAAAACATACAAGTTTTACATCAGCCAAACCAACTGTACTTCCAAGTGTTCAGAACTTGAGTTTGTTTTAAGTTTTCCAAATCGTGCAGATGTGAAACCTTTAAACATACTTGTCCACTCTGTTTGCTGACCAGAAGAAAAAAGGCTTTCTACTGAAAATGTACTAAAACTAATTTCTCAGTTTCCTTATTGATTTTTTGACTGACAGTGTAATTGTAAAAGATTGATTCAGACTTTCCAATAAGTCTTACACGGTGACAACAAAAATACTACAAAACAAATAAATAAAACTATTTCCTGGCATTGGTCTCTATGGATACCCCTCTGTGATTGTTTCTTGGTTTACAATTAGGAAAAACAGTGTAGCCATAACTAGTGTACATGGCATTACCAAGTCTGTCCACCTCCTCTACCCTGTGTTCTTTTCTCTCATGACTTTCATTATAGATTATAGAGCCCCCCGTGGTTCTCTGAGCAGTGGACAGGCACAGAACAGTGAGAAAATCTGATCTGGAGTCAGTTTGTGTTAGTAATACACAAAGGAGGAGCTGTAGTTTCACTGAGGAGTCTGGTGGATAGACTAAAGTGCTTCCATATGCAGATGAAAAGCACATACCTGAATGAGTGCCACTAGTCCTTGTTTGAGAGGTGCTAAAACTGACTATAAAGCCCAAACCCCTCACTGGACAGCTATGGTGGATGTCTCAACTAAATATGAAACCATTTGACAGAAGACTGGTGGAGGGTCTATCACCTGCTTGTCTCATGGAGATGTTTTTGCTTTGAATGTTCCATTATATGGCATTAAAGTCATCTATCTCGCATTGATTTAATTAAGAAATACCTTGGAAAGCTTGCATTTAAACTTTAAATAGGCTTGCCTCTCCACAGATTTGAACTGTAACTTGGCCTGGTGGTGTCACATACTTGCACTTATGGAGATCGTGGAACATCTCAATGAAGACAAAGCGTACGGTGGACCCTCTACCAGAAAAGTTACACAGTGCATCTTTAAAGCAACACAGCGTAACTTTCTGGAGGTGACACGTGACATCCATCCATCCATCCATTGACACATGAAGATAGATCCATTTTATGACATATTTTGGAATATTTTAGCTAAAGGAACCACAGGTGGAGGCCCTCTTTCAGGCCAAGTAAGAGTCAGGTTTGTGGAGATACAAGTCCGCTCACAGAAAGGAAGTAAACGTCCAACTATGTCTTATTTAAAGGTTTTCTATTACATACAATTAATTCTTGCGAGCTTTAAATTATGTTACCTCCTCAAAAACATGCCTGGAGTTGTGTTTTGTTTCATTCACACAAAAATGAAGCGGTAGTTTTCAAGTAAACAGCTCCCTTTTACCTTTAGTTCAGTAGAGACTGGCAGTAATGATTCCTGTATTACCAAATGACATCAAAAGGTGGGACAGAGTGTTGAGAAAAGAACTCAGCCTAAATATGCAGCATTAGTTTGTTAAACACGTGAATGAAACAAAAGAAAGGAAATAACAGGAAACCACATTATAACATAGAACAGAAAACAGTGTAATATGGCCCCTTTAAGTATCCAAACTTTTTGAAATGAGTGTCTACTTTCAAAACTAGTTTCAGTAAATATTAGTATGAGTTTTTGTTGGTTTGTTTTATTTTTTGACTGCCCACAGTTTAAGTGAACTTGATGTGTTGCCCCAAAATATCCATGGATCACTACCAGAGAACTGTACAAGTTTGTTGGTCCTTGAAGTTAGAAATTCTTCCAAATTACAACACAAAATTTCCCATACAAACTCACTCACGATGCCAGTATTAAAAAAGACCACTACAGCCAAATCTAAGGCAACGCAAGTGACCCATTACTTGTATCTTGAAGTACCTTTTTACAACTTTAAACTTCACGTTACATCCAAAACCAGTGAGCGGCCTCTTATGTGCATTAAAAAATCTCTTTATTCCACTCGTAATCTTTGGGCAAGTTAAAAGCGAATTCCTTTTAGATCTGTGCTCCAAACATCTCCACGGGACACAGCTCGGAGTGAACCAGGGTCTACTGTGAGCCTTGATGGACTTGACAAGAAGTAAATAAGCAAAATCTGGTCCAAACATCACAGCGCTAACCCCTCAGCTGCCCGCTCTGGCGCAGTTTGTCCCCGTGAAGTTAGTGCCTTGAGCCAAATCACTTGTTCAAACAGAATACTCCAGATTGATCAAAGTGGAGTTTCATTTCTCTGGCCGCAGATCTGGTGTACACGCTGACCCGTGCACACATTAGCAAAGACGATACGCGACGTGCAGTGCTGTTGGGGGCTGACTTCTGGAGCTTTGGTCTTTGGAGAGGTGCCCATGGACTCCTGGAGAAAGCTGGACGAGACAGATCCTGACATCTCCGCTCAAATATCAAAGTGAAGAGTTAATGTGGACAGTGTGATTCAACAACTGCCCTGTGCATCCATGGGCCAGGGAAATGTATTATGTAATGTTCAGCTACAACTCAAGATGCACTGCAAAAACTAAAATCTAGCAAAGTGAAAATGACTTGAATTAAGAAAGTTTTATCATGATTTGACAAGTAAAATGAGCTACCTGTGGAACTTAGACGTTTTGTACTTAAAATATGAAAATACATCTTGCTACACTTAAGAAAAAAAACAAATCTTTGCACTTAAAATGAGAAACAAAATTGAATGCTGCTTGAATTAAAGGTTGTATGGAGGATTTTTTTGTTTCAAATTGTCAGTGATAGCATAATAGAGATGCAGCAGCCTTGTAATTATGATGACCAAAAAAAAAAACAAAAAGAATGAAAATCCATCAACTGTGGACATGGTGGGGCCAGATAAACATTAGCCAATAGATAACAAGGCTACCTCGTTATTTATTGGCTGTTAGGTTGTCAGTCATACTCCCTACACTTCTAGGGCGCACTTGCCGGTGTGCTGGGATTACGTGGTTTCCGTATGCAACGTAAGTTTCTTGCGATGGCAGACAAGAATCCACCAGTTATCAACCAGTTAGCTGCAAAAGAAAGTCTGTTTTTGAGGTCGCTGAAAGAAGAAGAGAAGGGAAAAAGGAGCAAAGCCAAGCTAAGGTGATTCTCGGAGATTCCTTCCAGTGATGTCGTGCACTGAAGCAGAGGGTCTAAAGACTGACGCGTTGGTCGCTAAATTACTTATGGACAGGAAACTTCTGCTTATCATTTGAAAACATACAGTTAAGTTACAGCAGTAACAGTGATTCTGAATGTGCACCAGCTATAAACAAACATGATTTCTTGCGTAAGGAGGAGGTGTTTCTACTTAGGGAGCTGTGGGGGAGGGAGGTGGTTTCACGCATGCGCAACATTTGAAAAAGGACAAACAGTCGCTGGATTTCTCATTCCTTGGAAAATCCTCTATACAACCTTTAAAGAAAAACAGACTTATTCCATTGCTTGATAATTTTACTTGTCAAGTTGAATCTACGCAAATCAAGTAAAATGTTCTTAACTTCTTCCACCACCACATCTACACCCGTCAGCTGAGGCCAACCTCCTGTCTCCCCCCACCAGGACTGTACACAAGACCTGGGGGGACAGGGCCTTCTCCGCTGCTGCCCCCACCCTCTGGAACTCCCCGGCCAAACACAGAGACTCATCTACACTCACTATCTTCAAAAAAAGCTCTGAAAACTCACCTGTTCAAATCTGCCTTTAAATCACCGCATCCCCTGTTTATCTGTTTCTTTCATTTGTGTTTGTCTGTCTGGATTTACGTGAAGCGTCTTTGAGTGTCATGAAAAGCGCTATACAAGTGTTACGTATTATTATAATATTATTATTAATTTAAGTCACTTTATCTCAAGCCAATGCGGCTTGGTAAATGGTAGCTGCCGAAACGTTGCCACCACTGTAAATAAAGATCACTTTTTGCAAGTTAGACGGAGTGCGGGAGTCTTTCTGTTTTTGACAAGTGGCCAAACAAACGGGGATTGTACTTTTCACTTTGGGAATAATTGACTTTTAAATCACAAAGTCGGCCATTATCAATTGTCGTGACTGTAGCCTCAAGTGGAGCCTGACTTTCCCTCAGACTCAGAAGAGCAGGAGCAGCTGTCAGATCAACTACTGCTTAAAGTGACCACAGCAAAGTCAACCATCGGATGGAGAGATAGATAGAGAGAGAGAGAGAAGGATGGAAGGAGGGAGGAAGAGTGCATGGCTGAGGGGTATAGGTCTAGTTTTGGGCACTCTCAAACCCTTTTATTTGTTTGTTTGTTGGTAGTTGTGGGGGTATATCAGGGTGTATCAGGTGGCGTGTTTTGGGCATGGCTGGCAGGACACAAGTGGGACAGAAGACGTCAGTCAGTGGACACACGGAGCAGAGCTGAGGGGGACACCACAGCAGACGCATGGACTCTGACCTTCCCCTTTTCTGTTTAGTCTACTCTCTTTCTGTCTGTCTCTTTGTATCTTCCACACTTCCTCTCTCTCCTCCCCCTCTTTTTGTGTACTTCTCGTAGATATCGTCTCTCTCACTCATTCTCTCCTCTATCTCTCTTTCTTCCATAGTCCCTCTCTCCTATCTTTCTCTCTCCAGCTCTCTTTCCCCCTTTCTTTTATTATCTCTCTCACTCTCCCTGTCTGTCTGACACTCTCTCTCTAGTTCTAACCAACTTTTCCCCTTCTCGCTCTCCTCTTTATATCTCAATCTCTCCCCTCTTATTTCTCTTCCTCTCTGTCCATTCTCTCTTTCCCCATCCCTCCCTCTCTTTGTTACTATGTCTCCCTCCCTCTTTTTGTGTATTGCTCTTGCATCTGTCTTCTCTCTCTCTCTCTCTCACTCACTCACTCACTCCACCATCCATCTCTCTTCTCTCTCTTACTCTCTTCTCTAGTTCTATCCAACTTTTCCCCTCTGTTTCCCTACTCTTCCCTCTCCTCTTTCTATCTCTTATGTCTTCCCTCTTATTTCTCTTCCTCTCTTTGTCCATTCTCTCTCTCTCCCTCTCTCTCGCTCTCTTTCCTCTCTTATTTTTCTATCTTTCTCTCCTTATTTCTCCTTCACTCTCTTTACCCTGCAGAACACTCTCTTCTATCTGTCTCTCTGACTCCCTCCTTTCCTTACCTCTACATCCATCTTCTGTCTCACTCTCTTTCCTCACTCACTCTCTGTCTCTCTCTCTCTCTGTCAGTGTCAGCCAAACACAGCCTGGACACAATTCATTTTACAGTAAATACACTCTCTCCTCCCTCCCCTCCTTTACACTGGCGTTTTTGCTAATAATCACAAACCCTTCTCTTCTGACGCATCTTCAACGCAGCAGCAGAACCATAAACCACACTCCTTATTTTCCTTTATAAATCTCTCATTCTTTTCTGGACCAAATCCTGTCTGGTTGAAGTTCTATTTTAACAACACCAGTGTTTAGACAGCTCCCAACTATAGTTTTTTTTGTTAAATTTACAATTCCATTACAGTTGTGGCAGATGTAATGTAATGCAGACTATGATGTTATCCAGGGCAGGTCCTTTAGATCATGCTCCGGCCCTCCTCTGCTCTCCTCCTCTGGCCACTCACTCACTCGCTCCTTCCTCTCCTTTGACCTCACTTGCTCCTTCCCTCGCTCCTTGCTCTGTCCTCCCTCACTCGCTCCCTCTTCTCCTCTAGCTTCCCTCACTCGCTACCTGTTCTCCTCCTCTGGTCTCTCTCGTTCCCTGCTCTCCTCTTCTGGTCTCCCTCACCTGCTCGCTGCTCTCCTCCTCTAGCCTCCTTCCCTCGCTCACTTGCTACCTGCTCTCCTCTTTTGGTATTACTCACTCGCTCCTTGCTCTCCTCTTCTGGTCTCCCTCGCTCCCTCTCTGGCCTCACTCTCTCCCTCCCCTCCTCCTCCGTCCTCCCTCCCTCCCTCTCTCCAGCCTGGTGGGTCGACCTCATAATGTGAACCAGACCGGGCCAAGTGTCACCGTGGAATTTAACAGTGAGTCTTCATCTGTTGCCAAGCCCAGCCGCCCTCAGTACAGTCAGCAGAAAGCACCAGGCTCTGTACACACCAGGGTTGCCAGATTTTCAGAGAACAAGCAATCGAGACGTAACCTGACTCACAGCAGACTGATATGTGTAGGGCTCTGAATTTAGTTCTACGCATTAGCTATCTTAAACCAAAAAGCAAAATGTCATGACGAATATTTGAATCTGATTGGTTGAAACATCACAACATATAATCAAACTTTTGTTATATCCAGTTGAGAGAAAAGAACAGGCGTCTTACCTGTCCACCTTATGCAAAATTTGTCAAAGAAAATGATCTGTATTTTCGCTAAAACATATTGATGCGAAAGGTTAACTGAGATATTTTAAAATAATAATAATATTTAAAAGAAAATAAATAAATAAATATAGGTTAAAAAATAAAAAAAATAGGTTAAAAAAAAAAAATCTATCTCTAACAAGTGCTAATGAGTGTATAGTTTGAGTAGCTTAATTAACATCATGCCATGGCATCTCCATTGAGATTAAATTTCTTTATGTCCCACAGTATGGCGCTAGACGTATTAATTATTCTGTTACAGCTGTTTTATTCCTCAAAAATGTGGGGAGAGTGGGAAAATATATTAATTCCATACTGTGGAACATTCTAGTCAAAGTATCAACATAGAGACAAGCAAAGGTGCATCCTCAACCAGAAAAGCTTCATAGTGCACCTTTAATCAGCGTTAACAGCCTGTCTTTACTATAAACATAAATCAGAGTTGAAAAAAGGCTGAACATCACATCTGTTATGACATGAAAGTGCCACTCAGGAACAGGCCCAAAAGAGAAGTCCAAAGTTGCTATAAAGAAGCAGACTTGGCAACGCTGATCCAAGCCCGCCCCCAGCCCCTGCCTCTCGGAGCGGGGTGGTCCCAGGCTTGGCTCCAGGCAGGGCTCCCAAATGTCCCGTGGACCCTGATCAGTCGAGTCTTTCGGAATCCGCCCACGATTGATTGATACAGTGATGCACACGAAGTGAAGGAACACCCAGAGAATGTCACATAACAACACACAACTCATGTTCACGAGCCTGGGCTGCAAATCCTCATGTTCCAGTGAAATCCAGGGTCCTGTAAGGCCTTAGGAAGATGTGTTTGTGGGTCTAATGTGGAGCCTGAATGCAGATTTTATTTCTATGTATTTACTGGTAACATATGTATGCACAATATGTAACTTTTCTGGTGGAAAGTCCGTCACCTGCTTTATTTATTTCTGTGTACTGTTTGACTTAATGGCGCGCTATGTAGCTTTTATGGTGGAAAGTCCATGACCTACTTATTTCCATGGAGATGTTATTGCTTTGCCTAGAAAATACCACAATAAGGCATTAAACTTAAAGGTGCAGTATGTAACTTGTTGGTTTGAGGTCCGTCACCTGCTTGTTTCTATGGATATGCAACTGCTCTGCCTGAGATGTTCCACAGTACGACATTAAAAAACTACCTTACATTTATTTAGCTCAAAAATACCTAGAAAAACAGACTGTGAGCGGGGTTGCCTCTCCACAGATCTGACCTGTAACTTGGTCTGATTTGGTCTCCATGAAGATAGAAAGGTTTAATGCCATACTGTGGAACATTCCAGACAAAGTGATAACATCTCCATGGAGAAAAGTATTTGATGGACCCTCCACCAGAAAAGTTACAGAATGCACCTTTAACTATCTCTACTGAGACAAGCAGGTCATGCCACAAGGCCAAGTTACAGACGACATCTGTGGAGAGGCGACCCCGTGCACAGTAAGAGGGAATTTCTTTATAATAAATGTTTAATGCCATACAGTGGAACATTCAAAGCAAAAAAGGAAAGTTACACACTCTAGAGATGGTCTGTTATATCTGATCATAAAAATAATGCAGGAATTCTTGATGACTAAATGTATACAGCTTAACGGTTTTATGCACTACTCATAAAAAATAAAGTACTACTCATAAATACTATAAATTAGCTATATATATTACAATATACTGATGGGCTTTTTTCCTTATTTTACTTTACATTTTAGAAAGAAAAGAGCGGAAGTTCATCAAACTTAAGTAAGGGACTGAAACACATGTAGTGCTTGTTCCAGACACCACATAAAATGAACCAACTCTGACATCTTATCAGACTAATCTTTGAGGATAAGCTCAGTTAATTACTTATCGCAGAGTAACTACAAGCCTGTGTCACCACTTCACTGGAGCTGATTTGGAGTTTTTGTGCAAATTTTCAGCCAAAATTCTAATTGTGTCTCTGTCATACTAGTGTATTAACAGACAAGATGATGACAAGAACAAGGCAGGCTGGGGAGAAACATGGCAGCCCCTCTTTGTTTGAGGTTTGGTTAAAAGAACTGGAAGTGTCACGAAACAGGAAGTAGAAGAGCTGAACTACCTACTTTGTGTAAAATAAAGACTCATTTAAAGTGGTCCCAGTCCTGCTGTTAGCGAACAGCCGACCACAGCTACCACAGAGAGAGGAGACATGCACTACACTGGCATTCTGTGGGTGTTTGGTCAATATGGCAACGTTTAGGTAGAAGGAAAAAGAAGGGACAGCTTTCAAAAACATGTTGTGGATCTAATTATCAAGTGTGTGCAGTTTTTTTGTTTTTCTTTTTCCAACTAGATCCCAAAGTTCTTCATGGGGTCTTGTAATGTCTTAGTGTTTTGCTTTAATGTGCGCTGTGTAACTTTTTGGTTAGGGGTCTGTCACCTGCCTGTCTCTATGGAGATGTCATTGCTCTGTCTGGAATGTTCCATAGTATGACATTAAACAGCTCTTCCTTACATTTATTCAATTACAGGTGGTTTTATAGCTCAAAAATACCCAGAAAAACAGACATTCTGACTGTGAGCGGGGTCGCCTCTCCACAGATCTGACCTGTAACTTGGTCTGGTTTGGTCTCCATGAAGATCGAAAAAGTTTAATGCCATATTATGAAACATTCCAGACAAAGCAATTTTAATTTTAATTTTAATTTTAATTTTAATTTTACTGATAGTGATTTACTGATTGGTATCAGTATTACCAGTGAACTACAGGCGTTCTTGTCGCTATGTATCTGGGATGCAATAATTAATTGAAATAATCGTCAATAGTTGGTGATTAAAATCAGTGAAAATGATTTGGTGAAAAATATATATTTAAAAAATCTCAATGTACATTTTTTTTTTTTTTTTAGTTATTTAATTCTAAATGTTTTAATTGCTCAAAAATACATTGCAAAACACACACAAACTCCACAGACCTGAACGATAACCTGGCACAGTGATGTCACTTGCTTGTCTCCATGGAGATAACATACTGTACATCAACAACTTTATGGAAACAAGCAACAAGTTTAGATAGAGACAAGCAAGCAGCAAACGCCCCACTAGAAATATTACGTAGTGCCCCATTTAAACATAGGTAAACCACTCTCATTTTTACATACACAAACTTAAAGCTGCATTGTGTAACTTTTCTGGTGAAGGGTCCGTCAGATGCTTTTCTCCATGGAGATGTAATTGTTTGTCTGGAATGTTTCACAGTATGGAAACCTTTCTATCCTCATAACGACCACACCAGACCAAGTTACAGGTCAGATCTGCGGAGAGGCGACCCCGCTCAGTCAGAATGCCTATAAAACCACCTGTAACTGAATAAATGTAAGGTAGAGCTGTTTAATGTCATACTGTGGAACATTCCAGGCAGAGTAATGACATATTCATAAAAACAAGCAGGTGACAGGCCCTTCACCAGAAAAGTTACACAATTTAACAATAAGGACACTTGTTAGTTTTTTTTTTTTTTAAGTATATTTCAGTAAAATCACCTCTTTATTCACTACAGAAGTCATTGTGCGTTGAGTTAGACACACGTTCACCTGTCAGTCCATAATGTAAGGAGCTGCAGTGATCTGGTCCATCCATCACAGTACTGTCTGAGCCTCGATTATTTAAACAGGATTAGAGCGTTTAATATGCTAACAGCTGAGGAGGCTGATCGTGATGAAGTGTTTTAATATCTCCCTCAATATGAGTCAAATCCAGACACTGAAAAGTCCCCGCTGATTGACACGAGTGGAGAGTGTTGAGGAAAAAACGAAGTTGACAAATGAAGTTTCATCAAAAAGTTTGTGAACGATATTACACGTGAGCAGACGGAAACCTGTTCTAACTTAAACATACTGTATTTTCAAGGTGCATTGTGTAACTTTTCTGGTGGAGGGTCCGCCAACTCCAGGCCAAGTTACAGGTCAGATCTGTGGAGTGGCAACCTCGCTCACAGTCAGAATGCCTGTTTTTCGAAGTATTTTTGAGCTATAAAACCACCTGTAAATGAATAAATGTAAAGTAGAGCTGTTTAATGTCATACTGTGGGACATTCTAAGCAGAGCAATGACATTTCCATGGAAAATATAAAAAGTAAAAATGTAATAAGTATGGTGTAGTTTGAACAATTATTCCTGCTCTCTTATTCACTTCTTTCACTTATATCGTTGAACCTTTACACAGAAGCACATCATAACAATACATAAATAAATACACAAAAAGCTATACTTCTCATCCATGTGCATATTTTATTTGCATTACATTGCTTTGTGTAATGGATTTTTACCTGAACTAGAAGAAACAAAAGAGGCTCTTTAATATGATCAGTTATACATTATTATTACTTCTTTTTAAATGTCCTATATTACACAAAATTGACTCTTGTGAGATTTAAGCCATGTTATAATGTTGTTACCTTATCAAAAACAGACCTGTACTTGTGTTTTGTTTCATTCACACATGTTTGAGTAATCTTTTAGTATTCATCTGTCTACATGTCCAAAGCTCAAAATGCTCTGTTCCACCTTGTGATGTCATGAAGCGGTAGTTTTCAAATGAACAGCTACTTTTTATGTTTAGCTCCGTAGAGATTGGCAATTCCACGGCTAAAATGATCCAAATGATTCTAGTGAAGGTGTACGGAGTTTTCATACACGGTGCGGCACTTCCTGTATTACCACATGACATCACAAGGTGGAGTGTTTTCTGTTTGAGAAAATAACGCCTAAATATGCAGGGTTTGTGCGTCATGTCTGAATGAAACAAAACACAACTCCAGGTCTGTTTGTGATGAGGAAACAACATTATAACATAGATTAGAAAACAGAGTAATATAGGCCCATTACACAAATATTAGCATTTCACTACTTTTACCCATTCATATCTTATAGCATGCTTGCTGTGTTGGAATGCTAACACAGGGTGTGTTTGGATGGTGCCAGGCTCCCCCTCACCTCCTCTGCCCGCTCCTGCCTGGGCCTCTTAATAAACCATCACTTTAAACCTGAATGGATCAATTAGCCAATTTCTCTGCCTCTTTCTGACGCCGCCAACAAACAAAGTGAGTGAAAACATTGTTCACGCATCCAAAAAATAAAAGAGGGGTTCACTCTGCCTCTCACTCCCTCCCCGATGATTTGAATAATTTGCTTTTCATTTTTTTTCTTCTGGCAGTCGTCATGAAAGCTCTCCGCCACCAACTTTCGCCCAATATCTCCTTACTCCAATCAGCTAAATGGCTATTAGGCCCCACAGCGCCTCCTGCCAAGCCTCTCTGTAATCACGGGGAGGAAGAGGTGCGATTTTGGATAGGCTCTGAGCATGGCAGCTGTGGGTGTTTTCATTGGCGAGTGTGCCCAGAGTGTGTGTGGGTACAAGCTATTAGAATGTAATGTGAGGGGTCTGAAGGGAGGGCGCCAGGCGTGCTTTAAAAATCTAAAATCAAAGGAAAATGGTTCATATTTTTGAGACGGCGAGTATCTATAGTGGATCTAAAGTGGAAAATGTAAGTGGGATTAAGTGTATATCCACATAAAAGCACCGATGCACTTCGTAAATATAGTTTTGCATAAAATGTCTGGGCCCTAAAGTAATATAACCTGCTGTGGAAAGTCTGCACGTGTCATGTTTGCCAGTCTGGAGCATGTGTCTGTTTAAAATGGACTCTTGTTTTGACTCTCGAGGTTTTTACTTCTGAATAAGAAAGTCATTTGGTATTTTTCAAATGGCTGATGACTTCTGGAAATATTAAAGGACTTGTACGTAACATTTTGATAAACTTGACCTCACTGTGTCCCCATAGGAGGTAAACATGTTCAAATCAAATATAGCTTTTACTGATAAAAAATAAAAATAAATACATAAATAATTAATAATAATAATAATAATAATAATAATAGTAATAATAATAATAATAATAATAAATGTCTTATTAACAAAAAACGTTGCACATGATGTATTTTATTTATGTTAGAATTTGACGTTTTGGTTCTCAAGAGGATTATCCAATCAGAAAGCAGAATGAGCCTCACATGACTCTCTCATATGCGTTGCCAGTTTTGATGCTGAAATCCAGTTTTTTTAAACCTAAAACGCCTCTCTCTGATCTGAACAGTCAGCACCTGCAGTTATGAATCAGTTTTTGTTTTTTTTTTGTTTTTTTTTTAACTGTAAGAGTACAGGCTACATACAGTTTCTTTAAAACACAAAAATATGAAGATTATCAGATTATCTTTTGGCGTTTCATTTATCAAACCTGACTTAAAACTGAAAACTACCATGGTCAAATTATAGTGTATTAATTGTAATTGTATTGCTTATAAATCTAATGCTAATCTGGCCCCAGACTAAATTACCTTTCAGTTCCTCCTTTTCTCCTCCAGCTTCACTCTCTTCACCTGTTTTGTGTTTATTCTAAAATAATGTCTTAAACCCGACTAATGCTCCTGCTTAGGCCGTGTTGGCTCGAGTCTGAGTCTGTCTGTTTGGCCTGTAACAGCTTAAATGGACCGCTCCTCTCTCTCTCTCCCGCTTTCTCTCTCTTTCTCTGCCTTTCTATCCTCCCTTTCTCTTTATCCAGCCCCCTCTCTCTGTCTGTCTCCTCTCTCTTTCTCTCCATCTCCTCCTCTATATCTGCCTCTCCACCCCCCACCCTTCTTTCTTCTTTCTTCTCTCTCTCCTTTCCTCTCCTTCCCTCTCTTTCCTCCCTTCCTCTCTCTCTCTCTCCCTCTTGTTGCCAGCAGACACTTAAGGATCTGGCAGTGAAAGACTCGCAGGCCTGTGGAGCATGTGGGCAAAGTTAAAAAGCTCTGGATTCAAAGTTAATTTTTCCAGACATGATTATTAAAACCCTGTGCCAGTGTGAGTGTGTGGCCCTCAGCTCCATGTGAGGGGAAGCTGTCTGCAATGTGCTCAGCTACAGCCTCCAGTTTAGCCCCAAATACTCCAAAGAGCTAGGGTTAGACTGCTATTATTTTATAAGACCGTCAGTACTTAAGAAGATTTGTACGCTGAAGTAAGAAAGTATAGGTTCAGTTACTGTGGTATAATGTTGTTTCCTCATCACAAACACACCTGGAGTTGTGTTTTCTTTCATTCACACATGTTTAACACACAAATCCTGCAGATTTAAGCGGCGTTCTTCCCTCAAACGCCCCACCTTGTGATGTCATGCGGCAAAACAGGAAGTGCCTCACTGTGTTTTTAAACCACATAGACCCCAAAAACCCCATTGCCTATCTCTATCTCTACTGAATAAAAGGTAAAACGAGCTGTTAACTTGAAAACTACCACTACATGACATCACAAGGTGGATCAGAGCATTTTTAGCTTTGGAGATATAGATGGACTAATAATGTGTGAACTCCACTCTATATTTTTGATGAGGTAACAACATTCGAACGTGACTTAAAACTCACACTCATTTTTTTGGACCTATAAAAAGATTCATATGCTGAAGTAAAAAAAAAAAAATAAATAAATAAAAAAAAGGTTCAGTTATTTAATTAAGACACAATAAACCGCCGCTATTTCCATGCTAAAAAAAAAGTGGAAAATTATCTACTAGAGAAAACAATGTATTCTCAATTATTGTCTTGCTTGCTGGAACATTTTGGAGGTTTCTTCAGAAAATTACTGGCAAGTGCCCCGTGTAACTTAATGTGGGAGATGTTAATGCTTTGTCTGGAATGTTCCACAGTATGACATTAAACTCCTCTTTAGGTGACGTCATAGGTCAGACCTGAGGAGAGATAAATGCTCTGTGTGTTTCAAGGTATTTTAAGTAATGAAAACACCTTTACTTGAATAAATGGTCAGCAGTGGCGTATAATTTCCAGCAGAAAGGTTACGTATTGTATCTTTAAGTCTACTGTTTGTGTTTGTGAGCACAGAGGGAGGAGGAGGAGGAGGATGGATGGATGGCCTTGGACAGACTGAACATGTTCTAGTGACTGTCTGCAGGGCTACAACACACCTCCACTCTACACCTCTCACTCTCTCTTTCCTATTCTCTCTTCTCTCCCTTTTCTGCTCTCTCCCCTCTTTCTCTCTCCTCTTCTGTGTATCCCCTCTCTCACGTCTTCCTCCTTCCTCTTTCTCCCTCCTCTTCCTTCTTTGTCTCTTTCTTTTCTCTTTTCTCAATCCCTGTCTCTCTTTCTTTTGCTCTCTCTGCCTTCTCTTTCTCTGCCCCCCTCCCCCAGTAACCCTAGTAAAAATATCTTCCACAGAGCCACAGGTGGGCCCCTCTGTCTGTCTGTCTGGAGGAGAAGCTACAGCAGAAACTCTTACGGATTTGTAAACATTTATCTAAAACCTGTATTTTTACTTGTGCATTTCTACTATTTCAATTTCAATCACACATTTATACATGCACGAACTTTGGAGTACGTCTAGACCCTCACCAAGGCATAAAGTATATAGTATTCTTTTTATTTATTTATTTATTTATTATTATTATTTATTATTATTTAAGGAACTCAGAGCTCTTTACATTTAAGTAACCATTCACACACATTCATGCAGATAGACTATACAGTATATATAAACGGACATAGCTAACCTGCTAGTCACCGCGTTCCAAATAGGAAGTGAGCATGGGCACATTTCCAACTCTTGCCCAAAAGCAAAACTGAATTCATATGTGGGAGCTGGAATTGCATCGCCGACCTGGGACTCAGCAGCAGAGTACAGAAAATGGCCTTTAGGGGAGATAGTGTGCACTGGGCACTGACGGAGCATAATATATAAATCTACGTAGTAATTATACTTTAAACAGCGAATAAATGTTATGGTAACGATAGGCACAGTTGTATTTCCTGTTGTGTTTCTAAGGCTTAACTCTATGCAGTGTTATTTACCCATGTCTTCGGATCAGCGTGAATCGACTGCGCTGTAATTCATGATTTTGTGGTGTGATTTTGAAATAATAACAGGTCTGATGAGTCCGTAGAGGCCCAGACTGTAAAACACAGCCCCACACAAATACGTTTCATCTGCTCTGTGGAAGTCTGGTGTTGACACAAGATTTATGTAGCGCAGTTCCTCCAAAATAAAAGTAAAATAAAAGATGGCAATATGGAGCTCTTCGCTAATGTTTGCGAAAGCTCTGACCCCAAATTTAAAAGTGCAAATGACATGATGCATATATTTAAAGGTCCAGTATTAACACAAAACTGACTCTGGTGAGCTTTAAGCATGTTAGAATGTTGTTACCGCCTCAAAAACAGACCTGGAGTTTTGTTTCATTCACACATGTTTGAGTAACTCTGGAGATTGTCAGTTCCAGGGCTGAAAACATCCACATGATTCTAGTGAAGGTGAGTTTAAAAACGCAGTGGGGCGTTTCCTGTATTACATCACAAGGTGGAACAGAGTGTTTTCTTTGAGAGTTTGAGAGAAATAAACATGTGTGAATGAAACAAAACACAACTCCAGGTCTGTTTGTGATGAGGAAACATTATAACAGATCAGAAAATAGCGTAATATGGGCCCTTTAATCAAAACCAAATGAAACTAAATATGACACTAAATATTTGTACAAAAAGACTCCAGTTATCCGCAGTCCCAGAGGAGTTGAAAGCGTTTTCCGTTTGTGGTATCTTGCAGCATCAATGTTGAAAACCCATAGTGGGGAAAGTGGATTTGGAGATCTGAACTTCACATGGTTAAATCTGCATTTGGACACGGACTCAATTATAGAAGGGGGGCTAATCCTGGAGACCCTTTTAACCTGCAATGTACCTCAGGCCCAGGCGAAACCACGCTGCCGAGTTCAGAAATCAAAGCTTGCTAATTAAAATCATAATGGTCCCGGTTAAGATGATTATCTACGGGGCGCCAGATAAGGCAACCTCCAGCAGATTTCCTCCCCTTTTTAAATATTTATGGAATACTATTAGTCCACGGGGCCAGAGCCGTGTTAAAAGGTTTATAAAGATGACTTGCAGATGAAGAGATGGAGAGAATAAGCATCTTAATATGGCGTGGAAATGAGGAAGGAAGGAGCTAGGGAGTGGGAGCTAGGGCATAGGAGGCGAGGTGACCAGGTGTGAGTGAGGTTTATAGGGTGAAACGGTGCAGGTGTGTGTCCTAAAGGGTTGACGTGAACAAGAGCAGAAAGAACGAGACTCCAGGGCAGCTTTGTATTATCAGGTGAGAGGGGAGGTCACGCAAACTGGATGTCTTCACTTGGAAATATCAAAGCACGCAAGAATTATGGCAAGTTAATGACAATAATAATTTACAACTTTTCACAGTAAAGACATCTGTTTCTGTAGGTTTTGTTGTACTGGAAAAAAAAAAAAAAAAGGTTAGCGTTCAAAGTTGAAACATGCACACAAGGTTAAATCCAGCTAAGGTCGTCATCGATCAAGATTTGGAGATGGGACCCACTGAACTTCACAGGCTGCACCAGAAGCATTGAAGGATGGGTCAAATGCAATGGAGAAATGTTAGTACAGGGAGAATAAAGTGTACTTATACCTTAATACTGGGAAGTAGAACCATTTAACTTTGTTTCTTTGCTTTGTGTAATCACTCAGGTGTCCAGTTTGGTTCCATGGTTCTACAACTGGACAAAGTTCTGAAAAAGTATCCCCTTGACAAAATTATACCTTATTTTGCCTTCTTTGCATGTGTTTAAAACTACCTGTTAGGAGATTCCCCTAAAAACATGCCTGTTTAGCTGAAACCATAGTCTGTATAACGAAACGGACTATGGGAATGTGATGTCACCCATAGAGTGCGGCTCCAGTCAAATGAAGTTCACGAGGCTAGCAGTTATTTGCAGCGAATTTGGAGTCAAATTAGGAATCAGAATGTATTTACGGACAAAATAGTGAAATAAAAACTCCACGATCATGTAGAGCGGGTTAATACAAACATTTTAAGACAGGGGCGGACTGGGGCCAAAAAACGGCCCTGGACTTTTCCCCCACAAATCGGCCACGGTAGGAATTTAAGAACAGGGTTGGGGGTGAGTGCGCAAATCAACCCACGGACTTTTCCAGAACGTACAGATTGCCAGTCCGTCCCTGTTTTAAGACCAAAATGACGAGCCTGACAGCAGCAGTTACAGAGAGAGGTATGACGTTTTTTCAATACAAAGTAAACTGGAACCTGGAGTCGATGGAGCCGGCAGCGTGCCCATGCTCACTTCGCAGCTAGCGGGTTAGCTATGTCCATTTATATATACAGTCTATGGTTGAAACATGAAGTATAAAATAGAGATTCTGTGTGCAGGTAAATTTACAGATTTGTGTTGCAATGTTAGAGCTAGTCCAAGAGCGAGTCCATAAATGATTTGAAGATTTTCGTTTTGGATATTTCTTTAAAAAAATACCATGTTATCATTAGGAAAACTGGAAAAATTACCCATTACATTACATAATCTGCAAGCTACAAATTGCTATTACAAGTTTAATAGACAATTTTGACTTGTTGTTTCTATTCAAATATTCAAACTGACAAACATAATTCACATGTTTTGCAAAAGGCCACCAGGACATCCACTATTTCAGTCACAGCCTACGGCCAGTCTGCCCCAGCCTGTGTCATCCATCCCTCACCCCTCCAAGCTCCTCTGAGGGGGCTCTAGTCCAGTCCTGTCCCTCGATTTGGCCCGGTCCCAAATCCTACCAGCCTGAAACTATCCATCCATATCAGCACGCATCTGCAGGGAGGGAGAGGGGGCGTGCCTGCAAATAGAAAAAAAAAAAAAATGGAGTTTGAAGCGCACGGAAATGGCCTCTAGAGGGAGCTTGTCATTGACGTTACAGACCACCTTGGAAGTGTTCGGCGATGTGTCAGTCAAATTCTTGTTAGTTATAAACCAACGCGAGCTGCAGCATAAACCGTACAAGGAGAGACAAGGCAGTTTGAGTCTGATTAAGTGTCTTTTTGTGAAACGCAAATTGACGTTTGCAAATTGGATGAAAACAACGTTGTGATTTTGGGGTGAAAATGTAATCAAGGGAGTTCAAGGGGTTGTTTACAGTGCATCAAGTAGCACGGCGAATATTTGGAAGTAATAAATTATGTTGGTTTGGGATTGGGTTTAAATAATCAAAATAATACATTCTTCCATTTTGAAAGGTCTTTACAAGTTACTTTGAATTTTCTTTCAAAAACTTGGTGTCAAAGTTTGGATATAAGGAGCACCTGTCTTCATGTGTTTCATTTTCCTGGTTATAGGACTTCTTTTCCTCTTTGAAAAGATATATTATGTTTTTAAATTTGTTAACTGCTATAGCTATGGTAAGTTTTTTCATCAGATGTTTGGTTTTATTATAGGCGTAATTTTGAGAATTTCTGAGCATTCAAAAGATCAGATATTTAGTTTTGAAATGTTAACTGAATTATAAATCTGATCACCATGTTTAAAATTATATTTTCTAGTTGTTAACCAGCAAACAATATCAAATTCTAGAGTTATTATTATTGTGAGAAGAAATATTACAACTTAAAATGTTTCACGATTACTGACAACATGACCAAACAACTGAGATATACCTAATTTTCTTCCTGTCTCTGCTGTTCTTTAATTCTAACAGTCTAATACCTTACCACTCTTTTTGTATGTGACCAGCTTTTTGAAATCAAACTTCCTGAATGATAAATTCAAGTTAATGTGACATGAACAGCCAGATAAAGAAGCACTTTACATTTTTGGAGTATAGATTGAAATAAAATGATTTAATTATTATGATTATCAGCAATTATGATTCAACAACAAAATCTTTACATCTCTACTTTAAGATAATATTCAGGCCCTTAAATTGTCCATAATGTTGGCAGACTTTTCCATAGCATGAGTATTTCTGACGAGTGAATATAGTGTGTGAGCGGATGTCCAAAAGTCCTCGTCCCTCTGTCCCTGGAGGCCAGATGTGATCACAGCTGGATGTGGCCATTTATCGACCTGAACTGACAACATGAGACACAAGAGCAGGGCCCCGCCAGGACCCTTAGACCTGTCACTCACACACGCACGCACACACACACACACACACACGCACGCACACACACACACACACACACCCACACACACACACACGCACGCACACACACGCACACACACACACACACACACACATTCTCACAGACAGTCCCTTATGCACGCACACACACATGCACGCACACATGTTGGGGTCATGCGGGCTGTGTATGCACTCACATTTTCTAAACCGTAAACTTACAAGAAACATTATAAATACTCTATTGTGGCTTTTGGAGAATTCCGTTGGACACCCTAAGATAATCATTTCATTATCAGGCCTTTAGTGATCTTAACTTAATGTGCACATGCCTTTTAAGGTTGGAAGGCTTTATTTTTCTCCTAGAAGTACTGCCGTGTACCCATTTCCAGATCTTGAACTAACTCTGCTCAGGACCTGGTTTTATTTAAAATCACTTTCTGATGCTTGCAATTGTGCTATGCTTCTTTTAGTTTGATGAGGGGAAACTGGAGCATCTAGTGAAACCCAGCCAGATACACTTTGAAGACCATGCAAATTCTAGTCCTATCTGGTCCAGGAATCTAACCCACAACCTCAATGTAATGATTTGTGTGCAGAGTCTGCCACCTTCTTGTTTCTGGATGATAAGCACAAGATAGATATGTTTAAAGCTACACTCTGGAACATTTTTGGCAAAGAAGGCAGTAACATCTCCTCTGAAACAAGAAAGTGGCACACACCCCATCAGAAAAGTTACATAATGGAGCTTTAACACTGAACCATATTGTAGATGTAGCGAATTACTGATTCCTACTCTTCCCATGAGTGGCTCTTTGAAGAAGTTGTAGTCCCCACGTAACTGACCAAGTTACAGGTCAGATCTGTGGAGAGGCAACCCCGCTCACAGTCAGAATGTCTGGTTTTTTTTTAGGTATTTTTGAGCCATAATACCACCTGTAATGGAATAAACGTAAAGTAGAGCTGTTTAACGTCATAATGTGAAACGTTCCAGGCAGAGCGATGCCATTTCCACAGAAACAAGAAGGTGATGGACCCCCAAACAAAAAAGTTACACAGTGCACCTTTAAACATGCACATAAATACACAAGTCAAGCTCATGTGTCTTATGGGGACATTACATAGACTTAAATTAATTTTCCCGGCGCATAACCTTCACCAAAATGACTTCTGCCCTAACAAGTTTAAGTCCCCATTTGAGTAGCTAAACATGCACACAGTCACAGAGATAGAGGGTCCACGTCTCCGCTCCTTCCCCCAGTGCTCCAGATGGGTCATATTTCATCCACACCCGCCCCTCCCTCCTTCTTTCACTCTCCCCTTCCCTCTCTCCCTCCATCTCTCCCCCTTCTCCGACCATCACATCCTCCCATCACAGGAAGCGTTTCAAAGTGTGTCCCAATTTTGTGTGTGGGGGGCCAGCGCTGTGTCTTTCCTGGATCGTCTGAAATCACACCCCAGGCAGGAACTTCAGATAACCACACATTTTGTTCCCAATTGAAAAGAAGCACAAATTTGTCACAACACTCCGCTACCTTGACCAGATTTTGTCCCAATTAAACTCCTGTGCATCCGAGTATGAGAGCTAGTGTCCAAATGCGCCTGTCTCTGAGCCCTGACATAACTCTGAGCTCCTTAATTGGGGAAACTTGTCGAAAACATCAACTTTCAATGTTAATTAATATGGTTTAGGTGACGCTACATGGCAGTGTGCAAGGTGCCACGCGGAAATTATTATATATTGTTTGAAAAGAAAGAAAGAAAGAAAGAAAGAAAGCAGCTTAAATGCTATTACGGGCTTTGTCAGCTTTTCTCCACTGGAAATGGCAAGAGCTGATTTATTTTAAACACATCATTGAATTGACCTAAAGTTTATCTTATAATTTAAGGACAATGGAAGTTTTGAGGTGTACTGTGTAATACAATGTAGTGGAGAGCCTGCAATCTGCTTGTCTCCACGGATATGTGATTGCATTGCCTGGAATGTTCCACAGTATGGCATTAAACATTTATATTTTTGTTGAGACAAAGTTACAAGTTAGGTCTGTGGAAAGATGGGCCCGCTTACAGTAAGAATGCATGTTTTTTGTCAGTATAAGTACTTGTGATTGAATAAATGCAAGGTCAAAACTTTAATGCCATACTAGGGAACATTCCAGGAACAATTACATTTCTGTGGAGACAAGTGATGCCACCAGTCCAAGTTACACATCAGCCCTGTGGAGAGGCAACAAGTAAGAATGCATGTTTATCAGTGTGTTTTTCCCCAATAAAAATACGTTTTTGAACAAATGCAAGATAGAAAAGCTTAATGCCATACTAGGGAACATTTTAGGCAACCTAATTACATCTTTATGGAGACAAAGAGGGGGTGGACCCTCAACAGAAAAATGACATACTAGTAGAATTGCCCCAGTACAGATATATTGTATAAGCAGATCTTGAGGTTAAAAAAAAAAGTCAGCTGTATCCTAGCTGCATGTTTTATTGTCCTATAATCAGGAAGTGTGTGTTAGCATGCTAGTTACTGTTAGCTTAACTTAACTCTGGTCTCTGAAAGTTGTAAAAAGCACTTACAAACCCATTGTGGTTAATAATTAGGATGCTCTGAAGGCATAAGGTAAGTGAAGAATAACTTTGGACCACTGCAAACTGTTTAAACTGAACTACTTTTGTTTTTCATGTTTTAAGACAGTAAAAATCAGATATAACGCCTTTACACAATCCATAGTTATAAAGTACAAGTATGGAAAACCGTTGAATATGGCTTCCCTGATATGGCCTTATATATATATATACTAGTATGTGTGCATGTAACGTCCCCTTTTGTTCTCCGGTGGACAAAAGCAGCACTACACTTTTCCCCTGCTCTTCCTTCCTCTTTTGTGCATTCTCATTATACTGTCTTCTCTGCCTGTGTGTCCAGATGGCAGGGCGTCTTGCAGTCATAATGCTGTGGTAATCCCTGTGCACATGGCTCGCTCCGGTAAACACCCCACACTCGGCCCATTGTTCCCCGCCTGAGAGTGTCTGTGCCTGGGCATCGGAGCTCTGCATGCCCAGGGTCTGTGGAGCTGGAGCTGGACCGGCCCCTCTCCAGACAGACATGTTTGGATGTGCAGGTCAAAGAGCGCCAGGGAGAGCAGAGTGTAAGGCATGTTAGAAATGTTTTGGGTTGATAGAAGTTGTCCTAAGATTACTTTTTACAACCTGAAAATATGCCTTTTCAAAATGAGCTTTCAGTCACTTTTGCTAGTTACCTTATCTATCTTCTCCTGACCAGCCAGACTCTTCTACATTCTGTTAGAATCATAGACTGTATAGAGAAGTAGATTAAATGTGTGATGTCACCCATAGCGTCCGGCTCCAATCAAATGAAGCTCTCAATGCTAGTGGGTATAGCATCGAAGAGGAAGAGGAATTATTAATGGACAAAATGGCAAAAATAAAAACACCAGGATCATGTAGAGTGGGTTAATACGAACATTTTAAGACCAAAATGCCGAGTCTCACAGCAGCAGTTACAGAGAGAGGGGTGACGATTTCTCAATGTAAAGCCAATTGGAGCCAGAGTTGATGGAGCCAGAAGCGCCCACATGCTTACTTCCTATTTGGAATGCAAGCGGATTAGCTATGTCCATTTATACCCAGAAGAGTCTAATATTGGACCATAGAGTGTGAAAAACCTCTGTCCTAACTTGGGACAGTCTCCTCAGACAGAAGACATCTCCTCTTGAAAATTCTTGTATCATTCAGAACAAAATATAGAACTTATTTTACCTGAGATGAATGATATTTTGGTGCTTTGATTGTTGATTCTGCAGAAACCTTCGCTCTTTCTCAGTTATCTGTGTTATTTTCGCCGAATGGACCATGCGTCTCTGTGATTGGTTAATCCGCCTGTCAATCACGCCCTCTGGAATCAGGGAGACAGGATACAGCTCCAGATCCGCTCGTCTTTGTAAAGTTTTGTCAACATCTATAAAGCAAGATTGCGTTTGGTGGCCTAAAATACAGACCCCACAATATTTGGACTAATTCCTATTGGCTCCCTCTTTTTTCATGTTTTATCTCTCCTTCTCGTTTTGGTTTTCATGTGAGAACTTTCTTGGAATGTCTTCAGATGTTGTTTTTAAACTTCACCCCTAAAACCCTGCGTTATGTTGTAAGTTTGGTTCTAGTCTTTGTTCACCGTAAGCCTGACTTGATTATATGAGACTTGGCTACCACAGTAACTCGCAGATTTGGAAACTTTGTAGAAGACTGCAGGTGAGGAAAACAAACCTGACCACAAATTGGCTGTCTGGCTAAAGCAGTTACACAACCTTTCCCTTAATGAGATGTGTTACTTTAATTCTTACCAGATCCTCCATGCACCTTCCACAAAAATGTCCCCTCCGGCCCACCGTAGCCTCTGCCGATCCCACCCCCACATTCAAAGATAACACTGCGCACGAGCCATAAATCCTGGAGAAAGTATTTTGTAAGCAAATATTTCTGAACAAATGCTGCTCGCCGTGTCATCTATGTATTTACGATAGCTCAAAGACATGACTGTGTGGCTCTAATTAAAAATGTGAAAGGGTTAGCAGTCTGCCGCTCAGTGCCAGGGCTTGGCAGCTCTCCTGTCAGGGAGCCAGCTGTTTAGTCCTGCCCTGAATTATTGCCAGACCCACCGCCAGGCATTGTGGGATTGGCAGGGCCGGGCGGCGGGCTATTGTGTGCTTTCACTGGAGGGGAGAGGCTAAGAGGAGAGGGAGATGGGAGAGAGAGCTTTAAACTCTGTAGAAGTTCTGAAAGAAAGGCACAAGTGAGAGGAGAAGACACAAAACTGTATGGAAAAAAAGTTTTGAGAAGACATGACTGATTTTCTTATTATGCGTCAGAGTGGAGAAGTTGCTAGCACTTTCACCTTACAGCAATAAGGTTAGAGAATTGATTCCTAGCTTATTTGTGATCTTGTTTACTCCATTAGCCTTAAAAGACATGCACAATATTTCAATTCTAGGAGAAAGTTTTGTTTACCAGCTAATCTTGAACAAAAGTGGAAGAGCGACTGTCCGGCTGTAGTCGGTTGTGGCTCCTTTTTTAAAATATGCAGTACATTTGCCCTGCACGGTCCCAAGAAACTGCTCTCCCATCACCCACTGCTTCAGACAGGGTGAGCCAGCGGTGGCAAAGAGGTACATGGGTCAAATGCTTGTCAAAGGATGAGGGGTCAAGTCCCAAGTCCCTCTTTGTGTCCTTGGGCAAGACTGTTCACCCAAGTTGCCTGCCATGAAACCTCCTCAGTTCTGTTTTTGGTGACGGAACGTTATGCACTACTTGTAATAGAGTACATTTTTAGCCACGTAACTATACTTTTGTTTGAGTCTGGCCACCACTGGGGACACATCAAGTTTTATGGAGGATATTTTATTGATCCAATACAAAACACATGCAGATCAGGTGTTTATTAAAATCCACGGTTCTTGCACTTAACTAATCCTCCCACTTCTGCCCCCAGCTCCTTAGCAGTACTGGAACATAACAAAGTAAAAGTACTTTATTTAAGTACAAAATTTAGGTATCTGTACTTTTTATTCCACTACATTTTTGAACAGAACTAAAAAAGTAAAAGTATTTTTTTTTTATTATAGACCTACTGGAAAGCTTAAGGTGTTTAATTTGAACTTTTTCTTAGTTTGAGCAAACAAAAATATACAAATAAAAACAGCCGAGAAAATATGAATTCAATTGTTTCTGTTGAACAAAATTCTTTATCAAAATCATTACATTTGAAGCTTTATTAGAACACAAAAACTGGGCAAAATACTTTGACTGTTTACTCTTTAAGTACATTTACAGAACATTAGATTTTTCATGTCATACTTTTACTTTTACTTGAGCATTTTTTTTTTTTTTGCTTCTGTAGCTATACTTTTACTTAAGTAACAACACTGAGTACTTCCACCACTGCCATTGTCCCACACAATAAAGACACTGACAGTCTTCCCCACTTATTTTTAATCCTTCATTTTTTTTTTGGTATTTTATTTTGTTTGTGATAAAGGAGAGCATGTTTGATGTGTTTCTGTTTTTCCTCTAGATACCCCCTCTCTCCTCTTTCTCTCTTCTTCTTCTCTCTACCTCCTTCCTCACCATTCCTACCTATACTGCCTTGCCCCCTTTTCTTTTTGTTTTGTTTTGAGACTCGTGGGCCAAAAGCTCATAATCATTTCAAAGGTCCTTTAAATTTATAATAAGATTTCTGCACAGGGATAAACAACGTGTCACCAGCAGAACGTTGGTGTGTGTTCAGACGCAGGGACGGGCTCAGAGGGTGACCTGGAATCTTAAGCTTTTTGTTCTATTCCGTTGTGTATATGCGCTGATAGTGGGGCAATTCTCTAAGGCCTTTGTTTCCATGGTTATAAACAATGATATCAAATAGAGGAGGGTTTGGTGGCTCACGCGGTAGAGCCTATCCCCTTACATAAGTGGTCTGGGTTGTAGTCACAGTTTCAGCTCGTTTTACTATAACGATTCCACTTAAGTTGTGATTTTTGTGCTTCAGTTACCCACTCTCCTTAGGAATCGTAACGTGTATAAACTTTTATCAAAATAGGAGAACAAATGGCATATCTAACAGGCCACTCTAACATGCCCTGATAAATTACAGTAGCTGCATTAGGGAGGGCATCTGGCCTAACATACAACACACGCTAAGAAGAGAGCCACCCTTCACCTGCTCAGCTTTTGGACTGGGCACTATATCTTTTACCTTGCACAGGGAGACGGACGCTCACGACACTTCTGAGATCACAAACTCACGAGAATCCATGGACGAGGAGGTGAGCGACCAATCACATCGCAGCACTGAGGTTTGTGCAGAAGCCAAAGGTGAAGCGCCCAAACGAACCTAAACAAAGACAAAACGAAACCAACCAAAATATCAGGCTTTTTTAGCATCATTACAGATTGTGAAAAACAAGCAGAAGGTAAGTGGTTTGTGCATTTGTGGAAGGAAGATGTCTGTGCTTTTCTCTCAACTGGATGTTTTTGTTTTTTTTTTTTTTAATTTGACTTGTTCCGCTGTTGTGACGCTTTGACCAATCAGATTCAAACAGTTATATTTATATTATTTCTGTCAACGGGCTTGCGAGTGATACAGATCAAGCTGATGTGTGTAGAATCCCTCAGTCGTCCAGGTAGAATCCATGGCAAAAGGAGAAATTAAATTTGTCAACTGGACAGAGTTTATTTGGTCGAATACGTTTTGCAGCTAGAACTGAAGAAGCAGCTTGAATGAGCTGCGAAACGTATTCAACCAAATAAAGTTTTGTTCAGTTGACAATTTGCCATATCAGGCTGATGTGAGCCAGGTTGGTGAGTTCCTGGTTGTTGTATCTTCCCAGTTCTTCAATAGGGTCAGTAGAAAATGTTTGTATTTTGCGGCAATCCCAGGCAATCCAGCGCTTATACTCTCATCATTATGTACAGTATTGTACAGAGAGAGTCATGTCTCCCCTGTAGCTCTAATATGAGTCTGATCCTCTTTTATTTTTGTCTGTATAGATTTACTCGCCCCAAACTGTCTGTTCCTGTGCTGTGGGTGCACCCTCCAACTCTATGTAGGCTTTACACTCACTCCCACTCTGAGCCTCTGACACTGTTTGCACGTAAACAAACTCTCTCTCTCTCTCTCTTTTTCTTGTTCTCCCTCCCCCATCTCTCTCTTTGTCTCTCCTCTTCTCCCTATGTCTCTCCCTCTCCCCCATCTCTCCCTCTTTCCTCTCTTTCTCACTCTCTCCATCTTAACTCTCTGACACTGTTTGCGTTTAAACAAACTTTCTCTTTCTCATTCTTACCCCAACTCTCTTTCTCCCTCTTTCTCTATGTTTCTGTCTCCTTCTTCCTCTCTTTCTCCCTCTCCTATCTCTCTCTCCTCGCTTTTCACTCTCTGTCTTAGCCCTCTGACACTGTTTGCATTTAAACATTCTCTCGTTCTTCTCTCTCTCTCTTTCTCTCTCTCACACACCACACATTTTCTGTTTTCTCTACGCCTCTCTCTCTCCTTCTCTCTTTTTGTCTCCCCCTTCTGCTCCTCTCTTTTTCCTTTCTTCCCTCCCCCCACTCTCTATCGCTCTTCTTGTCTTTCTTACTCTCTCCTCCCTCCCTCCTTCTCCCTTAGCTCTCTCACCCACCCACCCTTCCTCTCTTTCCCTCTTTCTCTATCTCTCTCCCTCCCACTTCTCTCTCTCCTTCTCTCTCTCTCTTTCTCCTCCCTCTTTCTCTCCCTCTCTCCAGAAAGATGCTCTTCGGAGGAAATTGAGAAGCTCACCCCTGGCACTGCGTCTCCCCATAAATCTTTTAGCATGTGCCTCTTGGCTAAATGACTTTGTAGTGACAAAATTTAACCTCCATCCCGCCTCGCAAGCTGTGAGAGAGGGAGAGAGAGTGGAAAGAGGGAGAGAGAGAAAGAGGAGAGGGAGAGTGGAGAGAGGGAGAAAGAGGTAGAGAAAAGAAGGTAGAAACATAAAGAAAGAGAGAGACTGAGAGACAGTGGACAGAGAGGGGAGAGAAGAGAGAGTGGAGAGAGGGTTCAACAGAGTAGAACAAGCAAATGGAGGAGAGTTTCAACTAATGCAACAATCTTAAACTTATTTTGTGCACCAAGCAAAAAGGAAACAAAAGCATCATTTTAAAGGGGCAGGTCTGCATGGTTTGCTAATCTGATTCAGTTTGGTGGGATAGTACCTGTGGTAAATGTTTAACACAGCTTTAGATCAGTGGAAGTGGAAGTTTTGTGGGGAAAAAGTTGAAAAGAAAAGTACAAAAATACAGGAAGTATTGTCTTGTCATGTCATATCATCTCATATCTGCTGCCCATGTCCAACCAGGAAGTTCAGTTGTAAACTTAATAACCAAAATTCTTATCTTATCTATAATTATAATGATGTTAATTATGTTTTAGTGAAAAGAGCAGTGCTTGTCTCTGTGAAGATGATTTTGCTTTTCCTGGAATGTTCCACAGTACGGAATTAAACAACTTGGCAAACTGAAAAATGTCATCTTACTGTCACTTCTGGGGCCGCTTCTCCACAGATCTGGCCTGTTACTTGGCCTGTTGGCATGACCTGCTTGTTTCCATGGAGATAAACATGATTAAGGCCATACTGTGGAACATTGTAGCTTAAGCAACCAAAATTTAAAGGAGACAAGCAGGAGGTTTGGTTGTATGCTCACACGAATAAAGCCGAAAGGAAAAGAACGCAATATTTGAATACATTTTGGCTGTCAAAAGCAGGACTGAAAAACTATTAAAAATACATGAAAGACTTTTTGCTTTTTAGTGAAGAAATAAATTCCCAAAAATGACAAAAAAGCGTTGATCTGTTTTGTCCCTTCGCTGCATCTTGTTAACATTCTCTACAAATACCACGTCCATCAATAGATCAGGACCAGTGAGGAGAGCTTTTCAAATTTGGCATTTTATTCGTCAAAATTTCAATATTTTCCTAAAAACGCTTAATTGTCTTTTTGTGCCTAAGCAGATCTGACGAAATGGATGCTTCCGTATGTTCTATTAACATAATGTTTATTAATCTGGTTATAATTTTATAGGAGGAGCACTGGTCATAAAAATGTAATAATCGCTAATGGGGTGTTTTACATGGACTGTTCATTTAAATTTATTAAGTGGTAAAAGACAGGGGCGACAGGGGCGGGGAGAGGGGGAGGGCAGGTGACCAGTGTAGACAGTTACGTGTTAATGGGGAGCTAAAAATCAACTAATGGATACAGTACTGTTAATTCAATATTAATAATGTCATATGGTACATTAGTTGAATATATTGAATTATTTTACATTATTTGGACTAAACTGTTGTAAAAATCAACAAATGGATACAGTGTGGTTAATTTATTGTTGATCAAAATAAATAAATAAATATAAATAATGTTTTTTTTCGTATAGTAAATAGTACGAAATGTCAAAACCAGTCCAGCCGCGTCCAAACAGATGAATTTACCCGAATGAAAGTGCAAGATCTTGAGGACCTTTTCCCCATATAAAAGTTAAATATTAATTCAATTATTATTTGCTATGGCACTGTCATTCTGAAACCCATGTAGACAGAATAGTTTTAAAAGAATCTGAGCTACTAATGGATTCTATGTTGTTAATTTGATGTTAATAATGTAATAAATAAACCAGTATATCGTCTGAACCTCCTTACCAGAGCTGTGCCAGAAAGGAAGAAGCAAACTGACAATTGTGGACAGTAATTTCTTAATGAGAAACCATAGAATTGTATTTTAAAATTAACATTTGGACTATAACATTGTAATAAACTAAATTATTAATTGTTTCTAGTAAGAACAACATGTCTAAACCAGTCAAGCTGTGTCAGAAGAACAGGTAGTTTAGCCTCTTTAAAAACTTTGTCCATATGACTTAATTTAAGCTTCTGTTGGTAAGTTTATACAAAAATAATAACAGTGAAACATCAAATTTAAAAAAAAAATAGAAAAAAATTGAACAATTTGTTAAGGAAGATGTTAAAAAACTATAATTAAGCTGTACCCAATCTGTTCAATTTTAGTTTATATTGTTTTGTATTTTATTATTGGAACTTCCTGTTATATGCAGGATTTTGAGGACTTTTTCCCGATGCAAAAGATAAAATATTTTAAAGTGTGCAATGGCAAAGATCCTATAATTTTTTCAGAAAAGTTTTAAAAAGAATTTGAGCTGCAGCTTTAAAACCTCCATAAAACCTTGATTATTATAACTGTATGCCTACGTTCTATATTTCTTTATAGAGATCTGTACTTGCTTCTCCATCAGCCCACAAACCCTTAACCCTGCCTGTTCCTCCACCCCCTGACAATCAAGTCTCCACATTAAAGACATTGCATCCTGGACACATCCTCCTCTCTTCATCCCTGACGCTTCCTCCTTCTCCTCTTCCTCTCTCATCTGCTCTTAATGTCTCTCACATCTTTTATTTTCTGCATTCTCGTTGCTTTCTTGTGTCATTTGCTACGTGCACTTTGTCAGGTAAAGAGATATCTGCTTCATCTCTAATCCACATGTGAGCCCCATCTCATCAGTGGATTCACAGAGAAACAAAAGAGGAGGCTGTCAGGACCACGCCTCATCACGTCTCGCAGTAAAGCAGCTCTGAAGAGGAGGACAGGCTGAGGTGTGGAGACAGAGCTTTGTTTAAAATGATGATATTTTTAGTTAGTTTTATGTCCATTTTACACAGCTGAATAAGGTTAAAGGTGTATTGTGTAACTTTTCTGGTGGAGGGTCCGTCTGATTTTCTCCATGGAGATGTTTGGAGATTGCATTGTCTGGAATGTTTCACAGTATGGTATTAAATCTTTTTATCTTCATGAGACCAAACCAGACCAGATCACAGGTCAGATCTGTGGAGAGGCGACCCCGCTCACAGTCAGAAAGCCTGTTTTTCTAGGTATTGTTGAGCTATAAAACCACCTTTCACCTTTTGTCATCAAAAACATTCCTGGATTTTGTTCACACATGTTTAACACACCTTTGCACCACACTCTGTTCCACCTTGTGATGTCATGTGGTAATGCAAGAACGACTCCACTATGTTTTTAAACTCCACACACCTTTACAGGAATCATTTGGATAATTTCAGCCCTGGAATTAGCAATCTTTACTGAACAAGAGGTAAAGGACAGCTGTTAACTTGAAAAATACTGCTTCATGACATCATAAGGTGGAATAGAACATTTTGCGTTTAGGAGATGTAAACAGACTAATAATAAATGGTTACTCAAACGTGTGAATGAAACAAACAAACAGAACTCCAGGCATGTTTTTGAGGAGGTAACAGCATTCTAACATGACTTAAAGCTCACAAGAGTCGTAATATAGCCAAAAAACACACAGTTTTAACTTTGCACCTTCTTTTTGTCACTGAAAGTCCATCACAACCTCTTTACATTACCTCTCAACCTCTTAAACCACTTGGTACTAGAGCAGTCCAAATCTGTAGTCAGGATAAGAGTACCTAGCTGGAGGATTAGCTCATGCCTGTTTTAGATTGCTAACTCGAATGCCTTTGTGATCCCGAATTCTATCACTTTTTTGGCTCTTAGGGAAATAAATGTGATCCAAGATAAATTGTAACCTGCAGTAGTCGTTTTTCTTCCCCATTAGCAGCAATTTTCATATGTTTTCACAGATTAAATACACCACAAATATCTGACAATATTTAGAAACTGACTTTGAGTAATTGCTTGTAAGTTGGCAGACTACGACTCATATTCTGGTTCTTGATATAGATTTTTAAGTGAATCGGGAGTACATCATATCTTGCAGAAACATATTGCAATCATTAATGGTGCATTAGTGGTACTTTTTGGCAAAGCGCCTGCACTAAATAGAAATCTTCGCACCACATGTGTTTGAGAGAGTTTGATAAAATACACCGAACACTTATTGGCCTGGATTCAAAGGGCTCCTAAAGGTGGGACAAAGCATTTGATGTTATATGAAAGAAAGTCATTGTTATAGCAGCTTAAGAAACTATAAAATACACTGTACATACCAGCTGCTCACTTTTTACACACATTAGCTCGAAGAAGATGTATTGTGCTTGAGTCTGCTGTATAGTTATAATCTTTGACACCTGTGGATCATTATGTTATCATTTGGACATTTTAAATTGCATTATTCATCTAAAAGTACTTAAAGAACTTAAACTACTAAAGAAACAAGCCCGCTGATTTCCGTGTTGCAAAACTGTGGTGTCCAGTGGGAGCTGATGTTGCCATAAACGTCATCACAACAAAGAGCTGAGCAGCTGTTGGCACGTCTAATGGATAGTTGTAGATCACACTGGCGAGTAGCAGCTGTTTTTTTCATTTGTACCAAAATGACTACACGACGCTGCCAGACGCTGCCTGTATCACCGATTAAGAAAATTAAATTAGAGAATGAAGTAAGTACAGAACAGTGAGCGTGTTTAATGCTCAGAAATACCTTGAAAAAAGAACATGCGTTATGTGAGTAAAGTTGTCTCTTCTCTTGGATTGTGTGAAATGAGCTGTTTGTGTTTTCCTGTATCCATGGAGACCGTGCAAGAGGCTACCTAAGGAGCTAGATATGGACATTTGAGATGGTACATTTTGTCACCAACCGAAACACCGGAGCGGCGTAAGAACGAGGCCTTTCCTGTTATGCTCACCCGGTTCCTTCCTGGACACTGCTGTGATGCTGCAGGACACGAAGGAGGCGCACTTTTGTCCTGAGGGCTGTTCCTCTCCTCAAACTGCCTTGACACAGATCTGCTGACCCTCCCTGACCAGTCCTCCTGAGGAACTGCACTGAGACCTTTAACTGAGACACAAACGGGACTGAAAAGCGCAGTGTAAATGTTGCTGCAGCAAAACTGGAATTTTCTTCAGGATCAATAAAGTATTTCTCTCTCTCTTCACGACTCTGACCATGAACCTAATGACATCACTTCCTCTCCATGGATACAGATATGTCCAAACATGCCATACTGTGAAACATTCTAGACAAAACTTCTAGACAAGTAGGAGTCTAACCCTCTATCAGAAAAAAGTTACATAGTGCATTTTTATCATTTAAGAAAACTGATCCAACTTTTAAGACACTTTGCTTATATAACTAGACACAGCTTTATTTTCTATTGACATCCTAACTGTAAACACACCTGAATTACTCACAGTTCAATGACGCAACACCATCTCCAACCCATCTTTCATCAAGCATTTCCTCACGTCCCTATGTAAATACAAGCATGTGTTTGGGTACCATCCCCGCCCCTGTCCGCCCTCTGGCTCTGAGGGTGTAGAGGTGCAGATCCTGGGGTGCTCTCCTCTGTCCTCTCCCCTACAGATTTATGGAGCTCTATAACAATCTCCGCTCACTGCCAAGACCCCATCAACGCATAATTAAAACCAAACTTGGAATCTCTGTGAAGTCAGTACGGCGGGCACATACCTCCACACTGTACCCGATGTGTGAATGGGGTAGAGTGCGGAGGTGAGAGGGGCGGGGCTTAGACTGGGCATGCTCAGACAGAACAGGTTCACGCAGTTACACGATGCAGGCAGGAGCATATGGGCCGCTGATTTACAGTGTGGGTTTATTACATTTAACAAAGCTCACATAGCATTACAATGAAATCAGTTTATTACGAGGTGACAGTGAGTGCTTAAAGGATGCAGAGATCAACATTTCCCTCTTATATTTATGTCAATACAATACAATTCATATCACAGTTGTATCATTGTTCATTTCTGTCTTTATTTTGTCTACTAAGGTGACCAATAGTGCGGTTTGATTGTGGTTTGGGAACAGTTTGAGTCCTGCTGTAGATATGGTGCTGTTTTAGTCCTGGTTTAGTTCTATTTTAGTGCATGCTTGCATACTATTTTAGTCCTGTTTTAGTGCTGTTTTAGTCCTGTTTTAGTGCTGTTTTAGTCCTGTTTTAGTCTAGGTTTAGTTCTATTTTAGTGCTGTTTTAGTCCTGGTTTAGTGCTGTTTTAGTCTAGGTTTAGTTCTATTTTAGTGCATGCTTGCATACTATTTTAATCCTGTTTTAGTGCTGTTTTAGTCCTGTTTTAGTCCTGTTTTAGTATAGGTTTAGTTCTATTTTAGTGCTGTTTTAGTCCTGGTTTAGTGCTGTTTTAGTCTAGGTTTAGTTCTATTTTAGTGCTGTTTTAGGCTAGGTTTAGTTCTATTTTAGTGCTGTTTTAGTCCTGTTTTAGTACTGTTTTAGTCCTGTTTTAGTGCTGTTTTAGTCCTGGTTTAGTTCTATTTTAGTGCTGTTTTAGTCCTGCTTTAGTGCTGTTTTAGTCCTGGTTTAGTTTTATTTTATTGTTGTTTTAGTCCTGTTTTAGTGCTGTTTTAGTCCTGTTTTAGTGCTGTTTTAGTCTTGGTTCAGATCTATTTTAGTGCTGTTTTAGTCCTGTTTAAGTGCTGTTTTAGTCCTGTTTTAGTGCTGTTTTAGTCTAGGTTTAGTTCTATTTTAGTGCATGCTTGCATACTATTTTAGTCCTGTTTTAGTGCTGTTTTAGTCCTGCTTTAGTGCTGTTTTAGTCCTGGTTTAGTTTTATTTTATTGTTGTTTTAGTCCTGTTTTAGCGCTGTTTTAGTCCTGTTTTAGTCCTGTTTTAGTCTTGGTTCAGATCTATTTTAGTGCTGTTTTAGTCCTGTTTAAGTGCTGTTTTAGTCCTGTTTTAGTGCTGTTTTAGTCTTGGTTTAGATCTATTTTAGTGCTGTTTTAGTCCTGTTTAAGTGTTGTTTTAGTACTGTTTAAGTGCTGTTTTAGCGCTGTTTTAGTCCCGGTTTAGTTCTATTTTAGTGCTGTTTTAGTCCTGTTTTAGTGCTGTTTTAGTCCTGTTTTAGTCCTGTTTAAGTGCTGTTTTAGTCCTGTTTAAGTGCTGTTTTAGTGCTGTTTTAGTCCCGGTTTAGTTCTATTTTAGTGCTGTTTTAGTCCTGTTTTAGTGCTGTTTTAGTCCTGTTTTAGTCCTGTTTAAGTGCTGTTTTAGTGCTGTTTTAGTCCCAGTTTAGTTCTATTTTAGTGCTGTTTTAGTGCTGTTTTAGTCCTGTTTTAGCGCTGTTTTAGTCCTGTTTTAGTCCTGGTTTAGTTCTATTTTAGTCTTGTTTTAGTCCTGGTTTTGTTCCAGTTTTCATGTGCTGATTGTGACCCCACCCTATCCAACTCACACTCCAAAGTACTGTAAATGTTCTTTCAATTTTAGCTGTAAAGACTTAAAAAAAAGAAGAAAAAAAAAACTTTCAAGGAGCAAGAGAGACAATGTAGTAACTAATATCCATGACGCGATTATTTGTAGTTCAAAAATATATTTTAAAGTTGAAATTTGGCTAAATGCGCTTCTAACTTTGCACTAAAGTTTCAAAATTGTTAACCGTAAAAAGTTCCTATTAAAATTACCTCCTCAAAAACATACCTGGAGTTGTGTTTCGTTTCATTCACACATTTGAGGAACCCTTTATTATTAGTCTGTCTTCATCTCCAAAGCTCAAAATGCTCTGTTCCACCTTGTGATGTCATGTACTGGTAATTTTCAATTAAATAACTACCTTTTGCCTTTAGTTCAGTACAGATTGGCAATTCTAAGGCTGAAATTATCCGAATGATTTCAGTGAAGGTGTATGGAATTTAAAAAAGACAGTGGAGCACTTCCTGTATTACCACATGACATCACAACGTGGAGTGTTTTCTGTTTGAGAGAAGAAGTCAGCTTAAATATGCAGCATGTGTGTGTTAAACATCTGTGAACGAAATAAAACACAACTCCAGGTATGTTTTGTGGCAAGGAAACAACATTATAACACAGATTAGAAAATAGCCTAGTATGGGTCCTTAAAGTTGATTAGCCGTCAGCCAGTTTTCAAGTCTTCCTAACCTCTTACTTTGCGCAACTTATTCCAATCTTATACATGATCTTGATTAGACCTCCTTTGATTAGAAAATGGAGAAACCCTAAACCATTTCTGGCCGTATTCCAGCTGGCTTCTTCTTCCCCATAGCTTTTACACCGTGTTGGAATAAGGGAAAGCTGATTGTCACATTTTTATAACACTTCATCAATATCACAAGACGTGTCCTGAGCTCTTTATTCAGGCTCAATTTCACTGTACACAGCTTGTCAAGAGCTTGTTTCCTTTCTTTCAGTTCACTTGTCACAAATGTCACAAATCTTTCCTCCGCGAGCTCAAACATTTATACCTGCTGCCTGGCCTGTGAGCTCTGTGCCATTGTCTAACAGAGGCACTGGGTTTGTGAGGAGGGGAAACATCACTAACACAAACTGACACTAACGCACCAATAAGAGGGGGTTTAGCATTTATTTCTTTTGCCTGCGACAATAGGTGATTTCTAGTCTATGTTTGGTTGCGCTGCACAGTCATTTGAATTACAGTCGCACAGTTGCATCTATTAAAGGTTCTGTATTACACAAAATTGACTCTTGTGAGCTTTAAGTCATGTTATAATCATGTTACCTCATTAAAAACATACCTGGAGTTGTGTTTTGTTTCATTCACACATGTTTGAGTAATCCTTTATTATTAGACTTTATCTGCATGTCCAAAATTCAGTGTCAAATGTGTTAAGTTTTCAGCAGCTACATTTAACCTTTAGTTCAGTAGAGATTCATAATTCCAGAGCTGAAATTATCCAAATGATTCTAGTGAAGGTGTATGGAGTTTAAAAACACAGTGGAGCACATTCTCTATCACCACTTGACATCACAAGGTGGAACAGTTTTCTTTTCAAAACACAACTCCAGGTATGTTTATGATGAGGAAACAACATTCTAACTTATAGACTGTATATATAAATGGCCATAGCTAACATGCTAATAGGAAGTGAGCATGGGCACGCTTCCGGCTCCATCAACTCTGGTATTGAAAAATCTTCAGCCTTCTCTCCATAACTGCTGCTGTCAGGCTTCTCATTTTGGTCTTAAAATGTTCATATTAACCCGCTCTACATGATCTTACTTTTTGTCTGTAAATCAATTCCTCTTCCTAAATTTGCTTCTTTAACTGCTAGCGTTGATGAGCTTCATTGGACTGGAGCCGAATGCTATGGGTAACGTCACACTCCTTTAGCCCACTTCTTTATACAGTCCATGGTGATGAAGTATTGTATATTTATTTTACTGTGCAACCATAACAACTACATCACCCTTAACACTGTCTAAAATTTCTTCTTCTTCTTCTTTTTCTTCTTCTTGTCCTCAAAAAGTCTTATTCAAACTCACATGTCTATCATCGCTCTCTTTCACCAAACCACTCCCCAAAATCACTCCCACTGTACTCCTCACTACTCCATAAACCCCACCTCAAACCTGCAATGCCCCTGCGTGTGTCTCCCAGTCTCCATTTGATTTTGTTATCGCCTTAAATCAGCTCAACAAAGTGTCTTTAAGAAGGACAATATGGCTGTTAGAAAATAAAAAAAAATATCTATCTAAAAGTGAAGAGGGAGCATCTTGACAGAGCCATGACAGATTTGGTCCCCCCACCTCAGAGGGAGAGATGTTGTGAGCGAAGGCAGAGCTCATAAAAGGGAGATGGGCCCTGTCGCCTGCGGGGGACTAATGGCAACTGAGGAGCAGCAAAGCCTGAAATAAGGAGATACTAAAATTTATGAAAAGAATCACCCATCCAGCCTGATTAACACACATATACACACACAGACACACACAAGCATATATACGAAGGGGAGAAAATATGGGGTGGTGGGTAAGAGGAAGAGGAGGAGGGGTGATTTTAAAGGAGAGGTGACACACGTGCTCAGAGATACATCAAAAGCTTCGGATTTCACCACAGGACAAGATGTTCTGTGCGGAGACCAGAAACGTAAAGGTGCATTGTGTAACTTTTCTGGCGGATGGTCTGTCATCTGATTTTTTTTTTTTTTTTTCTTCCATGGAGACGTTATTGCTTTGTCTGGAACGTTTCACAGTATGTTTTTCGCAGTATGTTAAATGTTTCTATCTTCATGGAGACCAAACCAGACCAAGTTAGAGGTCAGATCTGTGGAGCGACGACCCCGGTACTTTTGAGCTATAAAACCACCTACATTTTAATAAATGTAAGGCAGAGCTGTTTAATGTCATACTGTGGAACATTCCAGGCAGTGCAATGACATCTCCATAGAAACAAGCAAGTGAAGGACCCCCAACCAAAAAGTTACGTAGTGCACGTATAAAGAAAGATGTGAAAATATAGTTTGAGAAATATTGGTTTGTTTTGCAAGAAAGTATAATTATTCTCTGGGAGGCATTGGGAACTTTCTGTGTGGAGTTTGCATGTTCTTCTTGTGTCTGGGTGAGTTTTCTCTGGGTATTTTTTATTTTTTTCATCCAACCCAACCACACAACCCAAAACATGCATAATAGTTGGTCGCCCACTGCTCCTAACAGGTTGTCCATTCGACATTCACAGATGGGTCAAATGCAGAAGATGGATTTTCCTACACAATAACTTGTACCGTAACTTAACTTTAAATATTGTGATAATGTTGTTTTCTCATCACAAACACACCTGGAGTTGTGTTTTGTTTCATTCACACATTTAACACACAAACCCTGCAAATATCGGCCGTGTTCTTCTCTCAAATTGAAAACACTTTGAGATGTCATCAAGTGGTAATACCGGAAACGCTCCACTGTTTTTAAACTCCATACACTTTCATTTCCAAAGCTCAAAATGCTCTCTTCCACCTTTTGATGTCATGAAGCGGTAGTTTTCAAGTTAACAGCTCCTTTTACCTTTTGTTCAGTAGAAATTGGCAATTCCAGGGCTGAAATGATCCAAATGATTCCAGTGAAGGTGTGTGGAGTTTAAAAACACAGTGGAGCACTTCCTTTATTACCACGCCTCGAGGTAGAACAGAGTGTTTTCTGTTTGTTTGAGAGAAGAACTCAGGCTAAATATACAGATTTGTGTGTTAAACATGACGGGAATGAAACAAAACTTAACTCCAGGTCTGTTTGTGATGAGGAAACAACATTAGAACATAGATCAGTAATATGAGCTCTTTAAGTGTATCCAAAACAACCCTGAACAACATCACGCTTAACACTTGGATTGACTCCAGATAAAAGATTCATTTCAGCTGGACTTTTACCACATCAGGACTGTGAGCTGCCCATTTGAAATGCCATGACACGCTGTTTTGCATTAGCTCTGAACTAGACAACTCTATTCATCAAGAGGCCCGGACCACACTTTCACTCACCTCCGCTCTCCGCTGTGGTCCTACCCTGGCACACGCATCTTCTCTTTGGCACCACATCCCCTATAAATAAAGACAGGCCCGGACAAAAGAATGTGTTAATCACTAATTAGAAAGAGAGGGAGCGAGAGGGAGTGTTTTGTGTGTGTGTGCGTGGGGGCGTGCACTATCAAACGCCTGTACTATTTTCAGACACTCACTTGCAGCGCCATCAGGGCCTCACACTTGAAGTCGGATGGAGGAATCAAGAAGACAATGAACGCTAATTTGAAGGTGCAATGAATAAGATGGATGACCGTAATCTGTTTGTGGGCGTTTTACAGAGACTGACTTAAAGATGACTCCAGCACATGGTCTGATGGAGGCTTAGTGGAGTATTGGACTTTATAATAGCGAAGTACAACAACGGAATAAACAGATTTTCTCCAAAGGTTTTCGGTCTCTAGGGAATGAGTCATAATGAGATATGAATTCACAAAACATGTAAAAATAAAGGTGTAACTTTGCTGGTGGAGGGCCTGTCACCACCAAGGCAAGTCACAGGTTGGATCTATGGAGCAACGAGACCATTTACAGTTGACCTGACCAGGCAGAACCACACGCTTTGACAAAACTTTACAAAGACGAGTGGATCTGGAGCTGTGTCCTGTCTATCAGTTTTGAAAGGGCATGATTGACAGGCAGATTAACCAATCAGAGAGATGGTGCTTTCGCGTTAAAAACAACCATGGCCGCCGCTTACAAGTAGAAAAAGAGAACAAAAACATAAAGGACTGAGAAACTGTGGATTTTTGTAGAATTGACAATCAAAGCAGCAAAATGATAACTTATCTCAGGAGAAGATATATTTAAGTTATATATATTTTAACTTATATATTTTCATCTGGTTGAGACGAGAATTTTGGAGAGGAGATGCATTTGCGTTTCACAAACACGTGTTACCTTGGGAGGTGTTTCAGTCATGTCCCACCGGGAGGAGGCCCCGGGGAAGACCCAGGACATGCTGGAGGGACTATGTCTCCCGGCTGGCCTGGGAACGCCTTGGGGTCCCCCCGGAGGAGTTGGAGGAAGTGTCCGGGGTGAAGGAAGTCTGGGAGTCCCTGCTTAGACTGTTGCCCCCGCGACCCGGCCCCGGATAAGCGGAAGAAAATGGATGGATGGATGGATGTTACAAATTAGCAGCTGTGGTTGGATCGTCTCAAGTTTGGACAGAGGTTTTTCACCCTCTATTGTCTGTGGAACTGACTGTACAGTAAGAATGCATGCTTTTCAAGGTATTTTTACTATTATTTTTTATGTTTGGCAAGAAAAATTAAAAAAATGAGTCAGATATGGTAAATGCCATACTGTGGAACATTCAAGGCAAATCATTTACGTCTCCATTTAGTCAAGCAGGTGGCAGACCCTGACCAGAAACTTTTCATAGTGCACAATAGAGCATAATAATAATAATTTAATAGTAATATATGATAATAATATTTTAAATGAGAACCATAAGGATGCAACAACAACAAAGAATAGACATTTATTTTTATCTACAAACATTGTTAGATGAGAACATGTTTTAACTCATGGTTCAAAATCAAAATCTTTAACATTTGTGGAGCTCTTGAGTAAATCTTCCATCCAAAATTGTCCATCTGAATTTCTCATTTTGAAAACTAGCAACCAAATCCCCGACAACACACTTCCTTGGCTGACGTGAAACTGCTTAGCTTGCATTTCCCATTGTTTGGCAATTACAGAACTAGTACAAACCCAACTTTACCTCTTTTCTTTCAAAATAAAACCCCACTCATCCACCTTCTGTTCACCTCCACAACTTCCCTCACGGCCAGTTAAAACAGAAAAATAAACTCAACACAGTAAATAAGCCGCGCCACCCAGTTAACAGAGGGGGATATTAATGTCACCGAAAACTGTCTCCGCTCCTCAGCTTCCATTATAACCGTGCTAGGGAAATATTGCTGGAGCTAGGCCTTCATCTCGAAAGGATGTTTTCATAATATCAAATAATAATGCTCTGTTTTGCTGCTGCTGCTGTTGCCGGGTTGGTAATGGGGACTGGTGGAGTGAGGGAGAAGAAGTGGGAGAATAAAACTTTAAGAAGACTGCATTGGGATTTTAGCCGTGTCTATTAAAACTCACGTATAAAGGCATAAAAAGGAGGGGGAGAAAGAGGGAGAGAGAGGGAGGGAGTAGCGGAGAAGAAAACGTTTTGAAATAATAGGTTTGTGCAGGGTTTTTTTTGCTCTTTCGGTTTGCTTGACGGCGTGCCATTTCTCCATTGAGACCTCGTCATTAAAGATGGCAGCCGGCGGGACCCTCGGAGAAACTTCTGCAGCTGGTCTCCACGGATACAACCCCCCAAACCCTTCGCTTCCTCTGCCGCCCCCCCGCCCTACCCACAACCCAGCCCAGCCCGCCCGCTCACTGATGTTAAAAGAAATCTTTATTGTCACTCACATTTTCTATTCACTTTGTTCACCTGCGCTGACAAGCCGGAGCTGTGTGTGAGAGGAAGGTGTAGGTAGAGGTGCATGTTGTGTACTGTGCATCCTCGCTGTAACCCCTCCCGTAGCCTTCACTATGTGGGCATACGGGACTCTAAATGTTCCCTCATTAGCCCAAATCTGTTTGAAAGCTCCAAGTGAGAGGCACTATAACGAAGAGGTGCGGGCCCCATCCCTCCGTCTCGTCGCCGTGGTGACAGGTGGGAGGATGCAGGTTGGGGTGTGGGTGGAAGGGGGGGGTGTTTGATTTGAGAATGAGGGGGGACTGAGCGGAGGATGAGGGAGACTGAGCTGTGGAGCTGGATGTGGGAGGTGGAGCCGGGTGATGTGAGGAGAGGAGGGTGTCACCAGCTTTAGCGCGTCTCTCCACCCCGGATGAGCCTTCATGTGTCGCCAGAGCCGTGACAAGTGCCCTAAATAATTCATGGCTCTCTGTGGCGGAGTTCGGCCCGGCTTCATTATACCTGATTGGCTCCTTAATGGGGTGAAGTATTTGAAGGTGCAGGACCACTTCCAAGGAATGGCCTCCTGAAGAAGACGCGGTGTTTCTGATCTTCTTTGGTGTAATGGGGAGAAAGAGACTAAAGTCCAGACAGACGGTGACTTTGAAATGAGGCTGGTGGAGTGTCCGCACAGTTTTAATGATGGATCTGCTTTAGAGCACTTCCTGCTAATGCGTGGCTGACAGTAAAGTGAGATACACTGCACCACACACCGATACTTGTCAATTCATTAGCAGCAGCCGCTATGTAAATGAACTCTTTGAGTTGTGTTGCACCACTGTCAACAGTTTAAGGAAATTCCTCTCTGAATACATTTGCTTTGAAGACTTCTTCATGGCTTCATATTAAGCTACTTTGCTCTTAAAATGTAGTGAGAACGCCTTTGAAAGGCAAGTGTCAACAAAATAGGAGTGAAATAATTGCAGTGAGCTCTGAACGGGAGCTGGATGAGGAGCTGTGATTGGCAGGCCGTCAAGTCTCCAAACTTCACAGTAATTGCTTTACTCCAGGTGAGGCAGTTGGAGTCTACTTGTTTATGGAGATGAGAGTGAATCCTCTGGGTGAGGAGCACAATCAGGCTGCTGTCTGCGACCCCCGACGCCGGGGCTGATAACACTGCTCACGTGCTCTTGAGCAACGCACAAACTCAAACTTCTGCATCTTCCTCTTATCTGTGCTGCCTTCTCCCTCCACAGGGAAAGATAAGAGTCCATGCATAAGGCTCGATAATCTCCCAAATAAACAAATACGGACAGCCATGTCTATCACGCAAACTTCTACCCCCAGCACTTTGATATTTATATATATTTATGTACTAGTATATGTATTTACCTCATAGTGAGAGTGGGTCAGTCTGTGTGCACTAGTTTGACAACAGCAGAACTTTAAATTGAATCTGCCTTTTGAAACTCGCATTGTGCTCCAATCAGACACGTCAAATTACAAAGTGCATCAGCTTTATCTCGCTTCATTTAAAAACTATTTGAAAATGAATGAGATTACGAGGTCAGAGCCATCTTAATTCCATAAAAAAGTCAGGTGACTCTCATTTGCTTTGGGTTAATATACCCAGGGGAAGACAATTATGGAATAATTAAAATCACATTAATGAGGTATACAGTCTCCACCTTTGCAAGAGTCATCTGCATTAAGCGCTTGGTTTTCTGAGCACCAGACAACAGATCCAACACAAGCCCTGGAAAAAATAAGCAAATTAGAATCCAATTAAAATGAAGTTCCATGTTTTTTTTTCGCTCTTAAAGTATGTTTATTTCCACAACTAAGAAGCAGGAGTTAAATGAACAAAGTTGATCGTGAGTGCATGTCTCTGGGAAAGTAGCTGATTTTCAATTAACCTAATGACACAGGGCTCGATACCATCTATTCAACACAGTTAGCACAGGTAGCATGATGGGTAACTGTTACAAAGAGACTCCACAAACAAGAAAAGCAGCATTACAACAAACAGAAGGGCAAGTGACAATTTGAGTTATAAAAGTAAAATAAAAGCATTTAATGAGCACTTTTGTCAAACTATACACCCTAATTACTCCCGTTTAACTTTTTTACATTTTTTCTGTGAATACTCATATAGGATTCTAAGCAAAGTTTGTTATTTGATTTAACTAGTGCATTCGGAACCCCTTGGGCAAGACACTTCACCCATCTTACCTATCGATAAATGTGTGTGTAAATTGTTTTGTATAATTATATTTCTTTTTTTCTCTATTCTGTTTAAAGGTCCTATATTACGCAAAATTGATGCCAGTGAGTTTTAAGCCATGTTATAATGCTGTTACCTCCTCAAAAACATACCTGCATTCATTCACACATGATGTCATGAAGCAGTAGTTTTCCAAATGATTCTAATGAAGGTGTATGTAGTTTAAAAACACACTGGAGCTCTTCCTGTATTACCACATGACATCACAAGGTGGAACACAGCATTTTCTGTTTGAGAGGAAAACTCTTTTGGCCTAAATGTGCAGGTTTTGAGTATTAAACGTGTGAATGAAACAAAACACAACTCCAGGTATGTTTTTTAACAAGGAAACAACATTATAACATAGATGAGAAAACTGTGTAATATAGGCCCTCGAAGAAATACTAAATCCTGAACAGTTTTACTTCATTCATTCAGTCTAATCTTTGAATTCTCAGCACAAAACAAAGTAAGTTTCCCTTTGACAGTGAATATCTTACTCTACAGCTGAAATAACCAAGCATAAACCTCGTGTGTCTGGTCTATGTCACGGCGTTTGGCAGTCTCACTCGCAGTACGGCGGTCTCCCCTCAGAGTCATGTGACCCTCTTCCTCCTCGGTCTTTCTTGGCTGACCTTTCGCACAGCGGCTGGGCTCATTTTGCGCTTGAATGGACACAGCAGTCAGGATGTGTCACTTAATTCAGACTGGAGCTGGTACAGGTACATGCATGACACCGCCAGTGAACTGAACTGCTCTGTGGGCCAGTGACAAAAGGTAATACAAAGAGAGGGTTTAATTTAACAGAAGAAGTGATAGAAGTACAAAGTGGCTGTGTGATTAAAGGTGGTAGCCAGACTGTGCTCCTGTTGGTTTAAAATAGCACTACAGCCACTTGCAAATATGATCTCCCTTTTTGATTGGACAATATAATGTGGGTTCAGAACTGTAATACTTTTTTTTTTTTTTTTCTGGAGGAAGGTCTGCCACATTCTTGTCTCCATGGAGATGTTATTGCTTTTCCTGGACAGGTCAATAAGGTATTAAGGGATGCGCAGTTACTGTATATCTGTCCCAAGATATCGGTTCAGTCGATGTTTCATTTTGGTAATGAGACATCTTACTGGCCAATGTTTGCCCAAACCACCTCATAATATTGAACTTGTATATTTTCAAAGTTCTGTAGTTACTTTAAATGATAAATAACAGTTAAAAAAAACACATTTTGGATATTTTTTTACCATAAAAAAGAGTCTCTGCTCTAGTATCAGTTGATATCGGTTGATATCGGATACTTAAAGCCAAAGTATCCACATCAGTATAAGAACAGAAAAAGCTGAATCTAGTATTAAACATATCTATCTCCATGGAAATGCTAATGTAAAACAGTTGAAGCCGCCAAGCCAAGTTACAGGTCAGCTCTGTGGATTGGACCCTATACAGATCTGATACAGACTCACAGTGGAACATTTCAGGCAAAGCTATAACATCTCCTTGGTGATGTGACGAAAAGTTGCATAGTGAAACGAAAAGTTGCACAGTGAACCATTAAATTATTGTGTATAAATTGTGAATACCCACTTACTCTACTACTCCAAGTTTTGTTTTTTGTTTTTTCGATCACGTTACACAGCAAAGACACTGAATCTAAAAAATATCTGAATTAACACAAAAATTTACCAGATTACATTGTATGATACAGATGTTAAAGAGACAGCTGTGTAACCCCACTGTCTGAAATACAACACACTTCAAATTAGCCTGACAAAAGAGCCAAAAGAGTCTTAGCTCGTGAATGCTGACAAAAACTGCTTTTAACTCACAAATAAACAAAATAGTCTCTTTTTCTTTTATTGGGGCCTTTATAAAGACTTTAAACATGCTTATAAAGAGAAAGACCAGTCAAGATTACACAAAGGGAAGAGAAAATTAATTATCTTAAGACTGTATTGGCTGCTTGTATCTCCATAAAAGCTTAGCCACTCACTTAAGTTGCAAATGTGTTTATTTGAATGCATTTTGCTATAAAAGCGTTGACTCTGCACTAGTAAAATCTGCTTTAAGTGCAGCTAATGTTTGAAACTCCTATAAGACACTTTTGGTACCATCCCAGTGTTGTTTTACAAGCTGCTACCATCTCCAGTTACTCCTCGTGTCTAAATGAAGTGCTTAAACTAATGTACAAGTCCAATCCGAAGACCTCAATGAATTCTCGCCCCATTTTCATTGACTTAACCAATGCAGACAATGTATATGTAAAATCTGATACTAGGCCTACTTTGGTTTTACAGAGAGAATTTAAACGTACTGCTTGAAATTGAAGTTTTAAAGGCCTTATGGCACAAAACCTGGAGTTGTGTTTCGTTTCATTCACACATTTGAGCAATCCTTTTTTATTAGTCTGTTTACATCCCCAAAACTCAAAAAGCTCTGTTCCACCTTGTGTCAGGGCAGTTTGAGGAGAGGAAGAATCAAAAGTGTCCCTTCTATGTGTCCTGCAGGTGAGGCTTCACTCTTACTCCGCTCTGGTGTTTCGGTTTGTGATGAAATGGTTCATTCCCTCAAAGTGTTTCCTCTGGAAGGTCTTTTGATTCACTGAAAATAAGGTAAGACAATTAGAACATTAAATGGCCCATAATACACTATGTTATAATTCCTTTTCCTCATCATAAACAGACTTGGATTTGTGTTTTGTTTCATTCACACAAGTTTAACGCAGACACATACCTGCATATTTAGGCTGAGTTCTCGTCTCAATCAGAAAACACTCTGTTCCATCTTGTCCCCCATAACCTTCCATCATCAGCGGCGTTTGGAGCTGCCTTCACACAGAGCAGAGTTCAGGTGATCTGGAGGTGGACAAACTTTCCTCTGTGATGTTCTGCAGAAGACTAGACTTGTAATGTGGCAAAGAGGTCCTCCCTGGGATTTGTCAAGGAACATTTCTTTGATTGTGTTCCCCTTTCTTCTCCTTCCTTCTTCACCTTCAAGCGCACCGGCAATCCCTCCCTCTCTATCTCTCTACCTCTCTCCCTCCCTCCATCACTCTCCTTCCTTCTTTTGCCCCGCCCCTTTCTGCGTGTGTGTCTGCTGCCCTGTTTATGCGATCCCCCTTGTTTTGAAGTGACAGGCCGGGGAAAGATATGCAATATTAAATAGCGGCCTTATGAATTTTTGACATCTAATTAGTCGCTTCCCCGTTAACATATCTTGGCTCGCGGGGGCATAGAGAGCTCTGCTGGGGCCTCTCTGAAGTACAGGGGCCCGCTGCCACCGCTAATGTATTCTCCTCTAATGTAAGTAGTAATCATAGCACTAAGGTTAATTAATGGCCCTCCAAAGCTTTGCCGTCCATAGAAAAGAGAGACCGGAGCAGGACCAGAACACCAATTAGATGAGTTTTTTGCACTCGCCTTTGCTTCAAATGTTAATGTTGGGGGTTTGAGGGCCGCACAGAGACGATGAAGAGGTGAAGTTGTCGTAATGTTTTATAGTTGGCACATGGGACACTGGCAAATCACAGCTTTGGTTTGAAATGGGGCTGGAGGACAGGTCGGAATCAGAGATCGACCACTGTGGTTTTTTTCATGGTCTATGCATGTAGATGTCATTGTCACAGTGACTAAACTGACGGTAAAAGGTAACTGGCCACTGGTTAATCTCCCTGAGTTCAGATGGACGTGATTGACAGGTAGATTAGCCAATCAGGGAGAGGCATGGTCTGTCCATATCAAAACAAATATGGCTGGAAATGGAGGGTGAAAAAAAGAGGAAATAAATATCACAGGGACTGAAAACAAAACATTGTGGATTAGAATTCTATGGTGGAATTTGCTGTTTAACTGTCAGATTGCAGATTTGTTGAACTGGTTTATGATTCATATAAATTTGGGAAATTTCTGGAAAAAAAAAAAAAATCTCCCATATAGAGTATATAATTATATAACACAGTATATAACGCTATATGGAGTTATATACTCTGTTATATAGTTTTAGTTTTATTTTATTTATTTATTATTTTTATTATTATTATCTGAGATTACGTCATTCATGTGTTTATACAACCTATTGTCAAAATGTTAAAGGTGGATTGTGTAACCTGGCAGTTACTTGATGCTATTGCTTTACCTCTAGTATTACAAAGTACGGCATTAAACTTTTCAATCTCCACAGACACAGGCAGGAGATTCCACCAGGCCAATTTACAAGTGAGATTTGTGAAGAGGTGACGCCAGTAATTTTTGAGCAATAAAAACACCCATTATTATATTCTGGAACATTACATTACAAGCAAAGCAATAGCATCTCCATGGTAGCGGAACCCCATCCTAAAAAGTTACGCAGCGCAGCTTTAATGTTTGGTTTTTGAGGGCCACGCAGAGACGGGGAAGAGGTGAAATTGTCGTAACATTTATAGACAGAACATGGGACTGGCAAATAATGCAAGAATCATCAGAGAAGCACAAAGCAGCGCGAAAGGTGATTTCAGGAGGAATTGTACTGAACAAAATGGCCATAATTTATCAGCGGGGGTGACGAGGGTTGTCAATCAATAACATTGACGCTACAATTTTGAGGTCAGTGTGTGCCCTGTGAAAATCATCATGTTTTGGTTCAGTTTTGTTTGGACTGTCAGTCAGATGCCATTGTCCAAAATGTGGCAAGGATTGACAAAGTTGGAAAAAAGATACGCGCAGAATTTTGGGGTTTACAAAGAAAATGTAACAGCCCAAACTTCAACAAATGATTATTTTTTGTGTTGACTTGTGACTTGCATCGTAAAAGTACTCAACCTTTAGTTCTACACTTTTGGTTTGGTTTTCTCTTTTTTCGTTTTAAACAATCAAACAATCAAACAAAGAGTTTGGTCCAAAATACTGTTGTTGTGTTTGGGATTGTGGGATTTTGTTTTTTTATCATGGTGTACAGTGTATGTTCTGAAACTTTCTTATATGGAGATATATATTTTTGCCTGGAATATTCCACAGCATATCATAAAACACGTTAATCTCCACGGAGACAAGCAGATGATGCTACCAGAGGGAGTCAGTCAATTAATATTATTTGTACAGTACTTTTCAGAAGCCCCCTTATGTGCGAAAGTTGTTTTTTTTTTATATATATTTAATATTTTTTTATCATTTTTGTCAATTTATTTATTTAAATTTATTTTCAATATTTAATTTAAATATTCAAAATTCATTATATATATATATATATATAATTCAAAAGTGTAATACCATACTGTGGGACATTTCAGGCAAACCAATATTTTCTTCATGAGATGAACAGTTGAATAAGTCGTGAATCCACCACCAGAAAAGTTACATAATGCTGCTTTAACAGAACAATGCGGTTCTGTACATGTGTTTTTCCGAATATTTGTCCTACCATTAAAAACAGGCTGAATCTTTTTGTCAGTTATCACTTTCTATAATTCACAAGATATCAGATTTGGTTGCTTTTTTACAGTTAAGTTATGAGCAAGGATCCAATCCCAAAAAAAAAAAAAAAAAAAAAAAAATCTAAAAAAAAAAAAAAAAGAATTCTGCAGAAAAAATATCTGCTTCCACTAGTGGATTTGAACTACTCCCCTCTTGCACATCCTGAAATTCTGAAAAAAAAAAAAAGTCTTATTCAGATCCTCAACTCATTCGCAGTTTGCTTCAAAATTTACCCAGGAAAAATATGCATGTGTCATCTTAACCCATAAAACAGTTCACCAACTCAGTGGAAGTTACATTCAAAACAACGGTGCACCTGCTTTTCTGGTTTCCCTTTACCAAATCTCTAAATATACCAAAATTCACTTCTCCTCACTCATCATATCACCACACTACCGCACTGTACTGGGCATCCACTGCATGTCCAAGTATGTTATTCCCCCAACTCTGTCAACTTTCTCGGAGTAAATAAAGGTTAAAAGAAGAGTGTGCATGCCTCTCACTGTCACTCTCTCCCCTCCCTGTCCACATAATGATGAAGTGACCAAAGCTACGAGTACTAGGTTGTTGTGTATGTGAATCCTAGGCAGTACTTTGAACTATAGATGTCACTGAGTCCCTTCTCCCATGCACCGAAGCCCTTCCCTATCTCTCTCCCTATACGCTCCTCTCCACTTCTCCGTCTCTCGCCCACTCCTCTTTGTTCATATTTGATTCTAGGTGCATGGCGGAGTACAATGGCGCTCAGGGTGAGACACGACCACCAAAACAGCCAAGAATTCCTTTTAATAGTCAAACATATGTAAAGAGGCAGTGTATTGTAGCTACCGTTCTCACCTAGCTACACAATGGAGCCACTGGGAAGTTATTGTACGCAGATACGAAGGCGAAAGTGACAGAGGAAGGATTGGCATGCTGATTTTAGCTAGAGCCGAGCTGATAAAAAGCTGTGATTTTGAGATAAAATTACAAGCAGATTTTGTTTCTTTTTCTTTTTTTTTTTCTTTTTTTTTCCTTTTATCTTTTATTGCTTCACAACCTCCAAACTGCTCTAAATGTCATCACATAAAGTAGAGATGTCAGTGGCGGCAGATGAGGTGGTGAAAGCGCATGTAAAAGATGTGAACATGGTGAATATGCTTTAGATTGACAGGATTATAATCAATACAGACCTTTACAACCAGTCAATTTTATGTCAGTTACCACTAAACTGGGTTAGCGTTAAAGGTCCTACGTTACATAAAATTGACTCTTGTGAGCTTTAGGCCACGTTATAATGTTGTTACTTCACCAAAAACATCCTGGAGTTGTGTTTTGTTTCATTCACACATGTTCAAGTAATCCTTTTTTATTACTCTGTCGACATTTCTAAAGCTCGAAATGCTCTGTTCCACTTTGTGATGTCATGTAGTTGTAGTTTTCAATTTAACAGCTCCTTTTACCTTTAGTTCAGTGGAGATGGGCATTGTCAGGTCTGAAATCATCCAAATGATTTTAGTGAAGGTGTATGGACTTTAAAAACACAGTGGAGCACTTCCTGTATTACCACATGACATAGCAAAGTGTTTTCTGTTTGAGAGAAGCCTAAATATGCAGGGTTTGTGTGTTAAACATGCGTGAATGAAACAAAACACAACTCCAGGTCTGTTTGTGATGAGGAAACAACATTATAACACAGATCAGAAAATAGCGCATATACAAAGATACCTAAAATTGACTTTTGGGTTTGAGTCAAATTATAAAATTATTTCTTATTTTCTTAAATAATAAATAATAAAAATAAAAATAAATTACAAAAAAATTAGTTAAAGGGCCCATAATATTGTATTGTTGTAATACACGGGTTTGTTTACTCAGAAGACAAAAAAAGTTAGGTCCTGGCATGGCATTTTTATAGCTTTGGACTAACAATAATTAACTGCTTTATAAATATCGATCACTGAATAAATATACCAACACAAAACTATCTCCATGGCACAAAACCGTTGCCCCTGACTGTCCATTTCCTGATTATTCCTGTCAGGGCTCCTGATTGGCTGATCACAAAGGCCATTAATCACCTGTATCTGAGCGGATCAGCAGATGCATATCCTGCTTTCACTCACGGCCTGCTCCAACTCTGCATATCAAACAATGGAAAAGAGCACAAATGATTCAGTTTTAATCACGCTGTATATTGTTATTCAAAAATAATAGGTTGTGATTTTGCTGGTTCACATCCTTAATGGGCTCATTATTATTATTATTATTATTATTATTATTATTATTATTATTATTATTATTATTATTAGTTTTATTTATTTTAATTGTTATTCTCTTTTTAGTTAAAGTAAGTTATTTTTGCAATTATTATTATTATTATTATTATTATTATTATTATCATTATTATTATTATTATTAATGGCAGTGCTAATAGAAAGACGGTATAAAAATTTTGTTGGACTTCGAGGACTTGTGCTTCTAATAGGGCAAAAATAAGAATGTAAGTGTGTTTTCATAAATGCAAACATAAAAATTGCAAAATGATAAGTAATCATAATGTAACTGTCTTGACAAACAGGATTTTTTGTATTCTCGCTGTTTCTACACTGCACTGATACTCTTAAACTGAGCTCCAAACTGCCGTCTTACATCACACCCGGCCGAAAGTGGGCGGGGCCTCTGCACGCCATCCTCCAATCACCACCTGTTTCCTGATCTCTCACCTCTTCTCCAGCTCTTTGCCGTCTTCCTCGCCATACGCCTTTTTGTTATCCCCCTCTCACTCTCTCTCTCTTTTTCAATTAGACTCAATTGACCTGACAGAATTGCCGGCAATTAAGTGATTTTTGTAATGGTCCTGGCTAATTTGGCTTGGCTTGTCAGCTGTATTTTATGTGTCCCACCCCCCACCTCGCGTAGTCTCGCTGGTTCATAATAGCTTATAATTTCAAAATCTTTACCCTCCACTTCCCTTCTCAATAAATCGCAATTACAGGAAGTTGTTAGCGAAGCCTAAACCGCTTCTCTCCTCCACCCCCATAGTTTTATTTTGTGATATTTTTATATATTTTTATGCGTTTTGACGGCGAGAGGAAGGAAAAAATGTGTTTGTAGAAGTCTTAATGTAATCAGGTTTCATGTGTGTACACTGCCAGTCCAACTCCACTGGGCTGGAGCTCTCGGAGAAGTTTACTCTCCCATATTCTCATTAAGAGGCTGATTCTCTGGCAGCTGGTCTTTGGACTGTTTTATTTCGTCTTGAATCGAGGATTTAAAGGATTTTTCTCATAGAAGGAAAGAGGAAGCAGTGATTTCAGCGCCTGTAGTTAGCGCACTTGAACGTAACATTATGCAACTTTTGGAGGTACCTATAAGGCCGAGTCCGTTCCAAGTTTACTTCCACAGTTTTTGAGTTAGCGGAGGCTTGGTTGGGCAAACTTTCAGAACAAGGATTTGGTAAACAGTTGGAAGTTATATGTTCAGAGATTCAGTCTGGACAAAGTGTGTTCAGACAACCCAACAGAACAAATACACAAAAAAAAAAAAAAAACATAAAGAGAAATCAGACTCAGCTCTCAGACTCAGTTCTCAATAAGTGCTTATAGTTGCACTGCGTAACTTTTATTGGTTAACAGATTATTAGTGCTTTACTTGAATGTTCCATAGTGCAAACCTCTTGCATTTATTCAATTAAACACTGAAAAAACTAAAGTCTAGCCAAGTTAAAATTACTTGAATCATGATTTGAGTACATTTCACTTCAGAAGTAAAATGATCTACCAATGAAACAATGGAACTTTTAGTAGTTAAAATATGAAAATACATCTCGCTACACTTAAGATAAGAAAAACAACCACTCTGCGCTCTTAAAATAAGACATTACGTCTAATATTGTAGTTTGAATTAAAGAAAAACACACTTATTCCACTGGTCATTTTAACTTAGATAGATACTGTGGAACACTCCAAGCAAAGCATTAACATACCAATGAGAACATGGAAGGAAAGGATAAAATAAAATAAGCTAAACTGTCAAAGTTTCTATAACTTTTTAATTGATCCATATGTGATATTGTCACGACTGTCATTTCTTTAACTGTCAAAACAAATGGATGCTTCTTAATAAAGATTGAATTGAAATGTGTGTTGTTGGTTTTTTTTGTTTTTTTTTACATTTTATTTAAATCTTGCTAGGCTTCTAATTCCTCCTAATTATTTGATTATCTTGATTTCCGTGGCACACACACTTATTTTCACTATCTACCCTCATACTAACAAGTGAATATCTCCACTGTGAGATCAATGAAGTTGAACAGTTAGCTCTTTTAAACCCACACACTTCTTCTGCGTGCAGTTCTGTTGGGTTTGACATCTGTACATAATTACCATGGCAACCCTCCAGGAAGTCATCTTGGGCAGCTTCAATATTGGTGTTTCGCGCACTGCTCCGTCAAACAAAAGGTCAGGTGATGAGTCTGAGGGGTCACGACTTGAACCTTCGCCAAGCGCATTAGCAAACTGGCAGCCACCCACCCTCCTCCTCCTCCCTCTTCATCTGTCAACCCTCTGCCATGCTTCAAGTCTCCTCATAAAATATGCAAATGGCCTCCAAATGAAACCACCATTTTTTTCTCTCTCTCTTCATTTTCGTCGAGCTTCGAAGACCCCTCCATCCATCCATCCGTTCACCGGGTTTTCCTGCAAGCGAACCTCACTCCCTGGCCCCCGCTACCTCCAGCACTAATCATCTTTGTATGCAATAACTCTGCGCGTGGCATCTGCTAGCCTGCGCGACACTTAGAGCGTCTCCCCTCTCTGCCCGTCTCTGCCACCTCCATCTTGGATTCACGGCGCCCCCCTGAACGCAATCTACATGTATTAGCTGGTAATGACTTGGTGGTTAAAAGCAAATAAATGCCAAGGGACAGAGCCTCTTCGCCTCCCCAATAATCCATGCGTACACCTCGTATACATACACACGCACGCTTACAACTACTCTGGCTACTCAAGATAAATAGGCTGCAGTGTGTGAAGAAGTGAGCGCTATCAATCACGTTAAGAGCTGGGGTCTTTTGTTATCGCCGAGTGTACGGATGTCTTATGCAAAACCCCTGGGACATGCTATGGAGAGAGAGAACGAACGAAGGAAGGATGGAAGGAAGAAGGGAGGGTAAAAAGTAGCTGTTGACAAGAAGTGAAGATGCAGAGAGAGAGAAAGAGAGCGAGGTGGAGGGAGGGAGTGGAAGGGGGGTTTAGCTAACAAGAGAATGCGTCAACAGAGCGGAGTACGCCCGGCTCTTATTAGCAAGATCACACACACACACTTCGCGTGGCGGCGTTAGCTGCTGTGGTGTTTGTTGGGAAAAGTAGAAATAAATAAATAAAAATAAACTCAGGTGCTAACGCTAACCCAAACCGAACTTCCCCCATTTCAAACTTCGACTCTTAATGTTGTTGCAGCCGAGTGCGGAGTCAAGCGAAGCAGGTGATCGATGCGTATTTCGCCTCTTGATAATTCTATTTCCACTGCACAATCTCATTCCAGTAAGCATAGCAATACGGGCTCTAATGGCGGCGCGTGCTGTGCTTAACACAGTTTGAAATGAATAACCCGCTAACAGTCTCATCGCCATTACAAGCAGGACTTAAATGATCATTTGGGAGGATGAAACCGCTGATAGTGTTTTTGAAATTATCGTAATATCATTTTCGGTGAGACTAAATCATTCTAATGAGATGTGCCACTTAGCGACGGCGATGGGGGTGGTGGAGGATAAGGGGTGTCAAACGGCCTGGCTGTAGAAACATGGCTGCCCCACTGCTGGAGTAAGTGGCCTTAATATGAGTCCATGCACGAGGCACTAAGCAGCAAATCACTGAGATGCTGCTGTTCATTGTGCTGGTTTCTTTTATACACACTTGGAAGTTGTGTGAATGGAAAATACATTTGTCTTAATGATTATGCGAGTATACACAGGTAAAGAAGGTGAGTGCTTATAACTTTTTTTTTTTCTTTTGTTTTGTTTTTTGGACCACTTTTGCGAATTTCCACCAGTTCAAAATGCAGTATATTCATTCATTCATGAACAATGTATTATAAAGCTCTTGAATTTCAAGACAAGACCACAACTTATCTGTGTTTCAAATAGTAACTAAATAAGACCAAAGAGGGAAAAAAAATCTATACAGTACATGGCATTTTGTTCAGGAGAATAACATGTATTTAGTTAACTTCTTATATCACTTTTTATGAATTGTTTTTTCCATAAAACCATTGGTTTTAAGGCATATCTATTACATGCAGCATTCTGAAGCGTTCTAGTGTAACCTAAGGGTTTCAGACAGGTGACAAACTTAAAGAAAATAAGGCGAGATCATTCTCGATGGGGGCAAAAATTTTATGGAATTTTGGTCTTGTGAGATTTTGAAACAGGACCTTGTACCCTCACTTATGGGGACAACAGAATCAGGTCACCATCATGGCAATTATTTGATATTAATTCACCAATAAACTTTAAAGTCAATGTATGGATTACAAATATGTTAAGGTTAGTATAGGTGAAGGCAAGGCCACACAGCTTGAAGATGTGTATGTATGTGCGTGTGTGTGTGTGTGTGTGTATGTGTGCGTGTGTGTGTGTGGGTACAACCCCCTTACTCACCGCTCTCTCTCCAAACAGTGAATCATTTTGTTTTTGTCGTTGACAAAGGCATTTTCATTTCTAAGGTTCCCCATAATATAATATAATATAATATAATATAATATAATATAATATAATATAATATAATATAATATAATATACTAGTTTATATATAACTGTTGTTAAAAATGTAAGTCAATGGCATATCCCTAAATAGCTTAAAAACCCAACATTTGTGTATGTGTCCTTGCGTGCATGCTTGTGTATGTGTGCGTGTGTGTGTGTGTGTGTGTGTGTGTGTGCGTGCGTGTGTGTGTGAACAATCCCCCCTCTCTCTCTCTCTCCAAACAGCGAATCATTTTGTTTTTGTTGTTGATGGAGGCATTTTATTTTCTAAGGATCCTCTCACTCGGCTCAAACGGGCTCTGGAGAGTTGCGGAGCTAGACGATGCGCGTTACATTCGGTCGCATCAACAGATAAATAATTCACTCGGAGATGACAGCAGATGTTTCGGAGGCCGGGATTCAATGGTGGTCTTCTCTCCAACTTTTGATCAGGAATTCAAAAACAGGCCCTGTGTGGCCAGTAGACAGAAGGCAGCATCTCCCCTCCTTCCCTCCCACCTCCAGCTCACATTTTTAGAGAGGACTGAGTTTGGGGGATGCTTTGAGGAGAGAGGAGACTGCTAACACTAACTGCCTTTGGTTAAAACACGGAGAGGAGTTGTAGTTGAATAAGGTGGAAATGAAACAAGAGGGTGTATGTGATTAGTGTGGTAATTATAGAGACAAATAAAAATGTGGTTCTGTTGGGCGAGTCTATGTAATTGCTTAAAGAGGGGTATTTTACTGCTAACACATCACATATTTAGATCACCATGTTACCTTTTTATTGTTTTGAAAATGCTATATTCGCCGAAAGCAACATATGAACATGTTTTACAAGTGAGTGAGTCCACCCTCCTTTTGCTCTCTGTGCTAAGTCACTCCGTCTTCTGAGCACATCATCATCAGCTCAACATAATCAGGTTTGCCAAGTTGTAGTGTACAGTTTTGTATGTTTTTGTATATTTATGGAGAATTGTCGTGTGGGAGCATGAGTGATGTAGGCCTGTGGGCAGAGCATTGGACAGAATCTTACAACTAACTATAAGGAGAGTTTGAATAGGGCCTGGGAGAGATCGCTATATTACTGAAACATGCATGGATGACATCTAAAACCTCTTCAGGAATGCAAAAAATGATTTAGTATAATATCCCCTTATTTAAAGTAATCCAGGTAGGGGAATGTTCGTTGCATTTGACCCATCCTTCAGTGGAGCTCCCAGTTAAGAGTAAAATAAGTGGACTCAGTACGGCAGAAGTGATGAAGAATAACTATATGATTATTTAATTATGTTTGAATAAATATAGCGAAGAAAGAAATGTATCAAATATGAAGCATAGTTGATTTTCTGAAGGAATTACAGCTAACGTTTTTCACATTTTTTGCACTATTGTAACTTCTCTAGTGGAGAGTTTACTACATTTATGTCTCTATGAAGATATTATTGCTTTGTTCAGAATGTTCCACAGTATGGCATTGAAGTTCTTCTTAGAGAAAAGCAGGTGGTCAGGTCTGTGGAGAGGCGATCCCACTCACAGTAAGAATGTTTGATTCTTACTCTGAGTATTTCAGCAATAAAACATTTGTAAAAGTTAAATGCAAGGTGGATAATTTAATGCCGTATACAGTGGAACATTCCAGGCAAAGCTATAACATCGCTATCGAGACAAGCAGATAGTGGACCCGCTACCAGAAAAGTTACACAGTGCAGCTTTAATCTTATAGTTATGAATCTTGTTACATGGTGGAACAGTATTGAACAGACTTGGATCCGGGTGTGTGCTGCATTTCTCTGATGAATTTGCATTTTAAAATATCTCTTTGGACCATTTCACATTGCAATTCTCTTAAATATTTCAAGATTAAGGTCCTCAGACTAGCAGACCTGTGTGTGACTTTGGCCTTTTACAATTGGATTACCTCTAATACTTGGGATGTGTATTCAAAGATCTCACAATGGCTTATTAGAATGACAATATACCACTGTGCATAATTATTTGCTTTTAAGACAATAGACAGAAGGACATCATTTCTCATTGTCTCCTTAAAGCCCCTCTTCTTTTTGTGCATGTGTGTATTATGGGATGGCAAGGGCTGGTTACAATGGGATTTAGTCATACTTAACTGGCAATTGTGGGTCCCCCTTTATGAGTCCCCTCACCCAGACACCTTTTTCATACGCGACTGGTGCATTCAAATTCCATCTGTTCCGGCGTTCACTCTTTGGGGAGGCTGTCAATCTCCCACTCTCTCCTGTGATGGCGAGATGGAGGGGGCTCGGGCAAAAAAAAAAAAAAAAAAAAAAAAAAAGACGAGAAGGTGCAATGAAAGAAATAGAAGAGAGGATGAAAAAGAGAGAGAGGGAGGAGGAAAGGAGGAGTCTGGGGATGTCTCCGAAAAAAATTCCAGCCACATTCCTAATATGGTCCTGACGAACTGCCGGTATGGAACAGAGGGCAGAGGAGTTAGAATAAGGATGGATGAAAGGAAGAAATGATGGAGTGATGGAAGTGGAGAATATAAAACTACTTAAGGGTGCACTATGTAACTTTTCGGTTGGGGGTCCGTCACCTGCTTGTTTCTATGGAAATGTCATTGCTCTGCCTGGAATGTTCCACAGTATGACTTTGAAACAGCTCAACCTTATATTTATTAAATTACAGGTGGTTTTACACCTCAAAAATAACAGGCATTCTGACTGTGAGCGGGCACCGTGATACTGTGGAACTGAACTGTTGACCTTTGGGTCAGTGGGCAAATGTTCTACCAACTGAACCTCTGCTTTTAGGGTGTTTTGTGAATTAACTTAACCCTTAACCTAACCCTAACCCTAAATTAACATAATTTACTTGTAAAACTTAGTAGTCCCATGCATTTTTAGTCAATGAAAAAAGAGGAATAGAACAGGATTTTCTGATTCAAGACTCTGGTTCTAATGGGATTACTGTGATTCTATGTCACCACTCCACTCTCATGTCTAATAAAGGCTAATTGGCCTAAAATGTCTTTAAAAAGCATCGTCTAAGGACAGCCGCTGACAAGACAAAGGGGAGTTCATGTGATTAGCGATGACCAAAAGTGTTACCTTTAAAATGTGGTGTTCATTCTGTCATACCGGATGTGTGTCAGTCTGCTGGAGGAAGAGCAGGAGGAGGGGGAGATGGAGAGTGGAGGGAGAGGAGTGAGAGAACGAAGAGGGAAAGGAGAAGAGGAAGAGCGATGAGGGAGGGAGAAAGAGCAGGGAGAGGAGGAGAAGGGGAGAGGAGGAAGAGGAGGGGGGCGGTGCATGGCCGAGAGGCAGCACAGAGGTGACACATCTGCTGCAGTATTAACTTTCTGCTCTGTGGGCCCCGGTGCCAGAGAGAGCCGCTGAGCCCGGCCCCTGAGCCTGGCCCTTGAGTCCGGCCACAGTCCTGGAGCTCAGATGGAGACACAGACCACAACTGCTCAGGTCTGACTCTGTGTGACTGGAAAGACATTGTACCTTCAAAAACACATTATAATGTTTCTGATTTAGTAATACTGTCATAAAGATGTCCTATTATTTTTGTATCCTTGTTCCTGTTTCTATAGTTGGTGGACACTAAACTTCAACAACATGAGACAAATCACAGTTGACACTATGACAGTGGTCGACCTGCTTCTCTAATTGTTTGAGCTGAGAAGGGATTTGTTGAATTAATTTCAGAGTGGACACGAGCCTGGAGACCTGTTCTCTCAGAGCCCTGCGCTCTCAGACCAGTCCCTTGGTCCACTAAATTGGAGTTGATTCCCCTCAGCTCTAATCGCCTGCAGCAGCGTGTGAGCAGCAGAGTGAGCAGCTCACCTCTGAGTCATTATGGTCACTTTGACCCCAGCGGCGCTGCTTTGACACTGAGGGACTAGTTAATCCAGTGTCTCCGGGGCGGATGGGCCAAGCTGACCCCGGAGCCCAGAGAACACAGGCCTGAGGACACAGCCCTGAGGGACCAGGTCAGGCTCTACAGCTGCACAAGTGTGACGTGTGCAGACGTGTGCCGTGTGTAGTTGTTGTTGTTGTTGACGATTGGAAAAGCGTCTCTCTCACCTCTGTCGACAGTGTCTGTGCTGCAGGGCATAAACGCCCATGAATTAATGAAGACGAGCGAGGTAATTAAACAGGACCCAGATCCTGTGAGGGCTGCAGAGGGACAGGAGGTCCACATGGGGCGGTGGCCTGCATGCTCTGCCATTACCCTCCTACCCCTCCCCTGGTCCCAGGCTGCGTGGCACTCAGATATGGCTTGATTGGCCTGCTGGGCATGGGCGAGGAGGAGGGCTGGTGAAGTTGGCACCCAGGGGAGGTGGAGGGAGAGGCAGGATGGAGGGGGGTAGATTGAGCTCAGGCCTCACCTGTGGCCCCGGGCCTCTCCCTGGATCCCTCCCCTGGCAGCCAGGTCACGCTGCGTGGTCCAAACACCCCCCGCCTGGGGAGGGGAGAGGAAAACAACAGCATGGAGGGAAGGGAGCTATAGAAGGAAGGATGGAGGGGATAAGGGAGCGAACCATAGGGGCACTTCCAGGGATTACTGCCCCACGCTGGCCCGCCAGGGCGCAGCCTCGATGGACGTCTGACTGGCAGCACCTGCCCTTTAGAAGAACCAGCAGCAACAGCACAAGGTCAGCTGAGGAGGAGGAGGCCACTGTGGACACTTAGGTTAAAAAGACTGATTTCATTTAAGATCAAGTCAATATTGAATACAATAACAACATAAAGCAGTAATGGAAATTCTGGACAGTCAGAATATTATAAAGACCGTACTTGATATCTTTTTTTTTTCATAAAGACTGTACTGTGTGTAAAAATACACACAGGTACAGTCAGCCCAAGTTCTCTTTCCAGAGGCAGAGGATTTAATGCATTCTGTTACATTGTAGTAACAGTTCCAGTACATGGACAGATGATAGTTTCATAGTTCAGTGTTATTGATCCTAAGTTGTTTGTATCTTGTAGAGCAGAGCTGATGTAAACTAACAGATGGCTGCAGTGAGGCCTGAGGCGAGGCCGTGGGGACAGAGCCGTGGGACCGGAGGTCTCTGCACCATTAAACAGCTCCACGGACACTCTCCCCCCGAGACAGAACCACCCCCCTCCCCCCGGGACTGTCCCCCACCCCCCTCCCTCTGGGACTGTCCCCTCTCCCTGTATTTGTCATCAGAGCGGCTGGACTAATTAGACAGGCCCTAACTTTGGTGGTGCTCCATCAGTCCTCCCTGTGTCCCCAGCCAACGCCAGAACACGTGTGTGTGGCCGGCCTGTGGGACCTCTCTGCTGTGAGATGGCAGGTAGAAGATGTTTTTTGGTCCTGGAGGAGCTGCACTGTGAGCGACCATTTAACACTGATCCATCTGGCCTCACCCCTCACCCCCACCTTCTCACCCTTCACCCCCGCCTTCTCCCATGATGCCGTTTGTCGTCAGCGACCCTGAAGTTCGTTATGTAAACAAAAATTTGCCCTAATTAACGAAGGCAAAGGGTTGTCTTGGGAACAGGATGGGAGGAGCTGATGGGAGGCAGGTGGCCCTTTGTCACTCATGAGGGCACCATATTATTGTATTTAAATACATATATTATATTTGTCTCTATACAATGACCACTGAAGTACAACTATTATGTGACTGACATTTTCATAATCACAATTATTATTGCAATTTCAGCCCTTTTTTGACATTTGCCAAAAACACGTTGTTACATGTTGTGAAATACAGTGAAACAGAAGTAGTCCAGGCCCCAAACATCTCACTGAAAATACTTCTTGGACTCTTAAAGGTCATATATATTGACGACTTTCTCAATTAATCTAAACAAATATGATTAATTATAGAACATTCAGGTTTTGGAATCTCGGCATTTCCTGTAGTAACGTGCAGTGTCTGCTACCTGCTTGTCTCCATGGAGATTTTATAATTTTGCCTGTAATATTCGACAATATTGCATTACCGTATCCATCTCCATAGAGACAAGTAGGTGATGCCACCAGGCCAAGTTTTGGATCAGATTTGTGGAAATGACCCTCCTCACAGTAAGAATCCATGTTTTTAAGTTATGCAGTGATGGCAATTTGACAGCTGAAATGATCAGTTTGATAAGGGCAAATGGACTTTAAAAACACAGAGGAACTTTTTTGTATACTGCCGAATGTTGTATTCCTAATAGGGTTGTCAGAAGTATCAAAGATCAGATACTAATCAACACTAAAACTAGTACTGAAACGAGATACTGATTTGTTAGTGAAAAAAACACAAACTAGATAAAACTGGACCTTTCTTGAACTCTTTTATCAGAACTAGTGTAACAACACATAGTAACATAAACTAATTACATTCTTTATTCTTATATTCTATTCTTTAGTATTGACATTGAGTTTTAAATTTAGTATCATGACAACACTACTGCCCTAAAGTGCCTTCTGCTCTGAGTGGGAGATGACAGAAACTGGCTGATTTCTGAAACATTCACAAAACAAAACACAACTCCAGGTATGTTTGGATGGGGTCACATGTTACCTTTAAGGATGTTTTGTTTGTTATGGTGCACTATCATCCAGCAGTTTGTCCTCATTGAAATTCACTGCAGTTAACTCACATCATTTCTTCAGTATTTACTTTTGCAAACAACAAAACACCTGTAATTTAATGTTCCAGGTAAAGAAAGCAAACAAAGACGACAATTACACAGTCGCACAAAGTTGATTCTGATGAAGCAAAGTGGGGAGGAAAAACAGACAATGGAAGGGGCCTCAGCGGGGAGAGCCGGAATACCCCTTTATCGACAGGGGAGTGAAGAAATGCACTGATTACAAAGAGATGGGGGGCCCGAGGAGAACAGGTGTGCCGAAAGACCCCCTCCTGGGACCCCTCCAGCACCCAGGGGTCCTCAGGAGGGGGGGGTGCGACGACGGGATGGGTAGGGTGAGGTATGGATGGAAGTGGGAGAGAGGAGAGGGAGAACAGGGCAAAGCGTAGCTCATTAGAGAGAGTTTGGTTGTGCTAACTCACCTGGTCCTTTGGGAGGGGGATAATCGTCACACTGGGACCTGCACAGTTAGAGCCGAGGAGGAGATAGAGAGGTTCTACTTCAACATCCATCACTGTCAATCCAAAACCAAGTATCTGACATAAAATAAAGCTGCACTACGGAACTTTTTTAGTAGTAGTAGCAGCAGTAGTAGTAGTATTAGTACTAGTTGTTGTTGTTGTTGTAGTATTTTTGTTTCTGATGCTGACAGCTAACATTTTTAAATCCATATAGCAAGGCCAACAAATTTAAATATTGTAAAATTCACAAACTTTAAGTTCACACATTAACTTTTTTTATTTTTGTTATAGTAATAGCAAGACATATTTATCTGGGATGATTGTGAAACATACAAACATAATTGCTCTTCTATTTCTGTTTTTACTCATTATTCTGTTCAAAAAGACAAAAGAGACTGGGGAAATACTGATGCCAAATAAGCTGTTCAATATTGATAATATCTAGGGAAAAGCTTCACTGATATTGTTTACTGTACTGTAACCAATATCTTGCCAATGGCTACTTTAATCTGATATAATCTTTAATCCACTATCATACATCATTATCCCTCCTGTTCAGACCATTTTATTTTTCCTTTTCTATCATATCTTAATGAGCATATTCATTCCTATATACATGGCTAGAGAAACTGTCTTCTGTACACGAAACTGATTAAAATGCATTTAACCCTAGTCTTAGTGTAGTGACCTGGAGACCCTTCTTTAGATCTACTCTGGAGTACCTGGAGAATTGGCCTATTGAACATTTTCAGGTTTACAAGAGCACCCGCAGTTGCCCGAGCACCCAGTCTCTTCGACATTATATTTGAATCCAGACGATACCGGAACCGGACCGTAGAGCTTGAAAATCCTCTGTCCAAACTTGAGACAATCCAACCACGGCTGCTAATTTGTAGCACGGGTCTCTCAAATGCCGAAGACGTCTCCTCTCCAAAATTCTTGTGACATTCAGAACAAATATATAACTTCTTTTGCCTGAGATAAGTTATAATATGGTGCTTTGATTGTTGATGATGCAAAAATCTGCACTTCCCAGTTCTTAATGTAGTTTTTTCCACTTTTTTTTTTGTTTGTTTTTGTATCTCCCCACTCCTTTTCGAGCTATTGTCTTGTATGTACTGTATTTATTATTTACTGTTTATAGATTTATATATATATATATGCATATTTTTATTTTCTTTACCCAATGTGGGTTCAATGTATACAGTATGTATAATATGTTTATTTTTCAATATGGCTCGAAATAAAGTAATCAATCAATCAATCAATCAATCTCTGATTGGTTAGTCCGCCTGTCAGTCACACCCTTTAAAATCAGGTAGATGTCAGGATACGCCTCCAGATCCACTCGTCTGCGTAACGTTTTGTCAAAGCGTGTGGTTCTGGCTGGTCAGGTAACCCAGACGCAGAGAGAATCTGCACGGTACGCCCTCATCATCGTATGGGAATCGATCTTTGTTTTGTGAAGCTAACCACAAAGCCACCAGTTAACAATTCGCAATCAGAAATCGTGATCATTTTGTAAAGAAAAAATATACACGTAGACACCGACACGCACACAAATCTCTGGCCACTTTAAACTCTTAAATAGAAAACGGATTTTTACCAAGTTTACAAATTGGTCTATGTAATTTCTCTTTCGGCGGTGAAGGCGTTTGGTACACATTGTTCCGATTCTGATTGCTTTCATGTCTACTACTTTATTGCAAAAATAAACCACGCAATCACAGACCTTTCACTAGCTCCATTGTGTTCTTCACTTCACATGTGTCGAACGCTCATTTACTATATTCAAATTAGCGATCGTTAATAAAAAATAAAGGTAGCAGCTGCAAAGAAGGTACTTGTGATTCTGTAGCGCGACACCATTTGGGGGAGTTTTGTCATATCAGTTGAAAGTGCGCGCCAGGTTCAATTGTTGTAATTAAATCCTGCCATTTTCTGCTTGCCAGTTAAAACCATTGTTCTCGAAATCAAATTAAGGAAACATGCAAGAATCGGCAAAATTTCTCAAACTTTTTTTTTTTTCTCTTTCTTCGCGGTCGGCCCCAGTGTTATATCCTTTGTAACATCTCTCCATTTTGGATCTGAAGAGGCACTGCGGTTGGTTTTAGCTTGACTATCATGAGAGGATAAAAGACTCCAACCACCAAGGACGCGCACAGGAAACTCATAATGGTAACACTGTATTTCAAGTCTGTCCACGGCTCCAGCTGAGAAAATGCACAGTTAGCCACAATAAAATACCAACACGATGTCAATGATAGAAACAAAACAGCACGTGTGATTGCTGTGCTCTGGTATTCTCTGTAATAGGTCTCCATTCACATCAAGTCAGAAAAGTTAAAGACCTGTATTTAAAGTTGTAATGGAGGACAGCCCCGACTTATCTCTAATTTACAGCCCCGACAGAGTAAATTAGAGATTATTGAAGATAAAAAATAAAAATGTAGTTTTAGGGTCTAGAATGTAATGATGTGTTTAAATGGGGGACAGGAGCCAGTATTGCAAGGGAAAATCCATAAATGTTAAACCAGATTTTGTTATTGTTGTTAATAATTGGCTGCACAGACCTACTATACTAATAATATTGTAGTTTAAAACCCTGTCACTTTAGGAGTTTAACTGACATGGTGAAGAAATATTTTATTGGTAAAACGAAAGACATAAAACTTTGCACCAGTTTCAGTTTCTTGTAGGTCTACCCAGTTATCACAGAGTTTTAAAGATAAACCAATACATTAGAATTCTGTGTTATTTTGCACGGAAAACATAAGCATGCATCTCCACACACCTGACTCTTGTTTGATCTGGATGAGAGGCTCCACCTGCTTGCTTCCATGGAAATGTTGTTCCTTTGGCTATAATACTCTACAGTATGGTGTAGCTCAGGTATTTGTTTGCCCCTGGCCGTTATTTTAATAGATCCATGCCCCTTGCCCGTCTTTACATTTTCATCCACGGCTGTTCTTAGCTACCGCACATACTCACGCACATATCGCAAGACTTAATGCACTGAGCTCAGTGGTTGCGCAAGGTCCCAGATGTATCATGGCAATAGGAACAAAAAATTATATTGATTATAGTGTTCCCTTTACAAGTCGGAAGTCCACCATCTTGGATTTAAAACAGAAAATCAACATAACAAAAACTGAGAACAATGGCAGAAATAGGTTAAGGTTACGGTTAGGTTAGGGGTTAGGGTTGGAGCTACAGTAGGTTTAGGGCTACAGTTAGGGTTAGAAGTTAAGGTAGGGTTAGGTTAGAGTTAATTTATGAGTTAGAGGTAGGGGTTAGGTGTGTTTGCGGGGCACGGCGTGGTCAGGGTGCGAGGTGGCATGGAGAGAGTGTGGTGTAGGCATGAATGAGGGCTGTTCGACGCCGCTTGCGGCTTTAATTTTCTATTTTCTTTCTTTTTTTTTCTTTTTTTTAATAATTTTACTTCCTGGTTGGACATGAGCAGCAAATGCTTTATGCTGAGTTAATTCCATAGTTGTTACCAAGCAGCAACTATGGAATTACCCTGAACTAAACACAACATATCGGATTATTACATGAAACAACTGGATGGAAGTGGCACATAGGTTTTCTTCTTTCTTATTAAGTTAAATATTAAAAGATCTTTTGGTGCAGCACACTATTTTGTCTACATATTAAAGGGCCCATATTACGTTATCTATGTTGAAACATACCTGGAGTTGTGCTTTGTTTCATTCACACATGTTTAACACACAAATTCTGTATTTTTAGGCTGAGTTCTTCTCTCAAACAGAAAACACTGTGATCCACTGTGTTTTTAAACTCCACACACCTTTACAATTGCCAATCTCTTCTGAACTAAAAGTAAAAGATAACTGTTAACTTCCTATCAGTGCACTTACGGGACACTCATAGTATCACTTTTATGATACTAAAAAGCCTTTAGTCAGCTTCTGATGGTCAGGCCTGATAACTCATGTTGATAAATGAAATCAAAATCCAGAACAGTTATTTGCCAATTCAATGTTTATTTGATATTCATTGTGACATTTGGGAGAAAGCACCACAGTCCTAGATCACAGTCCTAGATCTCCCTGACTCTCCTCGTTCTCCAGTTAGTGAAGTTGGTTTTCATCTCTCCCGACATCTGCACATCCATCTCCAGGGTTCCTTCAGACTCGGAATCCTGAAGATCTTTGAACGCTGTTGGTTGAACATCATCTTGCTGTCATTTCAGTTGTTAGGTTTTGATCCAGTCAGGTTATTTTGGTCTTCCAATAATTTATTCTAACATTATTTCCACAGCCCAAAGTTTAATTTGTAAACTAGTAGTTTACAAACTCAACTACTCCTATTAAATTTGTTTTAGTAGTAGTAGTTTGATAAATTAAAGTTAAGTTAAACTTTGGTTTGGATAAAAAAGATCAGTTAGAATAAAGTTTTGATGTTTTGGTGATGGGGATATGGCTTTGCAGGTACTTTCTGGCTCCTTTGTAGTCTAACCTATCTGTGTTATGTACAAACAGGACCTTTGCCAAAATAACAAACCGTTGAAAACATTGATGTTCTATGTTTTCAATGATCAGAAGTCCTCAAAATGCAATGGGCTTTAGTATTTAAACATGTAAGCCAACAATTTGCTTCTTCCGGGAGAAAAAAGTGCCTCCTGCAGGTAGGCGCTGATCCCTCTTAAAAGTTAGTGTTCTTTCTCTAAAAGTACTCTAAAGTAACTGTTATGCTGCCAATGTTTCTAGATGCCTCTTGCCTTTGTGACGAAGCGCTGTCACAAGCCTGTGTGATTTAACTAACTGGAAGTGGTGAGTGCTAACTTTGTTGTCGTTCGGAGCGAACATGCCACTGTTAGAGCTCCGGACCTGTGAGCGGGTGCTGGCGCGAGATGCACTCGTTCCCGTTCGTATGTATGTGATCAGTGTTAAAGGCGCTAGATTTATTTATTTGTACAGGTACATGGATGATTGAAAGTATCTGCCAATGCGGTAGGAGGCGGTGCAGCCGCTCAACCACACACACACACTCAACCACTGTAAATACTGTAAATAATGTCTGTCACTTCACTGTAAATAACACCACAACTAACCATTACAAGCCTTGTGTTTGTCTCATTAAATACCCCATTTTCCTTCAAGCCGAACCATAGTCTTCTAAACTAGCCTGCTACTACTATTACTATGACGACGACAACTACTACTACTACTACTACTACTGCTACTACTGCTACTACTGGTACTGCTACTACTACTGTTGCTCCTATTGCTATTTCTGATCCATATTGCAGTATTGTACATGCTACAATGGCATAAAATGTATGGAGAATGTATAGTCTGACCTATTTCTGTGTATTCATGAAGGTGATGTCCTACCTCCAGAGAGTTACATAGTGTTGCTTTATTAATATGGGCTCTTTATAATGTTATGCCTTTTAACTTCAGGCCTGTGGATGTTACAAATATGTTATTTTGAAATGTGAATAACATGAAATGCTACAAAGTTCATGCAATCTCTTACAACTATTTTAGTGAAATTACTTGAAAGACCTTACACATAATGAACCATCCAAAGACTCAGAGAAAACCTGGCATCACAGCTGTACCCACGACAAGGATCATTTCCGCTTCCCAATGATTAATTTGAATTTAATATCTTAAATCAAAACCTAATTAATTTAAATACAATTTTGATGGTGTCCTGCTAGTTATACACATGCTGTTAATTAGATGTAGGCTAATGTTGTGTACCTCCCCCTCCCATAACGTAATTAAAACAAAAGATCCTAACCCCAGTGAACTAGTGCTGGAGCAGCCTCAACAGAAGGTGCGCTAATGGAGGGTGGGTAAACATGATGGGTTGGTTCAAAGCCTGAAAGTGACAGGGAGAGGATACAGGAGCTAAACTAGTGTACACAAGTAGGAATAACACTGGCTCTTATAGGAGGGATGATAACTGATAGGATGATATTTTGTCATTAAAAGGCCTATTTTACGCTAGTTTGTGATGTTAGTTGTGTGTTATAATGCTGTTTCCTCATCAAAAACATACCTGGAGTTGTGTTTGTATATTTAGGCTGAGTTTTTAATGTTCTCTCAAACATAAAACACCTTGTGATGTCATGTCGTAATACAGGAAGTACTCCACTCCTTCACTAGCATCATTTAAATCATTTCAGTCAGTATTGCCAATCTCTATAAGGTAAAAAGTAGCAGTAAACTTGAAAATTACCATTTCATGACATCACAAGGTGCAACAGAGCATTTTGAGCTTTGGAGATGTAGTCAAACATGTATGAAAGAAACAAAACACATCAAATTTGTTCACTTTCTTATATTTATCTCAAAAAATCTGACTTTCAGAAACAATTTCAGTTTGAATTAAGAGCCATTTTAGTCTTTTTAGTAAAAACAAGTTGGAACGGTAAGGGGTTTTTAAGTGCACAGACAATATGAAGGTGGGTCAAATGCTTCTTAAAAGTCCATCTGTTCAAACTGCCCAAAATCATCAGCCTAACATTATGGAATATTAAACAAGGTGAAATAAACTAAACAAACACCTCCAAACAAGTCCTAAACCTGTACCTCGTCTGCATGTTGTGAGAGTATTCAGACATACATTGGGTGATAATTAAAGTAAAGTTTCAAATTGGCAGTGTGGGCTGTTTGTGCCGTGCTGCTGCTCTGCTGTAAACAGGAGATGGAAACTGCTTCACAACCAATTAAAAGTTGAACAAGTCCATTATGAAAATTCTACTGTCTGTATCCAAGCAGAGCAGCTGAAATATTAGTTATTAATTGATATCCATTGAGCGTTGCGTTCATTTGTGCGAGAGGTAAGACAAAGCATATGTCTGTAAACCGCAATTTATTCCTCTCCTGTTCCAGAGTCATCTGAGCACACATATACACACAACACAGCTCTGAGTGAGTGAAAACGAGTTGTACAAAGATGTCCAATTAACATACAGGTAACAGCGTGTTTGAAATCTTTCTTCTCTTTGTTCCATTGTCAAAGTTTTAGCGAATTTTTTACACTAAATTAGTTCAGTGTGACCTTGGAATTTTAATAATACTAAAATAACGTTCAAGTTCATCCAGGGAGCTTCCAACACAGAGTACAGGATTTGAGATACTGGGAAAGGCAGACACTGATAATTATCTTAGCCATACATTCAATTTGACATTCAGGTTGACATTAAAAGTTATTGTAAATATTGTGGCAAGCCATGTTATAATGTTATTACCTCCTCAAAAACATACTTGGAGTTTTGTTTAATAATAATAATGCACTAGTCTTGTATAGGGCATTTCCTTTACAGTTTCGTACCACAGCTGCCCTGGGACAGACTTACAGAAGCGAAACTGCCAATCTGTGGCATTGGCCCCTCTGACCACCACCAACACTCACACACACACACCACTTTCATACTAGGCAATGTTAGTGCAGTGTCTTGTCCAAAGAAACAATGGCAGTTTTTGTCCCCACCGGTCTCCCATCCAACTCCTAACCAGACTTGCTTAGCTTCAGAGATCTGACGGGATCAGGCTTGGACAAGGAGGTTTCATTCACACGTTTGAGTAACCTTTTATTATTAGTCTGTCTACATCTCCAAAGCTTAAAATGCTTCTTTTCCACCTTGTGATGTCATGAAGGTGATAGTTTTCAAGTTAACACCACCCTTTTGCTTTTAGTTCAGCAGAGATGGGCAATTCCAGGGCTGAAATCATCCAAATGATTCTAATGAAGGTGTATATAGTTTTAGAACACAGTGGAGCACTTCCTGTATTACCACATGACATCACAAAGTGGAACAGAGTGTTTTCTGTTTGAGAGAAGAACTCTGCTTAAATATGCAGGATTTGTGTGAATGAAACAAAACACAACTCCAGTTTGCAGATAAAATAAGTTCTCACATCTGTCATAAAAGAGTCAGTCTTTTGACATGAACTGATCCAAGAGATTTGGATCTCCTAAAAGAGCCAAAAGTCCCATCACTACCCAAGACCTGGTTTAGTCGTGGTCTAGTTCTGGTATAGTCCTGGTTTAGTCCATGAATAACTGTTGTAGAACTACACAAGGTGTTGGGGGTAGAAAGTTAACTACATCCTCATCTTCATGCTAACCTACTGACCGCTCACAACAAATCTGACATTAAATCTTAGCTGGTGAGTTTTTACATAACTTGTATATTTTTGCATGCCCCCTGCCCCCTCCACTGTCAACACACGCTGTCCATTATGCTCCTCTGTCCCCATTAAAGCTGCTGTAAATGTCCAAGAGCACATTGTCATTTTAACCCTATCAAGCTCCCTCATTTTACTCCTAATGCTGAGCCCGTGAATATCAGTCATTTTGTCTTGTAGTGCTCCTCGTGCCTCAATTACGGGTGCAGATACAATGTTCTAGTCTAATTCTGCCCTTTCGGAGTCTGCCTATAAAAAGCAGGCCATTTTGCGTCGGATTGAGAGGCCAGTGGTGAGAGCCTGGGTCACTGTGCTCACTTGGCACCAGGGTTAATTTCCTTTGGTAATATCTCAGCCACTTATGCCCCCATTATCTTTAACAGGGTCCCACAGGCTGCACCAAGTCAGGCCGGCCCCATGTTACCGCTGAGAGAGGGGGCGAAAACAACTCCAAAATGTTCTGAGGAGATTCAAGAGGTGGAAATGTAATCATAATTTATATATTTAAGTAATTTTTTTATAATTATTAGGCATCATAAGTAACACTAATGAATGTCAAATTGCTGCTAATTTTAACTTCACTGTAAGTTTTGCAAAAAAAAACATGTAAATATATTAAGTTTGGTAAGCCACATACTATGCAAGGGGGTTTTCGATTCAAATAATGTTAGAAAGTGAAATTTGTGTACTTTTTGGGAATATTTTTATTTATTTGTCATGAGTTTATCACTATACTGATGTTAAGGTAGCGATACATTTTAAATTTCATATTTGTATTGACGTGATAGCAGTACTGATTCATGTTATAATGTATAATAATGTAATCTATTCTTTTTTTTTTTTTTTACATTTTTATATAAACAGAATGCAAAATTGTCTCTAATAACCTTTACGCTCCCCCAAATGATCGACATAATTTATCTAGCTGCTGCCATTATAAAAAACAGGATTTTCCATTTGTCCATTTCCATTTGTAACAGTAAAATCATTAAAATAAAATATGTTTGTATTGTATTGATTTTTATTTAACCAGGGTAGTAAATACCACAATACAGCAATTCATTAAAAACATTTACAGTGAGTAAATGAATTAAAATATAAAACATGAATTGTATTAAATTGATTAAAGAGCCACACAACTGAAGCAGTGTTAAAAGCCACAGAATAAAGGTTCACATCACACACACCAGATCAAAAAGGGACTAAACAGGGACTAAACCTGGACTTGACGAGAACCAAACCAAGTCTACATCAGGACTAAACCAGGTCAAACCAGGGCAAGAGTGAACACAGCCTTAAATACTCCACTATTACCTCACTGTCCTCAGCCTCTCGTTTCTGTCCTTCCTCCTCTTCCTCCGCTCCATTTCCTCCTCCACTCCTCCGTCCGCCGTTCCTCCGCTCTTCCTCCTCCCCCTCTGCTCTTCTTCACTCCGCTTCTCCCTCTCCGTTCCTCTCCCGCTTCCACTCCTCTTCCTCCTTTCCGGGCCTCCCCTTCTATCACTCCTCTTCCCCCCTCTCTTTCCTCTCCTCTCCCTCTTTTGCTCCTCTTCCTCTTCTCTTCCTCCCCTCCTGCTCCTGACTTTAGAGAACAGAAGCCAGCTTAGAGGGGCACCAGGAGACAAATCAATAAGGCATGATTTATTGATCAGTAAAAATGATGGTTCTCATTAGCCCCCCAAAGGGACCCCAGCACTCAGCACATGACAAAATGTCAGCACCCTTGGCCCACCCTCCTCGACCCCCGCTCCACCAAAACACTGCCCCAGCCTCATGCTAATACTCCAGAAACTCAAAGACTGCCAAATATGAAGAGATAAGAGAGAGCATGTTAAGTATTTGGCCATTTTAAGTTCATTTTTAAAAAGTATTTATACAAATTTGTATGGTAAAAGTCAAGGCCAACATGGAAACAACATAAACTGTAAAATGTGTCATCAGTTTCTTGTTTTACAGGCGCCATTTTGAGGATTTAACAATTCCAAAAGATTTAATATAATAAACGTAATGTGTTTCAGAATGCGCTCAAAATAAATAAAATGTTAATTGCTATGACAATAGTCCAAACTTTATTCTGAAATCATTACAAAACTCATATAATGAATTTATATAAAGAATTCATGTTTAAATGAAAGTAAATTTAAACCTCAGTAAACAGTTCATAACCTGCCATTGTGTCCTTGGGCATCGCACTACACCTCCCTTGCCTGGAGACTGTATTAGTGTATGGTTGATGGTTCCATCCCGTAACAGTGTATTTATGTTATATTATTGTTATACTTTTAATGCCAGTGCTGGACATGATAAATATAATTACCAAATATTTCACATCAACATTTTGAAAACCATGGCACGATGTCGAGTTAAAAAAGTGCACAAAAAGGCATAAACTTACTACTTACTTTTTTTTTTTTTTTGCAATAAAAACACATGTAATTGAATAAATTAAAGACAGATTAGACTCCAAACATGAAAAGTTCATCAGAAACTCAAAACTGTACAGCTGAATTTTAGCACCAGCCACATCTCTATAAACCACGGTATTCTTTTGAAGCGGATGAAGATTAAGGTTTTAACTTAGCCTGGAATGTTTCACAGTAAGGCATTTACTTACTTATTAGTAGTTGACGGCACAACGCCTAGTATTTTATTTGTATTTATTTACATTTTTGCAAGAAAAACACATGTAATTGAAGAAATAAAAGACAGATTAGACTCCAAACAAGAAAACTCTAACTCAAAACTGTCCAGCTGCATATTAGCACCAGGCCCATCTCTATAAACCACTGTATTCTTTTGAAAGGAAAACATGGCAGATGAAAGATTTGATGAGGAAGAGAGGGAGGGGTGTGCTAGCGATCAAATACGTTCTTAATTAATTCAAGACACTGCAGTGAAACTTTACTTTAATTAACCATCGGGTCAGCAGCAGAAGCCCTTCCTCTAACCAGGCCCATCTTTCCTCCTTATGTTCCCCCAGTGGTTCTGCCTTACCCCCCGCTGGCTGCATCCGCGCACTCGTGAGTTAACAGGGGAGCTTTTATTCCACGTCTGAAAAGGAAAAAGAGGATCAATAACTACAAACAAAAACGACAAATATTGGAGCGTTGTAAATGAAAATGCCCCACACAGCGATGATTGTTTAGGTACACACAGAGAATAGGAGTTTGAGCTGTTCTTTTGATTGTCGTGTGGACTTATACAAAACGGTTTGATATGAAAGGGTGAGGGGAATTTGACAACAAGAATCAGGTTGCATAACTTTAAAGGGGCACTGCGTAACTTTTCAGGTTGGTTTGCTACCATGGAGATGACAATACGGTATTAAACTTATATAAGATGGGTGTGCCAACTATAAAACTCTACGACAATTTCACCTCTTCCTTGTCTCTTTGTGGCCCTCAAATACCAAACATTAAAGGTGCATTATGTAATTTTTCAGGTTGGGGATGGTGGTGTCTCCTGCTTGTTTCTAAGGAGATTGAAAAGTTTAATGCTATACTTTGGAATATTGGAGGTAAAGCAACATCTCTAGTATTTTGGAGCAATAGAAACACCTACATAAACACCTCTGTAAATGCTGTATGGAAATGCTTAATGTCATACCATGGAACAGTCCAAGGAAAGCAATAACATCTCCAGGTGGCGGACCCTCCACCAGAAAAGTTGCGCAGTGCACCTTTAAATAAAAACATAAACAAGACTTAAACAGTGACAGCTTTGCAATTTTGGTTTAATTTTAATATCCCTTCACTTTTTGTGTGATTATTCTGCCTGAAATGTCATGATATAACTGTAAACATATTAATTTAGCTTTATTCATTGGCTCATTTCATTAAGGGTGTTTTATTGCAAGCTAGCGGGCTCGCCTCTCCACAAATCTGATTTGTAACTTGGCCCGTTGGTGTCACCTGTTTGTCTACATGGAGATGCCTTGAATCCTGGGTTTCAGTTGTTTGTTATATGGAACATTTTGAGGACTTCTTCCCAACCAAAAGATATAAGAGTTTGTTATTGGTAATATTTTGATTGGTAATCACTATGGCAACGGTCCAAAACCCATGAATAGTCAGAAGAATCGAACTTCTTTTCTATAATATAACATCTTCACACCCACTTCACCAGTACACTCCTGCAGACACCTCTCGCCTCTCCTCCTCTAACTCACTGCTCCATAATCGCTCATGTCCGGCACTTGTGTTTGCTCCTGTCTCCGTGGGGACACCAGGGACAGGGGCGCAGGCTCAGCCCCAGGAGGGGAGGGGGTGACTGGACGCTCCATCACCCACGGGCCCCCTTCTCCTGGATGATGCATGGAGGACACGGAGCCTGGACCTCTGAGGCCAAAAACACCACAAACAAATAAGCACTACCGGAGCCAAAGGACTGAGTGTTTGTGGAGGGGCTGTGACCTTTCGAGAACACAAGTCAAGTGTGGATTTTAAAACTGTTAAACGCCTATTGCACAACATAAATGCAATCTTTAGAGAATCGCATGCCTTGATCTTGGAGTCGTATATCCAAAAAAGGTCAAAGCAAAACCTTCTCAGTATTGCAGATTCTTTCTAAGGCTAGCTCACAGTATTTCCTCTGGAAGGTTTTCCCCCACCTTTGGTGTCTTATATGGAGTAAAAAGCATCTTAAAGGTCTATAGTTAGCTCCTCAGTTAGCTCCTTAGCTAAATCACTACTATAATGAATTAATGTGGGGGTGGTTAGTCCTGCAACAATTCACTAATACGGAAGAACATATACAGTATATTGTTTTTACATTGTTAATTGTTTTTGTTTTTCACAGAATATTTATGGCTCCACTTTTGTGATATCTATGTATGTACATTTTTAGTTTAGTTTTTTTTTTTTGACATTTGGTTTGATCATGGATAAAACTTAAAAAAAAGTTAGTTGGAAAAAACGCCCCCAAATCTCCAAAATTCAAAAATAAATAATAACTGTTGCAATTTTTCAACATTTTTCCCACAAATTTACCATGTGCAGTAGCTCCATTTAAGAGTGTTCCTTTTAAGCTAACATTTGTTTTTACAAACTAGCTTTAATAATGTTTACAGTACGGACATCTGCCTTGTTTAAGTGAAGGATATTGAGTTTCAGGCTTTCAGAGGCTGGTAGACCGCAGACTGTCATGACGTTTGCGCTCTCATTGTGAAAACCCCATAGCTCTGGATGGAGATGTGTTAAAACGTGCATATAAAGGCATAGTGTGCTTCCAATATGGTGTAATGTCTTCCATCCTCCACTTAAATATTTGCCAGTTTGTTGTTTTGAAGCCGTATCATGGGTCTCCAACATGTCCGCCGTCTTTGCATCATGGAAAAACTTACAAGAAGAGGCCACTGACTGGTAAATAAATAGCAGAAAGCGTGCAGTAGCGATGGCCTTGCAAATATTTAGTAATGGGGCTCCGTGGTTAGCTCCCCATCTGCCTACAATTCACTAAGCTTCTTCAAATAAATGCCCCGAACAAGGAATTCTGCTCCTGCCGCTTTTGTTGAATTGCCAAACTTATAAAAATGCAGAGAAAAAAATAGGTTACAGCCTTTTATACGATCTGGGGGTGTTTAGACTAAATTATATCATATCTTAATTGTGTGTTTGTGTGTGTGTGCGTTGGCTTTTCTGTGCACATGTAGTAGGAATGTTACAAGCCAAAGGGAAGTGGTTTCATCTCTTTAAAATCTACAGGCCGGAGTTGGTGAAAGCTTTATTAGTCCATTTATGTTTGGAGAAGTTATTACCGCTCTTGAGGATTTCAGTGCGAGTGGAGTGGGTTTCAAAATGGGGTGCGAGGACAGCTGCTGGTACGCGAGAGGCTTCCGGTGGTCTGCTGCTATTGAAGTAAAAAGAAAAAGAAAAACACACACACATTTAATTAAGAGGGACTTTTATTACTATGCCATTCTTTGCTTTAGATCATGTGTTGTGTGGTTTTGTTTAGCCTTGAATGTTCCTTGGTGTATTTTCTCAATACATCAATAAAACTATCTTGAAAAGCATGCATCCTTTTTGTGCATGGGCTCGCCTTCCCACATACCTCACTTGTAACTTGGCCTTGTGGCATCACCTGCTAGTCACCATGGAGGTAGGTAGATAGGTTTAATGTCACACAGTGGAACATTCTTTGCAAAACCAAGCTGTCTCAAAGTTACATAATGCTTGATTAGACTCTGTGATTAAACTCGTTTTAGACCATGGTTAGTCCTGTTTAAATACAGTTTTTGGACTGGTTTAGACAAGATTTACACTTACCAGACATGTGACTCTGTAATGTATTTGTCCTTTTTTGACTGATTGATAAAATCTGGTTTAGATTAGTAGTTTAATCCAGGTTAAATATTCAATCCCATCCGTACATAGACATACATATACAGTCTTGGTTCAGTCCTCGTTCACACTTGTATATATGGTATAAATGGGATCAATTTGTTCTTAAATTGATTCCATTTAAGTCCTGATGTGTACTTGGTTCAGTTTTGTTGTAGTCCTTGTTTAGTCCTGATCTATTCCAGGTTTCGGTTTAGTTTAGTCCTGGTTTAGCACCAATTTTGATGTGGTGAAGTGTGAACGCACCCTTAGTCTTGGCTTCTTTAAGTGCACAAAGATGACACTTGGAAAGCTATAGGTGTTAGTTGTTGCAAAGTTTGTGAATCACATTTGAAGCCATGTTGGGACTTTCTTTGAAGTGTATAAAAGCAGTATATCATTTAAGTCCTTTTTAGTCAAACCAATGGGAGATATGTGAAAATAAAGCAAAATTCAGAGTATCACATTTGCGCGAGGTGTGAGTGAGACAGAATGTAGTGGTGGTTTTGGGCTTTGAGTATTGACCAGACGGAGTGTGGAGGGCCTTGATGTTCCCCTGTGAGGGTGTTAGGCCCAGGCCCAGGACGCCAGACGGGGGTCAGTGCAGCCCCTCACATGGGCCCCCCACACCAGGCCCCCACTTCTGAAGAATGTGCTCCATTGTCCCCCAGCCTCCAACGTCTCACAGGCTCGGTTCTGTTCAGAGGAAGACACTGACCTCCACTTATCACAGTCCAATATTAAACACACAAAACAGCCTTTTTGTCTTTGCACCATTTTGGATTTTTAAAATGTATTTGTGTGGCTCTTACGGAATTTTCCTACATTTTAGTGGCATTATTAAAAGTGCACTATGTAACTTTTTGGTTGGTGGTCTGTCACCTGCTTGTTTCTACAGATATGTCATTGCTCTGTCTGGAATGTTCCACAGTATAACATTAAACAGTTTACATTTATTCAATTACAGGTGGTTTTATAGCTCAAAAAATACCTAGAAAAACAGGCAGTCTGACTGTGAGCGGCATTGCCTCTCCATAGATCTGACCTGTAATTTGGTCTGGTTTGGTCTCCTTTAACATAGAAAGGTTTAATACCATACTGTGAAACATTCCAGACAAAGCAATAAGATCTCCATGGAGAAAAGTATTTGATGACCCTCTACCAGAAAAGTTACACAATGCACCTTCAAAGCAAAACACTTGGAATGTCAAGCTAATGTCCACTTGTGTCAATGTTCAGCTCCATCTAATGCAGAGTTAAAGTCGCACCATGTAACATCTCCATGGAGACAAGCAGGTGAAAGACCCTCCACCAGAAAAGTTTCCACCAATGTATGTAGACTTTTGAAGAAATGTGGTGTTTTGCTTAAGGACACAGCTACAGTATGACATTCAAGAGCAAGAATAGAACCACCAGCATTTGGGTTTATGGTCAAACCTTCTACCACTAGGTTATAGGCTATTCCTGTTTTAGAAATAGAATAGTCCTAATGTAAGCCTTTAGACCTAGTTTAGACCTGGTTAGTTCTGATTTGGACCTGATTTTAATCATGGTAAGTCCTGGATTAGTCTCACTTATCTTAGATCTTACACTTACACCTAGTTTGGTTTGGTTTAGTCCTGGTAAATTCCTTCACCAAAACAAGGCCTTCATCCGTCGTCCTCCAAACTCCTGAGTATGTACAGCAAGTGTGAGAATGAACCGAAGGGGATTACGTGCCGATTCAGGGCAGGGTGGGGGGTAGTGAAGATGTGGTGGGTGGGGTTGCTATGTAGAGACAGTCGACAGCATGTGATTGCTTCAGCCTCTCGATGCAAAAAAAAAAAAAAGACGAAGAAGAAGAGCTTTATTTTCTTTTCCCTCTCAACCCTCTGTCGTCCCGGGCGTCTTTGGGTGCTCCGATCATATGCAAAGCTGTTTTATGCTAATGCGATGTGTACACTCTTTGGTTAGCGGTGTTTGGGCTTGCATACACAAACTACATCACAGGCTCCCTCTCCACCTGCCTCGCTCTGCCTCGTCTCCCCTCGGCAACCAGTATCCGGCATCCTTCTCTCCGAGATATTCCAGGAAGTGGGCGACGGAAAGCTAAAGGAATCCACACAGCTTTTGCCTGATGCGCGATTTGTCCATTTTAAGGATTGCAATTAAAGCAAGAGAAGCGTTAACGGATTACGCTGGCGTTTATAACGTACCTCTCCCTACGCCAATGATTCAAATAAAAGACTGAAATCAACAATGTGTTCAAGTGTTTGTGTTTGTTTTCTCAAGAACAAATGGAGGAAAGGGAGATTTACCAACATGCAGAAATCTTGGTTTACTTTAAAAATGTTTGTTTGCCAGATTTACAGAGTCTCTAAGTGAATTTACAGGTATAGCTTAATATTTACCACAGTTCAGGGGGCAGCTGCACCCACAAACCTGTGCGTAGATGTCTTTTTAATTTTAATTCATGCTATCATTCTCTTACCAGGACTGAGACATGCTAGCTAAGCAGTTTAGATTGATCAACTACGATTCAATATTTTCCACAAGACCAGATTGAAATAAGGTCTGTGCCGTTTGAGGATTTCAAGATACATCCATTAATCTTCTGTTTTGTCCTCCTCTGGGCCTGCTGTTTCCTGGCAGTTTTAACCCCAGCAGACTACAGTATATTCACGCTCCCTCCTTTGTACAAAACCATGGGTCCGTCTGACTTTGTAAAAAAACTCCAACATAAACTACCCCTTGAAACTATCATCCCAACTATTCCTACCAACCCCACATGCAACACTGGTAAACTTTTCCAATCACTTCCACAAAGTTTCTAAAAGCCATGTTGACGACATACGTAGGTTAGGGATGCACCGATCTGATACTAGTATTGAATATCTGCGCCAATACTGAAAAATTTGCTGGATCGAATATCAGCTTCCAAATATCGGTTCAGACGATATCCTGGTTGGACATACAAACTGATGTAATAAGATTATTTCCTGGTGTTGGCCCAGGAATTCTCATAATGTTTGAACTTTTATTTATACAAACTTATTGTGGTTGCTTGAGAGATTAATAACAGCTACATAACACATTTGGATCATTTGGACCAGTTTTGTCTTATTTAATTTTAGTTTAAAGGAAATTAACACCGTTTTCGTCTCTGCACCGGTACTGGTTGATATTTCCTGCATCTTTGTACTTTTTTCTCCACAAACTGCCACTTAACTGATGTAAAATATGCTAAATATTTACCACGGATAATATCCATAGACTGTATATATAAATGGACATAGCTAACACGCTGGCCGCCGCATTCCAAACGAAGTGAACGCTTCCGGCTCCATAGACTCTATTTCCAGCTGACGTTACATTGAAAAAATTTGACCCTTCTCTCTGTAACTGCTGCTGTCAGCCTTGTCAATTTGGTTTTAAAATATTCATATTAACCCGCTCTAGATGATCCTGGTGTTTTTATTACGCTATTTTGTCTTTAAATCAATTCCTATGGAACTGGGCTCCATATTCGCTCCTATAACTTCTAGCCTTTGAGTGGGTGACGCTATGGCTGACATCACACTTCCTTCAGTCCACTTTTTTACTATTTTATACAGACTACAGTACTATCACAGTAAAACAAGAGTAATTTGAGAAACATATATATTTTTATTTATATATTAGACATTTAGACCTGTGTAGACTTATGTTTTCATGCACGAGATATTAAAATGTGATCTATAGAGTGTGAGTTGACACATTAATTCATTATTATGGTATATATTACATTTCAAATTCTACATGTTCCGCTTGTCACGTTTACAAATCGTTGACGACTCCACTTTGACACGGGTGCGCACATTTCTGCCAGCGCCACGTGCATGATCCCACATACACACACATGTACAGGGGGCAGGAGCGTGCACATGAAGGGGGTGGACATGTTTAGCGCTCGGAGACTGGGAGCGGCACTTAGCTCATTAATGTAAACACGCTGCTAAGCACAGGTTCTGCTGAGCTGCACCACCACCTCCCATAATCCTCCGGGACAGGGACCAGCTCTCCCCGCTCTTCCCGCCTTCGGAGCCTCTTTGTGGGTGTGTGTCACCCGTGCCGTCCCCCTCAGGCTTTAGCTCCCTCCAGGCTGCTCTGCCATCATCTCTGCTCCTGTCTTCTTACTGTCATCTCCCTCAACATCTGCCAGTGCGGGCCCCACCTCTCCACACCACCGGAGCCCTGCAACCACGCACACAAATCACACAGTTTAGCTCTTTAATGTGCCAATTTCAAATACAACTTTGGTCTTAGCACTCAAGATTTCAACTATTCTTAGTCCTCGTCCCAATGTCAGGATATTTTGGGCGAGGTTTAAAACAAGGACCTTTCTATTGCCTCATTTAAAGGAAATACAGTTACTTTAGCATGTGTTTTTACAGTTTTAAAGTACTAGAATCACACCTGAACTTGGGGTGTCAGTGCCTAAACCTGCAGATGGAGAACACATACAAGTTTTTCTCATTCTCAGTATATGGACAGGCCTCATGTGAAAGCTCAGAACCTCCAGAATTCCCTCCCTGAGCTGCAGAGGCTGCACTAGCACTGATTCATGACTGACTACAGGAGCTGGGGTTTAGGTAGAGACTGTTCAGATCAGAGAGAGGCATTTTAGGTTTAAACCAACTGGATTTCAGCATTGAAACTGGCAACCCAACTGAGAGAGTAATGTGAGGCTCATTCAGCTTTCTGATTAGATAATCATTTTGAGAACCAAAAGACCAAATTATAACATTAACAATTTTGCCATTATGTCCAATGTTTTTGTAACTAAAAATAATCAGCATCAGACTTCAGTAATAATCAGTAAAAGCTATATTTGACTTGAACATGTTTATATTATATTTGGGGACTTAAATACAACAAACATACATAATTATTATGTTATCCTGGTTTACAGTGCACACACAATACACATATACAAGGTACTGTGTTTGATGAAAACCATATAGAAGCACTTATAGGTTTGCTATTTTTTTGTCCAATCAAACAGATTTCGTTGAGAACCATGTAGAAACAACAGCCTGTGACTTCCTCATACAGTTGTTTAGCTGTAGTACAACATCAGAGCTACAAAAGAGACTTAGTGAAGTGCTCCACTGTGTTTTTAAACTCCCTACACCTTCACCATAATCACTTTGATCATTTCAGCCCTGGAATTTCCAATCTCTACTGAACAAAATGTAAAAAGTAGCTGTTAACTTGAAAACTACTGCTTCATGACACCATAAGATGGAACAGCGCATTCTGAGCTTTGGAGATGTAGACAGACTAATAATAAAAGGTTACTCAAATGTGTGTGAGTTAAACAAAACACAAATCCAGGTATGTGTTTGATGAGGTAACAACGTTCTAACATGGCTTAAAGCTCAGAGTCAATTTTAGATATAAGACCTTTTATCATTATTTATTATTAGATTTGACATAATTCACTATTGAAATTAAGCTGACTCCCTCTTTCTCCCCAGTTTCTCACTTTGGCTTTTGTGAAATGTCCCTACCCACTCACGCTCTGTATTCCCTTTAAAACCACTTTAAACAGTCTCTGGATCACTGCTGTCCTAAGTGTGAATATTCATGTCAATGTCATTTGGGATTGGCCAGTGGATTACAGCTAATGACAGACTAATCACAATCCTCTTTGCCCATTCACTGATCTTTGCTCTATTTTGTCCTTGATGCTAATTCACCACCTCCTACGCTACGTATGTCAAAATCTCTCCATTTGATAATTAACTTTTAACTAATATACTTTTCCACCATTTCAACTGTAATTTAAAGAGAAGAATAATTACTTCCGTCGAGATAGACTTGTGTCCGTTCATGAAATTAATAATCGGTTTATAAATATGTTATTAAATAGGAGTTAAGCTGCATATATATTTCATGGTGGAGGGAAGGAGCAGGTCCCAAAGGCCGTGGGGCTTTACTGGTATCATTCATTTATAATTAATCTGCTCCACTTGGGACTGAGGATTTAAGACCTGCTACAGACAAGAGCTGCTCTGTTTCTATTCGGAGCTGCGCTGGATCACGGGAGGTCCTTCAAGTGAGAGATACACAGAAGAAGTAAAGATTTATTAGGTATCGTGCTGCTGGAAAACATGGGAATAACGTGGGTGCATAACTTGGCGTAGGGATATTTAAAACAAATGTGTGGCAGTGTAATGAAGTGTGTGTTCTAAGTTGTTTTGACAAAGTGTAGCTGTCATAGAAATGCGTAATTGGCATAACAAAATACATTAAAGGTGCATTGTGTAACTTTTCTGGTGGAGGATCCATCAAATGCTTTTCTCCACGGAAATGTTATTGCTTTGTCAGGAATGCTTCACAGCGTGGTATTAAACCTTTCTATGCTCATGAAGACAAACCAGACCAAGTTACAGGTGAGATCCGTGGAGAGGCGACCCCGCTTACAGTCAGAATGCTGTGTTTTTTCAGGTATTTTTGAGCTATAAAACCACCAGTAGTTAAATAAATGTAAAGTAGAGCTGTTTAATGAGCATTCTAGGCAGAACAATGACATATCCATAGAAATAAGCAGGTGCTGGAACTCCAAACAAAAAGTTACACAGTGCACCTTTAATGAATTTAGGTATATGACATGGTCTGTACATAACCATTTTATGTTCTAATCAGTATCAGTAGAGGTTAGAGCATTCACCCACCAACTTAAAGTTCAGCAGGTTGATTCCAACTGCATACTTGCATTGCACCCTTGAGCAAGACACTGTACCAACCTTACCGACTACGAATGTGGTGTGTGAGTGATTGGCACCTGGTTGGAGGAGCCAATGGCATAGATCTGTAGTTCTTCTCTCAGTGAACCCCAGGGCAGGTATGGCTACAGAAGATGTTTATGGCCAGGTTAAGATTAAAACTCAAAATATCCTTGTTTTATTTGTGGGGGTTCATTTTTGTTCATTTGTATCAATATCTAAAACAAAGTGAAACTGTATGGAGTTTAAAAACACAGTGGAGCACTCCCTGTATTACCACATGACATCACAAGGTGGAACAGAGCGTTTTCTGTTTGAGAGAAGATCTCAGCCTAAATATACAGGGTTTGTGTGTTAAACATGTGTGAATGAAACAAAACACAACTCCAGGTCTGTCTGTGATGAGGAAACAACATTATGATATAAGAAAATAGCGTAATATGGACCCTTTATCCAATTACTGATGACAAATTGTTCATCACTTTCTGATATGCTTAATGTTTTGTTTTTGTTTTGTTTTTTCACAGTAGATGGTGATGGATAGATAGATTAACACACACACAGACAGCAGTAACATAGACAGCCTCTAGTGGTGACATATGAGAATACAACAGAGGCGTGTCGGCCAGTCAGTTACAGATGGTAGCTTTAATGTGTTGTGTTAATGGTTACGCTATAGATTTTGGCCCAAGACACTGCATATGTGCCGTTACATTATAAACACATTTCCTTCACCTTATTTAGATTACATTATAGGGGACGAGTCTTCAAACACTCCCAGATTTTCTATAGGACCTTTTAATAAGGGCTAGGTGCTGTTGTGTTGGAGGAGTTACAGTGGGTCCATATGGTTCTGTTTTGCACTTCCATAGTGAGATTGGCTGTGACTCAAGAACCATAGAAAGTAATGAGCAATGAACAATGTAGAGGATTGGACCTGGAAATGGAGCGCACGGTATTTATGGATACTGTTTTTGCAGCCAAATTATTATTATGTTTTATCTCTTCATATACGGCAATATTATAAAGTGTATTACCTCACAATAATAATAAAAAAGACAAAAGACAGTAGTTTCTGTTCTTTTGCGTGTTTTATCTTTTTTTTTTTTTTTTTATTCCGCTATTTTGGATCCATACGGAGAGATTTTTCTTCTAAATTTAACCTATCCTTTAAAGTTGATGAGGGGAACTTAAAGATCTAGAATTAGAGCTCTATGTAACTTTTCTGGTTGGAGGTCCGCCACCTGCTGGTCTCCATGGAGATGGTATTTATTTGTCTGGAGTGTTCCCCTGTATGGCATTAAACTTACCTATCTCGTTCAAAAAATATATTCTTCCTGAAGATCTGATCTTTAACATGGTTTGGTGGCGTCCTCCATGTCTGCATGGAGACTTTAATGCCATGCTGCATGGAGACTTTAATGCCATACTATGGAACATGCTGGTAATAACATCTCCATGGAGACAAGCAGGTGATAGACCCTACTAGAATAGTTATGGTTTGCCTTTTAGATCTATTTGCTCATGTTTACCTCTTGCACTGAACTTAAATACAATGTTGTCATTTTAAGTTTTACTACATAAAATACCAACGTACAGCTGCCCAAAACCTCAACAATGAACGCTAACGAACTTTGAAACCTTTGCATATTGGCATTTTACAACACAATGTGAAACAGCTGACGGTGTACAATGGATAAGAAAGAACGGGTTGTAAAGGGCGTGCTGATTGGTCAGTTCTTCCTGGAGTGGGAGGAGCTATTACTCAAACATACTTGAATGAATCTCAGGTATGTTTTTGATGAAGTAACTTTGTCTAAAGAGTTGATTTTGCATAATATAGTCCGTAATTACCCAAAGCACTGGTCAACGTAACCACACATAAGACAATGGACTGAATCTTCAAACAGCTGAACGAAGAAATGATTGAAAATGCAAATGAAGTGAAACGAAAGCACCAATCAAAGAAGCCATTAATTAAAGTGGACATACCGTTTCTGCTAATCAGAAATGATTGATCCAAAGTGTTATCTCTATGTGATGGTGTCCGCTATGCTAAAGAAGCCATTGTCTTTGGAAGTCTTCATTCCTCCTCCTCGTTCCTCTGACTCAGACTTCACCAGCTCTGTCCCCCCTACTCCCCTCCGCTCTGTACCTGCTCAGTGCCATGTAAGGTTAATTGGCAAACCAAAATGAGAAAGTAATTAATGCGTTTGTCAGCACAGTCTTTCGGCAGCCATCTTGCAGTGGTGGGGCCTTCCTGGCAGATATGGCTGCAGATACCTCATATCTGGGAGCGCCATTGTTTTTGGGGGGAGAAGAAAGGGGCATCGCAGTCCAGCCCTTGATTAACATGAGACAAAAGGAAGATGTGAGTTTGTAGAAGTCTTTGAGCCAAATTGAATTTCTCGATGAGTCCAAAACGGAAATTATCGACTGTTAATAGGCTAGTTTTGCTAAATGCTAAATGCTGCATGATGTGTATATGGCGCAGTGGTGAAAGGTAACAAAGTACAAAAGTATAAAAGTACAATACTTAAGTACAAATTTTAGGTATCTGTACTTAACCTAAGTACCTAGTAAATTTTACAGTGGATACTTTTTACTTTTATTTCATTACATTTGAGAACGTGTATCTATACATTTTTAGATCTGGATCTAAAATCTGGATCTCTATCTAAAATGTAGATCTAAATCTGAAAAGTAAAAAGTACTTTTCTTTATGGTTACTTTATGCTGTAACCATAAAGTAAAGTAACCATGCATAACCTTTATGCTTAAGGAGGAATAGCAGGAATTACTGTATTTTTGAGCAACAGAAACACCCGTAATGAATAAATGCTAGATGGGTTTGTTTAATGTCATACCATGGAACATTCCAGGCAAAGCAATGACATCTCCATGGAGACAAGTAGGTAACGGACCCTCCATCAAAAAGTTGCGCAGTGTACCTTTAAGACTGTGATGTGTGAGTGATTAGTGGTGAGCTGTTACAGAAAGAAGTCGCCTACTACTATCAAGTCTATTTGTGAAGTGCATAATAAATAATACATGGGTTAACAAAATTCTTAAAATATCATTAAGTCATATTATTACATCGCAGGCATAGAAATAATTAAGGCAGTGCATACAGTGGCCATCAGCTGTTTTAGCTCACAGCACGTAGGTCCCAAGAGGGTACAATTCCTGGACCATGTGAGGCCTATAGCTGTGTGGAGTTTGCATGTTCTTCCTGGATGAAGATCTGGAGAAAGGTCCCATGGCGCTGTACTGCTTCTGATCGAACGGAAATATGTATTTGATTTGATCTGATTGCATTTCAGTCAGGAATCATAGCAACAACTTCATTTGGACTTGTGTTTACACTTGCGTTCAAATTAGGACTAAAACCAGAACTAAACCAGGACTAGAAGAGGACCAAACCAAGTCTACATCAGGACTCAGTTGACCTAAAACCAGGACCACACCACACACCTTAAATATTACACTATTTTCTGATCTTTTTTAGATTGTTTCTTCCCAAAAACATATCTGGAGTTGTGTTTTATGTAATTCACAAACCCTGCATATTTTGGCTGAGTTCTTCTGTCAAACTGAAAACACTCTGTTCCACCTTGTGATGTCATGTGGTAATACAGGAACTAATCTAGTGTGTTTTAAACTCCATATACCATCACTAGTATCTTCTGGATGATTTCAGCCCTGGAATTGCCAATCTCTTCTGAACAAAGCTGTTAATGTGAAGACTACCGCTTCATGACATCACAAGATGGAGCAGAGCATTTTGAGCTTTGGAGATGTAGACAGAGTAATAATAAACGGTGACTCAGACATGTGTGAATGAAACAAAACACAACTCCAGGTATGTTTTCGATGAGGTAACAACATCTAACATAACTTAACGCTCACAAGAGTCAATTTGGCGTAATATAGGACCTTTAAGACACAGGAAAGGACTTCAAAGATACCTGAAGTTATTCTAACTTAACCCCAATCTCTTTCTCTCACAAAATTTGTAATTGCTCAGTGGATTCAGGTTTCAAATTGGCACCGAGTGAAACAAAAGGCCCACTGAGAGAGCACGGGGGGGAGTTGCAGATTCGTTCCAACTACGCAATGGCCAGAATGGATGTCTTTAATTGTCACATAGCGTCTCTCTGCTCATTCCTTTGCTTTTTCTTTTCAAACTAAATGAAGTGCAAACATTTGTTTTTCGGCGACCCGCTGTGACTGGGGAAGTTGTAATTCTGCGGAGGCATTACAGATGGAACCGGAGCCCAGGTAATAAAGCTGCAGGTGGACTTCTTTCCAATCTAAGATAATTGTCACAATCAGCACTGGCAATTTAGAGGACAATAACATTACTAATACTAATAATAATAAGAGGGCCGTCAGAGGATTATTCATTAACTTCATTTCCTGGTGTTGTAATTGTGGATGTCTACAAACAGACAACTTCCAGCGACTTCGTGATCACCATTAGTGGCCTTGGCAGTGGGTAAGGGGGAGGGGTAGGATGGAGGAGGGGCAGGTGGGCATGCAGAGGGGCGGATGGGTGGAGGGGTGGCGGTGTGTACAGGTTGTCTATGCGTGTGTGTAAGAGCATGGGGTCCCTAATTTGCACATATGGAAATGCTTTTTCTCACCGCGCCCGCCTTCTCTGTTGTGGCCAGATGGAATTAGAGAGAGCTCAGAAGCCGTGAAGGCAAACACATCAAAAACGAGAGGGAAAGAGAACAAGATGGAGGGAGGAGGAGGAGGAAGAGGAGGGGGGTGAAGAGAAAGAGGGGAGGAGGGGTGGAGGTGGAAGGAGGGGAGGGGGGGGCAAGCACGGGGGATAGAAAGAACAGAAAAAAGACTCAAAAAAGCAAGCGGGGAAAGTGAAAGTTGTGGTTGAAAGAAGGACAAATTGAAAAGTCTAGTTTACAAATCTTCCAACCACTGTTTTTGCTGATGAATCGCAAGTTGGTACAGGAAGTAAACTCATGACCAAATAAGGACGGGTTCATTGTTTTAAATATTCTCTTGGCGCTGGACCAACTGGGGCCCCTCCCCTTCAAACGGGACACTCATGCCTAATATTTCACTGCTAATTAGTTTAGGCTAATCAAGAACAGCCAGTTATTCAAATGCAACTACAGCAAAAACTCTTTCTATTGGTCTGTATTAAAATAGGTCTGCTCACACGTCTATTACTCTCACACAGTCTACCACGTCTGACTCGTAAAGGTGCACTATGTAACTTTTCGGTTGCGAGTCCGTCACCTGCTTGTTTCTATGAATGTGTTATTGCTCTACCTGTAATGTTCCACAGCATGACTTTAAACAGCTCTACCTTACAGCTTAAATTACAGGTGGTTTTATAGCTCAAAAATACCTAAAAGAAAATTCTGACTGACCTGAAACTTCTGGTTTGGTCTCCATGAAGACATAAAGGTTTAATACCATAACATCTCCATGAAGAAAAGCATTTGATGGACCTTCCACCAGAAACGTTACACAATGCACCTTTAACCATAGACTATATATATAAATGGACCGCCGCGTTCCACACTTCTGGCTCCATTGACACTGGCTCTATTCATTATGTATTGAAAAAGTGTTGCCCCTCTCTCTGTAACTGCTACTGTCAGGCTCCTCCTTTTGGTCTTAAAATGTTCATATTAACCCTCTCTACGCAATCCTGGTATTTTTATTTCGCTATTTTGTTTGAAATCCTGAATTCCTATTTGTAATATGGAACTTGGCTCCAAATTTATAACTGCTAGCCTAGTGAGCTTCATTTGACTGGATGCGAACACTATGGGTGACGTCACAGTCCACTTCTTTATACAGTCTATTCTTTTAACACCTTTTAAGCAGGGTTTGGGTTATTCATAGGCTATAAATGCACTCTCTCTCCACTCTATCACAGCATCACACCATAGAACAACTGGGACTAAACTGGGACTAAACCTAGAACTAAACCTTGACTAAAAACAGGTCTAAAACAAGACCAAACCACATCTAAATCAGGCCCAAACTGGATGCATCCCATTTCAGTGTTTTGCTGCAACCTTCCAGCAAAACCACCAACCACCTCACCCTTTCCATCTTCTTTTTTTCAAATCACAGTCTAGACGCCAAGGGAAGTCATAACATGGACCTAATAATACATGAAAACAAATACATATGATTCATTTAACACTTTTTACAACAGAATTTGGGTCTTTTCAATGATACAATAGTTTCTTACTCTTTTGTAAATATTCCAAAAACGCTTGGGGCAAAAACGCTATTGAAAGTTGTGATCACCAAATAACTTTAATAATTCCTTTTAGAGACTGATACGTTCCATACTGAATATATTAAGAGGCATATTTTTTTTATTTACTGTCTGATTTCAACTTTTTTTTAAAGAATTTAGTGCAATAACAGCGTAGACCGCCACAAACCTTGGGTAGTTTTCCCTTTACTTGTTACATCATGTGCCCAAATTAAATGACACAGAACCGCGCTGTGTAGTCTCCTCGCCATGTTTTATTCATGAGTGTATGCATCTGTTGGAGTGAATGTTTTATTTCTGTGTGTTTATGAGAGGCTAAATTGATGTTCTTTTTCGCTCCTCTCGTCTTTCTCTCTCTCTTTTTTTCCCCTCTTTCGCTCCTCCCTCCTTCTCGTGTCAGGCCTCTAATCTCGTTGTAGTGTGTAAATTTATATGGGCCCACGGGGAACACTTTAAGGGACAGTGAGACCTAGCGTCCTCAGCTGTCCGTCCACGCTCAGTCCATTACACTCCCCGTCCTGAGAGACTCCCAGCTCCATTCTTTGTCTTAACCCGTCCACGCATCTCCGCTTGTCTCACAATTTAATTCTTGTCTCGTTGCCAATCTCGGTTTCAGCCTTAATTACATTCTTAACTATATCGGAACACAAATTTGCAAGCATCTTTTGTGAAATCTTGTGTGGATCTGGCATTTCAGGTCAGGTTGCACCTCAGGGCGACAGAATCTGAGACATATTGTTTTCAAAAAGCTTTGTTTGTGTCCAACATGGAGAAGATCTAATTTTACAGCTTTACAATATCATCATGTAGACTTTTACCCTCCATACACTAATTTTGTTCATATTCTTAGCTTTAGTTCTGTACATTGTTTCCTATCATATTTGTATTGTATTTTTTTTTCTATTTGAGCTGCACTGTTGTCATTATTCATTCTCTCCACACTTGATAAATTTATTTTGCTGCCTGACTTAGAAAAGAGTGAGGAGAGACTGAAGGGTCACCTCTCCACAGAGCCGATCTGTAACTTGGGCTGGCAGCTTCACCTGCTTGTGTTCATGGAGATAGATGTGTTTGATGCCATACTGTGGAACATTCTATAGGAAAAGCAGTAACATCTCCATGGAGACAAGTAGGTGGCGTAAACTCTATCAGAAAAGTGACATAAACTAGTATTTTTTTTTTAAAATATATTTATTTCACAATTTATCCATAGATTTTTACCTATCAATACTAGAGGGTGGGATAAGACCATTTCTACGAGATGAAAGACGGGATTGGGGGTCTACAAGAACGACAAAAGAGGAGCTTTTCACATATTTTTGAATAAATAAACTGTGCAATCCCGTTTCCAATTTCTTTTTTTTATGTACTTTAGTTGTAATTGTAGAACTGCTGTTTAGAACTAAAGCTATTCAAGAGATACGACAGACCAGCCCTTAAACATTTTTTGTCCAAACTAAATGGAAAGAATGGGCGACAGTTGCTGAGTTGAGTGTCTACTGACCCACAGGTTAGCGGTTGGCGGTGCGATTCCAGCTCCCACAGATGAATGCTGTTGTTGCATCCCTGGGCAAGACACTTCCCACCTCGCTCGCAGTGTCTGTGTACGCTGGTGTATGAATATGTGTGTGGGAATGGGTGAGTGGTTCTTTGATGTAAAGAGCTTTCAGTGCCTTGAAGGTTTTGGGAAAGTGCTATATAAAAATGCGTAAACTAAAAACAAAATCACAGTATAATTTTCCTTGTGAGATCTTGTCTCATCTCTAATGAATACTCACTATACAACATCACATAGTGTACACGCCCATGGACCACTGTGGAACCTACCTGGATGACTGAAGACCACATGGGAATAGAAAAGAAAGTACTATCATTTTAAGGCGCACTATGTAACCTTTCTGGTGGTGGGTTCATCATCTGCTGGTCGCTATGGAGATGTTGCTTTGTCTGGAATGTCCTGGTATGTCATTAAACATGTCCTTTTTGCATTTACTCAATAACATGGGTTTTTATTTACTTAAAAACTTACATTCGTACTATGAGTGGTCTTACTATGAGTGGGCTCGCCTCTCCACAGATCGGACACGCAGTTTGGCCCTGTGGTGTCACCTGTTGTAGGCAACATCTCCATGGAGAGAAGCTCGTGGCGGACCCTCTACGAGAAAAGTTAATCATGAAAATGACATTCTACTGTCTAAATAAAGTGTTTTTTTTATTATTATTATCATTCTATCTGAATCAGGACTGAGTATCGAGTCTATTCCTTAGTATCGAAATCAGCTCACACTGGAAACACTGGAATCGAACCGGCCCACCTCCCTGTTATGAGCGCTACTGTTGTCCCACTTGAATCAACAATCCACAATGCGAGACGGCGGGCCTAATACACACGCTTACAGTAGTTCTTTGTCTTCTGTTTGGTGACATTGATGATGGCGACGCCTCCATTTCGCCGTGGTAAGCTGGGATCATTCAATCAAAGGCTGTTTGCGAGCGGGGCCCAGACAGCTAACTAGATTGTGACATATTGAGAGATTCCACCTTGTGTGTGGAGCCGTCGATACTGTGGCCCTCCCATTACAGGCAGGCCTAATGCGCGTGGGTGACATTGCTACGCCATGTTTACGCACCTGTGTAAATTCTCCGATCGAAAATAAATGTGTTTCGATTTGCCTCCCTCGTGTTTGTCCTCTGAACGCTTAAATGAAAATGTTTATGTTAGTTTTTTATTTATTTTTTGTCCGCTGATGGACAAAATGGTGTTATATTCTCTGTTTGGGGAGTTAGTTGCTTGACAGTTCATCCTTTTCTTGCAGTTTGGTATGTGTGTTTAAAGCTATGATCGCAATATATAAGTTTGTATTACACATTTTTCTAAAGTACTTCTAGTAGTATTTTGAAAAGTGTAGAGTTTTGAGTATCAAAATGTACTCTTGCATTATTGAAGTCTTCAGATAAGTTGTGTTTTCTTGTGGGGAAACAAAAGATGGAAATTGGACGTATTTTTAACTTTTTGGTTGAGGTCCGTCACCTGATTCCTTCTACAGCTATATCATTGTTCTGCCTGGAATGTTCCACAGTGTGACTTTAAACAGCTCTACCTTACATTTATTCACTTACAGGTGGTTTTATAGCTTAAAAATACCTAGAAAAACAGGTATTCTGACTGTAGGTGGGGTTTGGTCTCCAAGACAGAAAAATGTAATTCTGTACTGTGAAACATTCTACACAAAGCAATACCATTTTTATGGAGAAAAGCATTCGACGGACGCTCCACCAGAAAAGTTACACAATGAACCTTTAAAATGGAAAGCTATAGTTATCAGATAATGATTTTAATTTTTTATATTTATGGATTAAATCTGATGAGGACTTCATTGACACTGGTATGACCTCTGACCTGGTACACTAGAATGTTCCATAATATGGCATTAAACTTGTCTATCTCTATGGAGACAAGTAGGAGGCGGCAATCAAGGCATGTTGCAGGTCAGATCTGTGAAGAGATGACCTCAACATACAAGCAGTTTTATGGCCATTGTCAGAGAATCGAATACATGCTGAAGGAACTTGCTTCAAACTATGAATGATACATAAACTGTGATCAAATTTAAATAATGACATGCATTAAAATAAAGTAAATAAACTAGACTTTTTTAACAATAAAAACATATGTAATTGAATAAATGAAATATAGATATCTTTAATATCTTTCCATGGAAGAAAACAACATCAACAGCATCAACAATCCTTATTCATGCTGGGATTTGTACAGTCAAATGCTAAATGTAGCCCCATATATATATATATATATATATATATATATATATATATATATATATATATATATATATATATATATATATATATATATATATATATATATCCTCCATAATAACATGATTTAGGTCAAATTATTTTCTGTAGGGGTTTCTCTTATTTGTTGGCACAGTTATCATATATGACAGACTTATTTGTTTGAGCCAGATGTCCTTACATACCTCTATACCATTTGCCACATGACTACACTGCACTGTGCCCATAATTCCCTCTGTTAACAGGACCACAGCTAAATATGTAGATTGGCAACTTGATGGCGTCTCTTGAGTAAATAACATCGTGAAAACTATTGACACGAACCCAAAGTGTCTGATAATGATACGACAATAAACAATCAACATCAATCTCGGCTTTTTGGCCCTCGCGGCTCTCTGTTGCCAAACTGCACGCCTCTGCCAGAGCAGCTTTGGCAGTGGTTTTTGGGGCCCGGAATAGACTAGTCCCAAACAGCTGGTACAAGATGCAACTCTCCACTTGACCTTTACATGTTACAGAGGAGGAAACAACATGGCCGACACTGGTTTGGGGCGTAATAGACAGCTGTCATTGTGCAGGGGGAGACGAGGAAGACATAAAAAAAAAAAAAAAAAAAAGTGAACACGACCGGGCATGGAGTGAGCAAAAAAATATTTGTGTTGACTTGCACATGTGTGTCTCGATGTCACGTCCCAGCTCCGAGCCAGGGCTAAAAACAGCCTCAAGGGGGCAAAAAGAGAGAGGGGGGAGCAGGGAGGGATGGGAGGGTATCTCGGGGCCCCTCTGACCCCTCCTGTGACTGCATGGGGCCCAGCTGTGAGGTACTGGGCAGCTGCCAGCCAGAGGACATAGGCACACAAACACATATGCCCTCCCTCCATCTTTCTCTCCCTCCCTCTTCTTCTTTTTCTCTCCTCCCCAGATCATTTGCAGTGATCTATCTCTTTATATTTGCGTGGCGGGGGCATATCCTCTCCGAATTTGATAGAGGGCAGTTGTGGTCCCAGGAAAAGTCTCTCTCTCTTTCTATCCCTCTCTCCATCTCTCCCTCTCTGTCTCTCTCTCCCTCTGAAGGAGAAAAATCAAATCAAATAAAATCCTTTGTTTCCGCCCAACAACAAAGCCAGGAGCCATATTCAACAATCACTCACTCCACTGGCTCACACAATTGCCATGGCGATAACATCCGGAATGCAAAAGTCTGACTACATAAAATATTCCTCTATAATGTAAGACAACACGGCGTTTCAAATCCTCGCTCAATGTTAAAATATGACCCTGAGTTGTGTGTCATAATTCTCCAGTGCAGAGTAAAGTGCCAAGCCAAAGGAATATTAAAGTGACAATAGTGATGAAAAGACAGGACAAAAGCTCTTCTTTACTTTAACTGTCCTTTTAATATGTATGTAGCAGGAGACATAACACATAAGAACCATAACTCGGATTTTATTTTCACTTTTTTCTTACCTCTAAGTGTTCAATTGTTCTTCCTCGTTTTGGTTGCTTTTACATCGAGCTGTGTTCATACTTGGTTTGGTTTGGTCTTGGTCTGGTCTAGTCCTGGTTTAGTCCTGGTTTAGTCCTGGTTTAGTTCCTCATCCAGATCTGAATAAGTTCTGGTTTAGTCCTGGTTTAGTTCGTGATCAAGACCTGGTTTAGTTCTGGTCTAGTCCTGGTTTAGTTCGTGCTCCAGACCTGGTTTAGTTCTGGTCTTGTCCAGATCTGGTCCAGACAGGGTTTAGGCCATACTTTATGTACTGTTGCTTTGATCCTTTTAGGGTTTAGTTCTGTCTAGACCCGCTTTAGTCCCTGGTCCAGACCTGGTTTATTTCTGGTCTAGCCCTGGTATAATCCTGGTTTAGTTCTGTTCTAGTCCTGTCCAGACCTGGTTCAGTCCTGGATTAGTCCTGATAGCCCTGGTTTAGTTCTGGTCTAGCCCTGGTTTAGTCCTGGTTTAGTTCTGGTCTAGTCCTGGTTTAGTTCTGGTCTAGCCCCGGTTTAGTCCTGGTTTAGTTCTGGTCTAGTCCTGGTTTAGTCCTGTCCAGACCTGGTTCAGTCCTGGATTAGTCCTGATAGCCCTGGTTTAGTTCTGGTCTAGCCCTGGTTTAGTCCTGGTTTAGTTCTGGTCTAGTCCTGGTTTAGTTTTGGTCTAGCCCCGGTTTAGTCCTGGTTTAGTTCTGGTCTAGTCCTGGTTTAGTTTTGGTCTAGCCCCGGTTTAGTCCTGGTTTAGTTCTGGTCTAGTCCTGGTATAGTCCTGGTTTAGTCCTATCCAGACCTGGTTCAGTCCTGGATTAGTCCTGATAGCCCTGGTTTAGTTCTGGTCCAGCCCTGGTTTAGGCTGTAGTTTATATAGTGTTGGTTTGGTCCTTTTGTTTTTGGTTGTTCTCAACTGGAATTCCTTGACATAGGACGCATTTACATTTGTCTTGGTTTGGTCCTGGTCTAGTCCTGGTTTAGATCCTGGTTTAGTCCCAGTTTTAAGAAATTCTACATTTGATACATGATACTATTTTCCTTTGCATTTTACTTCCAAAAACAAGTAACTAAACCATACTAAAAGAAGTTACATCTGAATAATGAGATGATAAAGTGTTTTTCTAGCTGACACAACGGACGTAAGCACTGATAGGAGCAGGAATTGAACCATTAACCTTCACCTATTGTATAACACTTAAACTATTGTATTCATAATCATTGGTCATTGTATTACATATTACTACCAGGAGCTCTATGTTCACCTAGTTTGTGTAGTGTTGGTTTGGTCCTCTTCGATGCCTAGTTTAGTTCTGGTCTAATCCTGGTTTAGTCCTAGTCTAGTCGTGGTTTAGTTCCTGGTCCAGACCTGATGTGATCATGATGGACAACCAAACACATCCTGGTACATACAGCCATTTTCATTTCCTTTTCTTAAGTCACATTCATGTTTGTGGGAGAAAACTGCTTGTGTTTGAGAGTCTACAAGTGTGAACTGAACCATGAATTAGTCCTTTGCTGCTTTTAGCTTGTGGGTTGATTTAGACTCAGAGGAATATGTGGTTTTCAGTGGCTTTCAGGTCAGGTTCATACCACTACTGTATATATGCATTAGTACCAGTGGTGGTAAGAGCACTGAAATGTTGTACTCAAGTTAAAGTACTGTTATATAGCTAAAAATCTACTCAATTACAAGTACAAGTAGTATGGCAAAATTTGCACTTAAAGGTTCTAAATAACGCAAAATTGACTCTTGTGAGCTTTAAGGAATGTTTGAGCAATCCTTTATCATTAGTCTGTCTACATCTCCAAAGCTCAAAATGCTCAGTTCCACTCTGTGATGTCATGAAGAGGTAGTTTTCAAATCAACAGCTCCTTTTTACCTTTAGTCCAGCAGTAATGGGCGTTTTCTTATCTATTATAATGTTGTTTCCTCATCACAAACATACCTGGAGTTGTGGTTTATTTACTTCACACATGTTTAACACACAAATCTTCTTGAACTGAAACCTCTTGAACTGAAAACACTCTGTTCCATCTTGTGATGTCATTTCGTAATACAGGAAGTGCTCCACGGGGTTTTGGAACTCCATACATCTTCACTAGAATGATTTGGATAACTTCAAACCTGGAATTGGCAATCTACTGAACAAGAGGTAAAAGTTAGATGCTGAAAACTTGAAAACTACCACTTCATGACATCATAAGATGGAACAGAGCATTTTCAGCTCTGGAGATGTAGACAGACTAATAATGCAGGATTACTCAAACATGTGTGAACGAAACAAAACACAACTCCAGGTATGTTTTTGAGGAGGCAACAACATTATAACATGACAAAAAGCTCACACAAGAGTCAACTTGTGTAATATAAGACCTTTAAAAATCTATTCATATACAGTAATGTAAGTATTTGTAATTAGTAACACTCCACCCCTATTATTACAAATATAGAGCTAAAAGTCCTTCTAAAAATTCACCAAACAAGGAGTGATTTGTCTAAACGTAATTTCAAGTTGTCACACAAGACTATAGCATTCTGTCGTCAGCCTAAAATATTTATGATGAGAGAGACGAGGACACTGGATGAATTATTTAACATAGAGAAAAGGGAGGGGTCCAGGATGCCACTAAATAATCTGCACAGTGGGTTTGTCCATGTTAGTGCCAACATGCTAAAAAATAATTTATAAATACAATATAATTTATAAATATAATAAATATACAAGGGAACTGAAACTGTGAGGTTGCCCGAAAAGGAAAAATGTAAATACACACATGCAATCACTGTATTGAGAAACTATGAAACCTCATCACAAACAGACCTGGAGTTGTGACTAGAGGGTTTTTTTTTTTTTTAATTTATTTTTTTTAACCTTTTTTATTTATTTGCCTTATTTATTTATTTATTTATTTGTTTATTTGTTGTTGATTATTATTATTATTATTATTATTATTATTATTATTATTATTATTTTATTATTATTATTTATTATTTTTAGTTTAGTTTTTTTTTTGTTTTTTTTTTTGTTTTTTAGTTATTTCTCATTTTTTGTTGTGTCTCGCTATGTTTATTTTGTTATTAAGTTTCACAGTATGGTATTAAATCCTTCTATCTTCATGGCGATAACCAGCCCAAGTTAGAGGTGAGATCTGTGGAGAGGCCAAAATTATTAAAAAAACAAAAAACCTGAGTGGCTGACCTGAGCAAGGCAGCAGCAGTAAAAGCATATGCTCCCTTATGTGATGGTCGTGGTGGTCGCCCCATAAGGCATAGCAAATGGTATGACACCTACTTTGCATATTCATACATAGGGGCCTCATAGGTATTCAGCTGTCAGTGGTCCAAACGCACAATAGAAGCCAAGCTAACACGCTAAGGTTGCGCACACCTCAATGTTATCACAGTCTCCAGTTCATACCACAACAGAGCGGTGATTTCCCAAGAGGAGCCCACATTGTGCAAAGTCTCAAGTGATTTGGAGATTTAAATTTGTCCATGGCGATATTATTTTTAGATGTAGAAATATGTTTGACATTTAAGCGAGAAGATACAAACTGACCAGCTGACGTACATGCTGGAGTAAAAATTAAAGGTGTTTGTGGTAAAATTTGTTTTGGGGTTCTCTCTTGAGATGTTGTTGCTTTAACTGGAATGTTCCACTGTATAAAGAAGCGTATGACGTCACCCATAGCGTTCGGCTCTAGTCAAATGAAGCTCACGAGGCTAGCAGTTATAGAAGTGAATTTGGAGCCGAGTTCCATATTAGGAATAGGAATAGCAAAATAAAAACAACGGGGTCTTGTAGAGAGGGTTAATACAAACATTTTAAGACCAAAATGAGGACATATAGAGAGAAGGTCAGCATTTTTTTTTCAACACAAAGTGAATTGGAACCAGAGTTAATGGAGCCAGAAGTATGCCCATGCTCACTTCCTGTTTGGATCATTTGTATACAGTCTATGGTTCCACCGTATGACATAAAATGAATGCCCCAAAGCAGCTCTCAAGGTCAAAATAAGTCTGCTGTGTGCCGTCTGCAGCTAATTATAAAGCATTTTATTGTTACATACTCAGGAAGAGCTTTGTTAGCATGCTAGTTGTTGTTAGATTTGAATTGAGACTCCGCACTGGTCTCTAAAAGTTGTGAAAAGCTCTTATAAACTCATTGTAGTGAATTAATTAGGATGCTTTGAATACATAAGGTAAGTGAGGAATAACTGGGCCACTGCAACGAGTTTAAAATGTTTTTCAAGTTTTTGCGCCAGTAAAAATCAGGCCTTAAAAGTTTAATAGCTTGCTAGGGGCTAATCAACTCTGTGGTAATGACAACTGAAACTTTTTAAGAGTTCACTAAATTTAAGTTTTTAGCCTCCATGCCCGATCCGTCACCAGAAAAGTTACCCTCATTTTGCTCAAAGGTGCATTGTGTAACTTTTCTGGTGGAGGGTCTGCCAAATGCATTTCTTCATGGAGATGTAATTGCTTTGTTTGGAATGCTTCACAATATGGCATTAAAGCTTTTTATCTTCAAGGAGACCAAACAAGACCAAGTTACAGTTCAGATCTGTGGAGAGGTGACCCCACTCACAGTCAGAATGCCTGTTTTTCTAGGTATTTTTGAGCTCTAAAACCACCTGTAATTGAATAAATGTAAGGAAGAGCTGTTTTATGTCATACTGTGGAACATTCCAGGCAGAAGAATGACATCCATAGAAACAAGCATGTGACGGACCCCCAACCAAAAAGTTACACATACCACCTTTAAATAAAACATTGCCTCTTTGTTGAAAAATGTACGATTTCAGCCATTATTTTATTCATTTATTTGAACTGACGCAACGAGAAAACATTTTTAAAAACTAAGCTGAGTTAAAATCAATACTTTAAAAAATCCTTTGTTCAACTGTACATTAGTAAATCACAAATAAAAGTACTTAACAGATGTGTTTTGCTGTATTGGCCAATAATTGTCCTTTCACATAATGGTCAGGACTTCACTTAGACTCAGAGTAATGCTTCTATAATAGAGTCTTATACGGGTTACACAGACACAGAGGAATGTGGCCTTGGTTTAAATATATATGTTTTTATACTTGATAAAAGGTACTTAAAAGAATTCCAGGTACTTTGAACAGACCAATGGCTTCAATGAGGGGCTTTAATTCATGGTCTTCACTGGTAGTTTTCTATTGCATAATTGGAAATGGAATATAAAAAAGAACAACATGATTTTATATCTACTGTAAACTATTTGTGACTATGTCTTGTGTGTTGCTTTGGTTCAGCTACTCAACCCTGCATGAAAGGAAAATGCTTTACTTGATTTTTGAGTAGTTTAGAAACACTTAGCCTGTTAGATAAAGGAATACCATTTCAGTTGGGTAATAATTACATTTTTTGAGCTTTAAGTCATGTTAGAATGTTGTTATCTCATCACAAACCTGGAGTTGTGTTTTGTTTCATTCACGCATGTTTGAGGAACCTGTTATTCTTAGTCTGTCCACATCTCCAAAGCTCAAAATTCTCTGTTCCAGCTTGGTACTTTTCAGATTAACAGCTCCTTTTACCTTTTGTTCAGTAGAGATTGGCAAGTCCAGATCTGAAATCATCCAAGTCTTTCTAGTGAAGGTGTATGGAGTTTCAAAACCCAGTGGAGCACTTCATGTATTACCACATGAGTGTTTTCTGTTTGAAAGAAGAACTTAGCCTGTAAATATGCAGGATTTGTGTGTTAAACATGTGTGAATGACAAAAGAAAACACAACTCCAGGTATGTTTTTTGAAGAGGAAACAATATTGTAACATAGATCAGAAAATAGCGTCATACGGGCCCATTAAAGACGACACATGAACATCTTTAGGCCCAATTAGATCATGGAATTTAACAGCATCTCTTAAAACTTGCATCTCAGTAAATGAACAGTATCTTAGTTTGGTGTTTTCGCTGCCTCCCTGTGTGCCCCCTACTCGCCCGCACAGCCCCAGATGGACAAAGCTTCGCCCTCCTCACGATTTCTCACGTTAAATTGGTCTGGATGAAGCATGTGCTGGGAGACACTGGGCGAGATCTCTTTGGGGGGACCCTAGACCAGTCTTGGGGGGCCACACGGGACCGGTCAGACCCCGAATATGTGCGTATGTGTGCGTTTGTGTGTGTATGTGTATGTGTGTATGCCCTATTATTACCAGTGTGTCCTCTGCGTTTTGTGAAGCCACCAGATGGGGTCCATTCACACCACTCGGAGTTCTGGAGACTCCCTACAGCCACTTCTTGTTATCTTTTGTCACCAATCAAGTGCCATTTTCTCCCCCCTCCACTCCTCCTTCTCTCTCCTCCTCTCTCCTGCCCTCCTCTTCCGCTTCCTCTCCTCCCCCCTCCCTCTGCCTTTTATGTATTACACGTCTCATTTTGCTGCGTTGCCATTAGAGGCCGCCACTGAGCACAAGTGAGAAGACACAGAGAGAAAAACAGCTGGAAGAGACGCATTACAATTTACAGATACTTTTGAAAATGTCTTGAATCTTACTTTACACCACTGCTGTGAACTTTATATTATTTAACGTGGTTTGTATTGCTTTTCAAAATAAGGCAAGAACCCTGGATAAAATACTGGTCATGTAGGTAACTTTGTTTTTTTTAATTCTGAATACTTTCTGAAAAAAATATGTATCTGTCCAGAGCTGCTTTTAATCTTTCCATTCATTTTGTTCCCGGTACAGAAATATTGTGAAAGGAGCTCAAAATGAGACCAGGCTACAACATTTTTTTTTTTTATTTTTTTTTTTTATCCTCTGCGAACCAGGAAGTAAGGCCAGTGCCAAAAGAGAGAAAAACAGCTGAAGAAGACACATTATATTACATTATCGAAAGCTACTTTACAAAATCTATACAACGCCTTTGATTTGAACGATATTTCCTTTATATTATTCAACATGGTTTGTAAGTTAGTTACGAATGATTTGAAAAATACTTATTGACACCAAGAAAGTTCATGGAAACAAATGGAACGCAGCACCCTCAGTACCAATAATATTATATTATTAATATCTTTACATAACCACTTTAAATCTGTTAATACATTTCTTTCAATACAACTTCCTGTTTTTCTGCATGATTAGTTTGCTTAGTTTGATTTTTTTTTTTTTTTTTTTTGAAACTGCATTCTAATAAATTTCAATTTGTTATTCTCCAGTGCAGATATATGGTAAATGCAGTTCTTAGGGTAAAAATGAGACCAGTCTACAGGGTTTTTTTGGGTTTTTTTTTTATCATCTGTGAACCAGGAAGTAAGGCTGGTTCGCAGTCAGCATTCTTGTTGTTAGCATTACTGTGGCAAAACTGTGCTCAGTCCATATTGTCATCGATAATAAAACAATAAATGACCAGGATATGTTTAAACTATTATGTGGTGGCCCAAGAAATTATTATTAAAAGTTCAATTTGTTTATTTTTTTGGTGAAACCTTATATAATTTTGTAATAAAAAGCATATTTGCACTGACCCAGAGAACCTTGTTTACCTCAAACTTCCCCTTTTCCTTTCTGTTGGGTTAAAACACGCCTGTGGTATTATCGAAAGCTAAATACAGTATTTCAAAGCATTAACTTGACTTCAGATCCGCATGTGATTCATAAAGTAAAGTAGAAATCGCGCACATATACAACTTTATCACTTACTGTTGACGCTATGAACTGTACACAGACTAAATGTGCGTTCTTATGGGCTGTCCTCACTAATCAGGCCTCATTGTTTTACATGGACTAGAACAAAACACAGTGATTGGAGTGATTACAGTGAAACAGAGGAGATGCACAGTGGAGATCTGAACGCGTTCATACAGGGAGATTGTCATTAAGGGCCCATCATCACCGCCATCATTGTTCTATTCATAATCTACTATTACAAGATTGTCTGAGCCTCATGCAAACTCTAATGGGACTAAATGAAGGGGAAATAAATAAATACATTTTATAACAACTTCTTTAATGGGAGTTTTTCGCATTTGTGGATCTGGTTTGGGCCCAGTTTTGATCCTGTTATAGTCCAAATTTAGTCCTGGTTGGTTCTGGGTGTAGTTCTAGTTCAGGTTTTTTAAAGGGCCCATATTATGTTATTTTATAATCTATGTTATAATGTTGTTTCCTCATCACAAACATACCTGGAGTTGTGTTTTGTTTCGTTCGCACAAACCCTGCATATTTAGGCTGGGTTGTTCTCCCAAACAGAAAACACGACTTCCACCTTGTGATGGTAATACAAGACGTGCTCCACTGTGTTTTTAAACTCCATACACCTTCACTAGCATCAGCTGGATCATTTCAGATCTGTAATTGCCAAACAAAAGGTAAAAGGCAGCTATTGCAGCAACTTGAAAACTACTGCTTCATGACATCACAAGGTGGAACAGAGCATTTTGAGCTTTGGAGATATAAACAGGCTAATAATAAAGGACACATGTGAATAAAACAAAACTCAACTCCAGGTATGTTTTTGATGAGGACATGGCATCAAGATTGCAAGAATTCATTTTGCGCAATAAAAGTATAAATTCAGTTCATTCTAATGTGGTTTTATGTTTGTATAGATAAAGTTTTCTTACTAAAACAGCCATGATGATTGATTTTTGGGTACTGGGGAAGTGCTGCTGTCATTTTCACCATTACATCTTTGTACTTTCTTTTATATTACCTTATTTTACATTCTGATACAGCTCCAGTTGATTCTAAAATTGTTCAGGAAAGGTTCATTTCTGTCCTGTGTATATGACTTTTTAGTGTCAATACCTGCTCAAATTAGTATCTAGTTTCGATACGAGTTTTAGTATCAATTAGTTTCTTTGTTGTTAAACTTTTGACAACCCTAGTCCAAGTATCAGTGCAGTTCTTAAAGTTTAGATGCTCAGAATATAAACACATACACTAATTCAATCTGAAACTGTAGCAGCTCATTCACTTGCACTTGTACTTGTATTAAAACAACAGCATGCAGATTTTTACAAAGAAAGTTCTGCCTATAAACTTCTGAAGTGTATCAAGTCTTTTGTGGTACAGAACATTAGGCTGGATTAGACTTTTTAAAGCATTCAGGGTCAAATCTCAAACGTAGAACAACTGTTAACTGTTAATGGGACATATTGTTCAAAATTCGCTTTTAAGAGCTTTTAACCATATTATGAGTGTTCTCCTTTCTCACAGTTGTATTTAGAGTTATTCATGTATATCTGAGTAATCTTTATTCTTTTATATTCAAGACGGCATTGCTGCAACACCCCTGTTTTTATCGGCTTTGTACTTATTTTGTTCTGTTTTTTATATAGATTTTTTTTTTCTTAAAGGTGCATTGTGTAACTTTTCTGGTGGAGGGTCCATCAAATGCTTTTCTTTATGAAGATGTTATTGCTTTGTCTGAAAGTTTCACAGTATGGCTAAAACTTTTTATCTTCATGGAGACCAAACCAGACCAAGTTGCAGGTTAGATCTGTGGAGAGGCAACCCCGCTCATAGTCAAAAATAGTAAAAAAAAAAAAAAAAGGTTTTCTAGGTGTTTTTGAGCTATAAAACCACCTGCAATTGAATAAATGTAAAGTAGAGCTGTTTAAAGTCATACTGTGGAACATTCTAGGCAGAGTAATGACATATCCATAGAGACAGGCAGGTGATGGACCCCCAACCAAAAAGTTACATAGTGCAGCTTTAAACAGTAACACATATAGGATTAAATAGCGTTGCATAACAAGGGTCACAAGGCCACATTACAGGCTAGATCTATGGGAAGGCGACCCCACTCCCACTAAGAATCTATGCTTTCTAAGGTTGTATTTTAGCAATAAAACAACTGTAATTGAATTAAGGCAAGATGGATCATTTAAAGCCATACTGTGGAACATTCCAGACGGATCAATAACATCTCCATGGAGACAAGCAAGTGCTCAGCCCCCTAGCAGAAAAGTTACAAAACATATCTTTAAACATACATAAAAAAAATATCCCCAACACCAATCATCCCTTCCTCTCACTTTCTTCTTCTTCCCTTACAAAAATGGCACGCGCTGATATGTCCAGTTGGGCGAGCTGACTCCTTCTTTAAGGGTCTTTCTTTGCGGCAGCTTTCAGTAACACATGCATCGCTCGCCAAGAACAAACCGGCGAAGGATCACGAAGCCACGTTCACAAACACGGAACCGCGAAAACCACAGAAGAAGAGACATTTAAAAACACGTGATGATCCGTGAAAGTTTGGGGACTTGGGGCACTGTCAAAACAAGCTGAAAGGCCGGCTCACACTTCTTCTATAGAGGGCACACACCGGAAGCGAGACTGTCAGAAATACATTTGTTTACTGGACGGATGAAGAGGAGAGAGGAGAGGGGTGGGGGTAGGTGGCTTCAAGGGGGGACTGGTGTGTCCAAGGCTGGCATCCTGTTCGGTAGCGAGGTGTTAACCAAGTGCGAATCGCTGCGTTCGATTGGCTCTCCTCCACCTCCTCCCATGCACCGTCGCCACCCTCTTCTTCATCTGATGTGTCAAAGAAAGAAAGAGAGAGAGATAGAATAGAGAGAGGAGAGAGGAAGAGAAAAAAACATGGCTTCGCGGGGGTCACGGGGGACTAGGGCGCACCCGGAGGAGTGAAACAGGAGTGCAAGGAACAAATGCAATGTACATTATTATGCAGGATATGTGGAAAGAGGCAGTCGGATACCTCGCCATGTAAAGCCTCTGGGGTGTGGGGCTGGGGGTAGAGTGTTTCATTTGTTTGTCAGAATTTAGGTCATTTTAGGTTGTCTCTGCCACAGTGCTGTTTAATGCAACCCTTCTCTTCTCTAAAGCTGACCTGGATGTGGCTTTAAAATGGGGTGTTTGAACCAAATTTAGAAGCTACTGACTATTCTGTTCCGCCAAGAGTTGTGCAATATGAGGGGTAAAGTTGTGAGGAGGTATAGTATAAAGGCAATCGTACCACTGCTGTTATGGGAAGGACTATAAAACGTTTTAAGTCTTATCCAGGTTAGCGAGTGGTATTATAAACATACAGTAAATGCTGTTAAATAATAAATATTTGGATTCTGTGACATGTGAGGACTTTGTGTGGAGTTTGCATGTTTTTCCTGGTTGGTCCTGCTTGGTTTCAAGGTACTAACGGTCTCAAAGATAGTCATATGGACAATTATTATGTCTACAGGATTTGTGTGTGTGTGTGTGTGTGTGTGTGTGTGTGTGTGTGTGTGTGTGTTTGTGTGTGCGTTCAGCTACCATCGACCACTCCTGTTTCTTAGGTTTGCAAAATAAGGTGAACCTCCAACTAAGTACTTCTAATATAAAGGCCATGCTCTTGTCTTTTGCAGCTTTGTAGACTGAAAATGCATTTAAAGGTGCACTGTGTAACTTTTTTCTCTGGGGGTCCGTCACCTGCTTGTTTCTATGGAGATGTCATTGCTCTGCCTGGAATGTTCCACAGTATGACATTAAACAGCTCTGTCTTACATTTATTAAATTACAGTTGGTTTTATAGCTCAAAAATACCTAGAAAACAAGCATTCTGACTGTAAGTGGGGTCGCCTCTCCACAGATCTGACCTGTAATCATTTGATGGACCCTCCACCAGAAAGGTTATACAATGTGCTTTTAATAAAACAAATCAGTAACATAAAATAATCATAAGCTATTACTGTAGCCACACACACAACTTTCATATGGGCAATGCGCGTGAATGACAGAACTTGGTCTGAGCGGGAATCGATTCTCTGACCTTTGGGTTGGGGGATCACTGCCCTAACCACTGAGCCACTGAGTTACTAGTTTGCAGTTTTGAACAATGTGTTCAAGAGTTTTATTGATATCCACCAATCATTAAAAACAACTTTGTCAATGGATCTTTTTTTCTCTTTTTGATTTTTTTTTTTTAGCAATTTTCAATGTTGACATTTTTTAAGAACCTCACTGAGTTTCCCTTTAACAGTCTCCTTCCTTTACACTTTGATGGACATGTTGACCACAGAGTCCTTCCCCTCTGGTCCCTTCACTGTCCCTCCTCCTCACTCACTCCACTCTGCTGCTGTCACTGGACACCGGCCTTCACCAAGGGCACTGTGGCAACGAGATCCAGGTCCAGAGCCCCCCTCGTGCCCCCCTGCGCCCCCTCTCACCCCCCCGCCCCGCAGCCCGGAGCCCAGACGAGTGTTCGGGGCAGAGCCGATCGATGCCACAGGCTGCGATATGCCATTACAGGTGAGGCCAGCCCCTGTGCCATCCTAGCCTGCCCATTCAGCAATATGCACGCAGAGGGGGGAGGGGGTAACTCAAGATGGGTCATTTATTCATTCAAGTGTTTTGGAGGTCCTGGGAGGGTTTGGGGGATCGTTAGGGCATCCAGGCTTGGTCTACCACACCCTGGCTTGACATTGTCTGTGGCTTGGTCAAATGAAATAGCATATCAAACTCGATAATGCCAAAATCCTCCTTACTCTGCACTTTTGCTTTTATCAGCAGTACCTCAGTGTAATGCAGTGTGGAATTGATGTTTCCTGGTAGTAGCAGTAATAAAAACAAACATGAATCTAATATTTCAAGGATAATTCATAACTTTTTAATATTACTCAAAATTGATTCTTGTGAGCTTTAAGCCATGTTATAATGTTAATACCTCATCAAAACATAACTGGAGTTGTGTTTTGTCTCATTCACGCACTCTTTATAACCCTATATTCTATATACTATAGTCTGCCTACATCTCTGAAGCTCAAAATTCGCTGTTGCACCTTGTGAGGGAGTGACTTAGCATGGAGAGCAAAGGTAATAAACAATAAAAGGTAACATCGTCCTCTATACAGTATATGCCTTTAATACCCCGTAGAAGTAAAATACCCCTCTTTAATAAGGATTTTTTTTTTTTTTTTTGTCCCAGCAGTTCATGATTTTACGCTGACAGAATCTCCATCCAGGTCAAAATACTCTTCAGTTCTTCTTCCTCCTCTCCCTCTCTATTAAAATACCTCCTCTCTTCTTTTCTCCTTCCTTTCCCAGTATCCCCAAAGATCATCGAAAACAAACCGCGGTGCCCGTCAGATGAGGCTGTGTCCTTTCAAGTTTGACTGGAGTAGTACCTTTAATGACGGGTGATGCGTGAGACGGTAGTTACCAGCGTTACGCCAAATAATAGCCCTTAATGCCAACGCTAATGGGCAAAAAATAGATCCTCTTTTTATCCAGAAGAAGATGCACTACTCCCTCGTGAGCGAAAGAACCCGGTGAAGACTTCTTGTGGTTAATGGCGGTGTGGCGTTGGCTAAGTGGCGTGGAGCGAGGCTGTCCGATCTGAGCCGTGTTTTTACTGGATGGGGGTTAACAAGGGCCAAGGAGCTTCAGAGGGGACGATAACAGAGCTGTGACGAGGCTTTAAAGACCTGTTTCTGTGTAATGTTGTTTTTTAAAAGTTGATGGAGAGGGAGAAAGAGTGGAGCAGGTGTCAGAGTAACCCAAAGGTAGTTAAAGTGAGGAAGAAAGGCAAACTGTGTGTAACTATACCATCACAAGTTAGAAATCTATAATCAGTCGTCCAGTAAATATTTCAAAATGTTCAAACAGAACAATAAGTAGTATTGTTGTAATTACAAATGTTATTTTTTGAGACAGGGAGATAATAATGGATAAAATAAACCCGATTAAAAATATGTTACAGAAAAATCAGAAAAATGGAGTTTTGCTATGACCATTTTGAATACCTGTTGCCAAATCTTGCTTATGGATTCAAATGGCCTCCATCTTCAATTTATTTTAGATATGTTATAAATGAAATGTGTTAAAAGATAACAAATATTTTACACGGGCCATTTTATGAAGTACCTGCACACTGTTAACCTGCTGTCACTTTGCCTCTTCCCAGGGAGTACAGATGAAAATAAACCTGTAGTTAAATGCAATGCAATACATTTATTGTGCAATGTCAAATAAATAAAATAAGCAAACAAAAAAATACTTTACTTAAATCTAATCATTTGGCCTGGTCTGCTTTGTAAAGAAAAGATGAATGGATCTTGGTAACACTTTATAATAACTACACTTTATTCTCCTTAATAAAGGATGAAAAGTAGTTTATTTAACATAAGAATGATCCAGTTTTAAAGCTGCATTGTGTAACTTTTCTGTTGGAGGGTCCGCCATCTGCTTGTCTCTATGGAGGTATTACTCTTTTGCCTTGAGTATTCCCCAGAATGGAAATAAACTTGGTAATCACAACGGAGACAGGCAAATCGTAAGATCTATGGAGAAGTAAGCCTGCATGTGATAAGAATTCATGTTTTTTAAAGGTATTTTTAAGTTATAAAACACCTGTAATTGAACAAATGCATGGGAGATATGTTTAATGCCCTATGTGGAACATTCCAGGCAAAGAAATAACATCAAGAAGCGGAACTTCCACCTTAGAAGTTGCACAGTGCACCTGTAACTAAATAATACCCCAACTCTATTCCCTTAATTAAGCTGTTACAAAGCCTGAATCATTCTTAATGAACTCATTAAGAATTAAGTTTAATTAATGTGTATTATAAAGTGGTACCTGGATCTCTGTTGCAAAACAAACCCAAAGATAATCTGTGAGTGGTCTCATGCCAGTTGCAGTTGGACCGGCCCCTCCGTGTGTCCTTGTGGGCCCAGAGCAGAGGACATGTGTAGACCAGGTCAGCTTTCAGGGGCTAGTGGCTGGAACTTGAACTTGTAACATTCTTTATTTGCAGAGAGGCCCTTTGGGAGGCTCAGATCTAACATGGGGGGCTCCTTTTACTCTTCCTCCCCTCTCCACTACAGCGGGATACTCTCCTCCTCATCCTCATCCTCTTTCTCCTCCTCCTCTTCCTCCTCCTCCTCTTCCTCTTCCTCCTCTCATGTGGGGCACAGGAGAGAGGGGTGAAGGAGGGGTCAGTGCATGGGTCAATCTCCACATTGGACAGCTTGATTTAAAGCAGCGGTAAAGGTATATATATATATATATATATATATATATATATATATATATATATATATATATATATATATATATATATATATATTATAATATTTATATTTATACACTGTAACTAAAAGGGATTTATGCAATGCTCTCATGGTCGTAATGCATTCCGGTTTAGAAATGGATTTAGGAACTTTAAATCTTCATTTTGTAAGAGTGGGAGTGACGGCATGGGAAGGCAGAAATTTGTCTTATGAGCCAATAGAAATATACATATTTAAACAAATAAAATATCTTTTAAAAAAAAGTTATTCAGTTAAAGGGCCTATATTACACTATATTTTGATCTAAGTTGTAATGTTGTTTCCTCATCAAAAATGTACCTGGAGTTGTGTTTTGTTTCATTCACACATGCACAAATCCTGCATATTTAGGCTCTTCTGTCAAACGGAAAACACTCTGTTCCACCTTGTGATGTCATGTGGTAATACAGGAAGTGCTCCACTGAGTTTTTAAACTTCACCAGAAGCATTTCCTCACTGATTTCATCCCTGGAACTGCCATTCTCTACTGTACTAAAGGTAAAAGGAGCTGTTCACTTGAAAACTACCGCTACATGACATCACAAAGTGGAACAGAGCATTTTGAGCATTAGAGGTGTAGACAGATTAATAAGAAAATCTTATTCAAACATGTGTGAATGAAACAAAACATAACTCCAGGTCTGTTTTTGAGGAGGTAAAAACATTCAAACATGTCTTAAAGCTCACAAGAGTCAATTTTGTGTAATACAGGACCTTTAAATAATACAAATTACAATAGAAAATAATAATAATAATAAAAAAAAAACCTAACAAATCAATATCCCACTATAGACGTTATACATTCAGATTAACAGCTTAAACAGTGCGTCGCTTGTTTGAAAAGAAGCATGCAAAAATGTAGGCGTATTTTAAAAAATATATCCATGTTTCAACTGTTAATGGGATAATATAATGGTTTGATTTGCATGTTGATCAAAATCTGAAAAAAATTAAATAAAAATTAAACAAAATATAATAATAATAATAACAATAATAATAATAATAATAATAATAATAAAATTTCTATTATGACTTTTGACCCTGTTGTTTCCAGTTACTTTTTTGTCACCATCCGTTTTTTAACATTTTCTCCTCCCCACATCAATCCTTCTCCCCGTCATCATTTACATGTTCAAATCTGCATTTTTCATATAGATCCCACCTTAGTCTAATTTTAATATCACTGTTATTTCCCATGGCACCTTTTGTTTTATTATACATTATGAATTCCTGCTTCTTCCTCCCTCTCTCCCTCCTCCCTTCTTCCCCTCCTCCCTCCTCCCCTCTTCTTCTCCTCCTCTAATCCTCGTGCCCACACCGCGCTTATGAGCTGAAATATTTTATCAGGTGGAACCCTCAGTCAAACTTATCATTTTAATCTTATTTCAATAAAAAAATAATCTTCCTCCGCTCCTGTTTGACGGAGGCTAATGGTTTTTCCGTTATCGTAAAGGAAACTTTGAGGAGAGAGATAGACGCCGTACCCCAAAAAATGCAAAAAAGCTCCGCGAGTACCCCCCTCCCCTGGCGATTCATAAAAAGCACGCCGCGAACAGGTAAAATATGATACGTTAGGACAATAGCCTGCCAACTAGATTCATGCCCATGCCGATTTACATACTGCGTCTGGCCTTTGGAGCTCATCACGGCGGAGGTTTGAGCAAAAAAAAAAAAAAAAAGGGAAAAAAAGCATTATTCTGATGCATTGTTTATTCTTAGGATTCAAGTAACGCACTCCAGAGCCACTGTACGTACCCACGGTGATATCAAAATGTCATGCTTCTCATTATTTTAAGAGCGAGATGAGGACTCTCCAACACGTCTCCTGACAAACTGCTGCTCCTTACATTATCAGCCGTGTGGGGCTTTTGCAGTGTCTCTGTCCAGGGTTTAGGAGGGAGGTTCAGTTGGTGTTTAAAGTAATTTTGAGAAGTATTTTTGTAATACGAGATGCACTTTGGCTCTGATCACTATTCTGAACAGTGGTGCATAAAGTTTTGTTACTTAAGTAAAAGTACAGATACCGGGGCAAAAGATTACTCACGGAAAACGTCACGTGAAAAAGTCTGCTTAAGTAAAACTACTGAAGTACTTGCTTGAAAATGTACTTTAAGAGTATCTAGTAAAAGTATTTTGCAGCCTTTTTTGAACAATTAAATCTGAGCTGATTTTAAGTGATTCAGTTGATTTCTTTTTTGATTTTCCAGCTGTTTTTGTGTGTTTGTGTATCTGGTTTGGTCAAAGTTGGGACGTTTACTCAAATTAAATGTGCTAAAAATAAGTCTCAGCCATTTCAGCAGGTCTTAAATCATAAAGAAAAGTACTTTTTTACTTTTCAGTCCAGATTTAAAATGTAGTGGAGTAGAAAGTACATATATCTGCTCTCAAATGTAGTGAAGTAAAAGTTAAAAGTATCCACTGTAAAGTACAAATACTTAAAAATTGTGCTTAAGTATTGTACTTTTACTTTTGTACTTTCTTACCTTCCACCACTGCTATTCAAAACGTGTTATTTAGATTTGGTAGTTTTTGTGTTGTGTCCTTGGGCAAGACACTCCCTTAAACTTAACTGTGTATGACTATGGTGTGTCAGTGAGGGATTCAAGGTGTTAACAGAAGCAGTTGGTGCAGATTTTGAGTCAATTTCTGTCAGTCTGTCCCACGGCAGCTGTGGCTAAAGTTGTACCATCTGTGAGTGTGCGTAGTGAACGAATAATACAAAGTCAGTCATTATCGCTTAGGCCTGACACGTTAATTACTGGGAATGTAACGATATCCAAACCTCTCGGTACGATATTTTCACCATATACGTCTCACGATAGAATATTTATTGAGATATTTTGTGGAGGCTAACAAAACTGCAACTTTTTCCTCTTAAAATGCCTTGACAAGACTTAATCCAAACAACTAACATTGAAAAGTGCTTAGAACAGTTATTTCTTCATGTAGTCTGCACTGAAATGGAGCAAAGGATCATGGTCTATGTAGTTCCCTCTGTTTTTTTAGCTATTGCTGTGCCATAACTATTAATTTAAGCGAAGAGACTTGTAATTCGATATACTGTGATGGTCCACTATACCTCTGACGATACAATTTCACGATATTTTGATTATTGTTGCATCCCTATAATTACTCTATTGATTACTCTAATTACTGATATTGACGTTCCATATGTAAAACAATATATTTCGGGGCTCTTTATGTATCTTCTTTGTATAGGTGTGGAGATTCTTGTTATTTTTGTTGTAATATCGTAAGATTTGAGCTGTAGAGGGTTGACTACACAACTTCTATGGCTAATTATTGCTTAAATTTGTTGCAGCTCAGGCCTTTTAATGATACTGTCTATTTAAAAATGATTCACTGGGATTATTGTTATGCTTTGTGTCAGTGGAATTAAGTAGTTTCAGTATTATTACTATTATTGTTTATCACAAAATTTCTCTGTAGCGATATATCGTGCTTCAAAACTCGTTATGGTGACAGGCCTATTATTGTTATTAAATGTGAAGTGTGCAGACTCTTAAGTGTGATATCACTTCATAGTAACTTCACCTTAATTAACCTTAATGAAGTTTTAATGTAATGTTTGTTAAGAATTATCCAGGCTTAGTAATTACTTAATTAGGGGGTTGGAGTATTAATAAGTTACTTGTACTAAGCTAGTTAAAATAAGCCTGAATAATTCTTAATAATTGCGAATCATTGCGAATTAAGTCTTTGTTTATGCTTTATGGTCAATTAAGACGCAGCTACTATAAAAATAAATCAATCAATCACCTACTTCCACTTTAAAGGTGCACTGTGTAACTTTTCTGGTGGGGGGTCTGTCACCAGCTTCTCTCCATGGAGGTGTTGCCTGGAATGTTCCTTATTATGGCATTACTTATTTATCTCAACAGTGACAGCAGATGATGCCAAGTTACATGTCAGATCTGTGGAGAGGCGAGCCCACTCACAGTAAGAATACAAGTTTTTAAGTCAAGAAAAAAACATGATATTGAGATGAAGTTTCATGCCATACAGGGACATTCCAGACAAAAATAACAACATCTCCATGGAGACAAGCAGATAGTGGACCCTCCACCAGAAAAGTTACACAATGCACCTTCATTAAGTCCCTCCCTCTCCCCAGACACTTCAGTTCTTGTGAGGGAATCCTAAGGCCAAACAAAACATCGTACGCCTTTAACTGTAAATTATTTGATCATTTATATGTTAAAAATAATTAGATAATTAAGTTTATCTGTGTTTTCTCTATGCAGCGGGCAGAGGCTCTATTCTGAGCTCTTTTCAGTGACCAAGCCCCTTACTATAGAGCTATAGAGTGAATGATTGTTTGTCTGTGTAAATTAGCCTTTTAGTGCATATGTCATATAATTATCTATTCATAATAATTAATTAAATTAATCTTACCTCACTGATATTAACACAGAATCTCCTAATCTCCCAAACTGTGCAGAGTTGTTGCCATATTGTGCTAGCTATACATTTATCCCATCTTCTGTCACTTCCCTGCCCTGTTGCATTGTGGGTAAGATCTGTCTTGAGTTAACACAGACACAAACACAGCGATGTGTCTTCTTCAGACCCAGCTTTGTCATATCTCCCCTCCCTCCTCCTCCCTCCCTCCTTCCTCCTCCTCTCTCCCTCCTCCTCTTCCTCTTCTTCCATGAAACAATAAAATTTTAACAGACTGACGGGGTTGGAAAAAAAAACCCTGCATTTTTAATTTGACTTTCTTTCCCACACCTTTTTCTCCAGTCTCTTAACAGACACAACATCCATCCATCTCTCCTCCTCCCCCTAAACTTAGAAAGACACCCTCTCTCTCTTTCTTTCTCTTTCTCTCTCTCTCTTCTGTTTTTTTTGAATATGTTTTTTGTTTATTATTAGCTGAGTCGGTGCTCCATCATCCTGTGAAAATTCATATCTGCCCAACATAAGGAGAAGAAGTACCGGCAGATCAATCTTTTTTGCTTGGGCAGATAAACACAAGACGCAATCAGAGGAGGAGAGGAGAGAGAGAGAGAAAGAAAGAGAAAGAGAGTGAGAGAGAGAAAGAAAGAAAGAGGGAGGGGGGAGGAGAGGAGAAAGTCACAGGGCCCCAACCTCTTCCGTGATGGATAGGGTGAGTAAAAATGTCGGCACGGTATTATGTAAATTAAGAAGGCATCCTAGCATGGCCTGATGATTATAGCGACTTGTGAATGATGTCTGTATGTCCCTCGGCACGTCGTCTTTTCTCTCGTTATTCCTCATCCCAACCTCCGGGGGCAACGTTAGAGTCTGACCCCCCGGACGCCGCATTCTCCTGCCACCCATCGTCTAAGCTACACCCACGGGAGACAAGTCACCGAACAAAAAGTGGAAAAAAACAACAACTAGAAGAAGAAGACATCTGTTTCATTTACTTAACAAATTATCTGTCAGGAAGGGTGCCCCCGGTGGCTTTAATAGGCGGTGCGGGGTGGACAGGGATGGACGCGGAGTGAAGGAGAAGGGGAGGTTGAAGGGTCGAGGGCGTCTCACTATTATCATAACACAACAGCTCTGTCTGGTCTTGTCCTCTGGAGCTGTTTGTTATGAGCCAGTGCCAAGGCAAAAGGCGCTGGACCAAAGTTATGAAAGTGAGGTCATGTTTCCTTTGGTTTATCAAGGTTTTGAAGGAGATACTATATGCTGCACTTTACTTTTAAGAGCTTTCGACCATATGTGTTGAATGGTCAGTCATTTGTGCAAGGGTAAGTCATCTTTGTTGTCCTGCATTGGTGCTGTTTTCACCTACTTCTTATACCCAGATACTCTGGTGTACTTACTGAGTTTATGAAATGGTGATAAACATAGGGTTCTACAGCTCCGAGCAGTCATTTCAACAGTATCAGACTGTTATGGTGAAAAAAGAAGTCAAAGTCTCGATTACCCTCACCTATGGTCCTGGTGGAGTCCTGGTTTAGATCTCTGGTCCTACCCTCACCTATGGTCATGAGCTTTGGGTAATGACCAAAAGGACAAGATACATGTGGTCAAAATGAGTTTCCTCCGCAGAGTGGCTGGATGCGCCAGGGTGAGGAACTCAGTCACAAAGGGGAACTGAGAGAAGGGCATCTGTTCTGGATGCCTCCTGGACCCCTCCCTTGGAAGGTGTATTAGGCACGCCCCACCGGAAGGAGGCCCTCACGACTCGCTGAAGGGTCTATGTCTCTGATGCCTCTGCGTCCTGGCCCCTGATAAAGCAGAAGACAATGGACAGATGGATGAATGAAGTTAGTAAATAAATACATAAAACACAGTTAGACTTGTGGTATTTCCCAAAACATTATTTCACATTCTACAGGAAGTAGCAAGGCTAAGGTAGTTTATTGCTTAATCTTTAAAGATAATACTAGTGTTATTATTTGGATTCTGGACAAAAAAAAAAAAAAAAAAAAAGCTTACACAACTGAAAGCTTGTTCTTATTTTTGCTGTGTCCCTTGTTACACCGGGGGCCTGGTCAGACACACACCTCTAACAAGGCAGCTTAAGGCGCCTGGGGTTTTGTGTGGAGCAGGTGTTACATTCTCTGGTCCATTCTCAAAGTGCTACATATCTCTGGACACAGATATCTGATACTGAAGGTCCTTATCAAGCTTATCAAGGACTTTTTCAGACAATTTAACAACAGAATGAAAAAAAAAAAAAATATATATATATATATATATATATATATATATATATATATATATATATATATATATATATACATAAATTATTATGGTCAAGGAAATGCTATAAAATTTCAGATAAGATTTAATAATTGTCCTGATTTTATGTCTAAATGACCAAAATGTTTCAAAGTTTGCCATAAAGACCTCTAACTCCTAACCATAACCCCTGCCTGAATCATTCTAAATAAACTTCTCTGTTAAAGGTGCACTGTGTAACTTTTCTGCTTTTTCTGTTTGTCTCCATGGTGTTGTTATTGGGATGTTCCACAGTACAGTACAGTACTTTAAACAAATAGGTAAATGTTATTCAAAACTACCACAAAGACATCAAATTAAATGCTATTCTGTAGAACATTCCAGGAAAAAACAACATGGAGTGAAGCAGGTCATGGACCCTGTACTGGAAAAGTTACACAGTGCACCTTTAAGGGTAATTAAAGTGTAGTTATTATAAATTAGCTCTAAATATTTGTAGAATGCAGTTTCTCTCTGGACAGTTCAAGTTCAGCTTAAAAGTTTGTATCGCTCAAAACCTTTATGTGAATCATTATGTGGCGTATAAATCCCAGTAAAAGTATTCAAAATGCAGCCATCTTTGAAGTAAGTCTTGTCGAGTCGCTGTGAGCACTTATCCACAGTGAATATAAACATTTGACCTTTTCCGTACAAGTAAAAGATCTCTCCCTCTCTCTTTGTTCTTCTCTATCTTTCTCTCTCTCTCCCTTTCTCTTGCTATCGCTCTCTCTTTCTCTCACCCTCCTATTCTCTCTCTCTTCTCCCTCTCCCTCTCTCTGGTTTCCTCTTCCCCTCTTTGTCTCTCTCTCTCTTTCTCCACCCTCCATCTCTCTTTCTCCCTTTCCCTCTCTCTCCAACTATCTCTCGCTCTCTTTCTCTCTCCTCCTCTCTCTCCTCACTTCTTTTCAATACACTGCGACTGAATTGACAGCGTTTCTTGGAATCCAACATATTACCACATCACTTGTGCGTTGCGTTGTATTGTGCTCTGCTATGGAACTGTCAGTGTTAGGCCTGGGCCATTGTAAGTCAAAGGCAGATGTCATTGAGGCGCCCCTAGTATATTTCAATGGGCCCGATCGCATGCTTTTTGACAGTAATGGTTCTTATGATAATGTCCTCTGCCAGCCACATGGCCCCACACACTCACAGCTCAGATGCAAGAGTCTAATTTAACACCGGAGAGGGCTGGAGCCATATTGGAAATTTAAATTTTCAAATTCTCCATTGCTGTCACTGACACGGTTTTAACTAAACATTTGGGGTTTGTAGTATCTGGACTCTCAGGACTACTAACATGGATTCACGGTAAGAATAATGTCGAAGGATTATCCAAACGGTAGTATCTGGTATTACAATAGTGTGGATGAAATATAAAGAGGACTTGGAGAATACAGCCTCAGTATTGGTAAAGTGGGCCTTCTGGGAGTCTGTAGTTTAGAGGTGAATGTATAATCTATTTAAGTGCCCTATTTTCATCCCTGTGAGAAAGAATAAAGTGAAATCAATGAATCGCTCTGTTAGTATGGTCCCTAATTGAGACTAGGGCCTATTCACAATGATAAAGATATACAGGGAATTGAGCATAGGGTTGCAAACATCATGTCGAAATTGGGACTAAATTTACACCAAAATTTGATTCATTATAAAACTTTAAAAATAAGCTCTGAGAACTTTACAACAATTACAAGACCTCTGCCCAGGCACTGATCACTAAAAATAAATGCCCAAAACACGTGAAGGAGTTTAGTTCACAGTTAAATTCTTTAGGTTTTCTATAGGTTTAACAATATATGGTGAAGCCTGATATTCCTTTGCAAGTGATGACAAACAAAAAAAATATCATATAGATTAAATATTGTAAATTAGCGGTAGGAAGATGTGCTTCTTCCTACAACAATGAAGCTTTTTTTTAACAATTTTATTCATTCTGTTCATGTAATGTATATGTTTTGAATGTCTTTTTAAGTATAGTATAGTATATATATATATATATATATATATATATATATATATATATATATATATATATATATATATATATATATATACATATATATGTTGTGCTTCCTTAAATTTTTAATTTTTTTAAATTTTTTTTTTTTTTTTGCTTTTTAACTTGATTTTTTATTTATTTATTTTATTTTTTTGGTTTTTAATCTGTGTTTTTGTTTGTTTTGCCTTTCATCTTGTTTTTTATTATTATTTTATTATGTATATTTATTATTATTATTGTTTTTTAACTTGATTTATTATTATTATTATTATTATTATTATTATTTTATATTATTATTTTATTTATTTATTTATTTATTTATTTTTTATTAGTATTATTATTATTTTTTTGTCTAGTAATTATTGAATTCCCAGACCAGGATTAACCTAAACCATGAGTGTAATTTCACAACAGTTTTGAATCTATCACATGCAAACAGATTCACAAAATGACCACTACCAGCTTGTTAATATTGTTGTGAAAAACAGTAATAAAGCTTCAGTCACTCGCCCTTGTAACAACCCTGAGCCTGGGCTGTTCTTGTTGACACAAAGGGAAGTACACCATCATTAATTAAGACTGTAAGTACGACAGAATATTGTGAATCCATCAGCGGTCCATCTCTGGAGAAAAGCGTCTGTCTTTAACATGTTTTTTTCTGAGCTCACTAATGTTCCTCTGCCCAATCAGACGTGACTAAATGACATATGCGCTGAAAGATATGCATCATTATGTGTAACGCACTGTCCCATTTAAGCTCCGCGCTGTGTTAAATATTGAAAGGCTAAACGCTACAGCACGCAGAGCTAATGAGACTTGGATCAAAGGCCTTTTGAGCAGTTTTGTCCTGGAAGTTTGAGATGCATCAAAGTTAAGGTGAGCGGAGAAGAAATATGATTAAATCTATGTACGTTTAAAGAATTATCAGTAACATTTCAAGGTGCTAAGCTAGTCCAAACTTCCATAAACCATTCACAGTATTCATGGGTTTAAAGGTGCATTGTGTTACTCTTCTGGCAGAAGGTCCGTCAAATGCTTTTCTCCGTGTACGTTATTGCTTTATCTGGAATGTTTCACAATATGGTATTAAACCTTTCTATCATCACGGAGACCAAACCAGACCAAGTTACAGGTCAGATCTGTGGAGAGGCGACCCCGCTCACAGTTTTTTTTTAGATATTTCTGTGCAATAAAACCTGTAATTGAATAAATGTAAAGTAGAGCTGTTTAATGTCATATTGTGGAACATTTAAGGCAGAGCAATGGGTTATCTATAGAAACAAGTAGGTGACAGACCCCCAACCACAAAAATACAATAGTGCACCTTTAAGCTTTCTGTTTATAGGTGCCATTTTGAGTACTAACTGTTATGGCAACAACAGTAATTTTTCATCACGCTGAAACCCAGAGATCGCTAAAACCTCTAGCTTGGTTGCCTGGCCAGCCAAACTATACACTTTTTGCACTGTACAAAGTCTAGGCCCCAGTCTACCAGAGTTAAAATGGGCGTGACTGACAGATGATTAAAAACATTAAATGAAAAAACCTGGTGATTTTTGTGGAAAAAATTAAGGGTAATAACAAAGAACTGAGGAATATCATGGGCCTCTGCAGAATCAATGAACGGAACACTAAACATTGTCAATCTAACGTGAGAAAGGTTTGATTTCTTTAAATGACCGATGACCAGTGAGCTCCTCTGTCTCCCATGTGTCACTGAAATAAACAAACCTGATTGGACAGCTCTGTTAGCTCTGAGTTAGGCCTGAGATTCAGTGGAAGGACTGTAAACCCTAAACTAGGCAACCAGTTTGGTACTCAGGAACCCTATCTCTAGCTCAAGAACTTCTAAATAGTCCCTAGATGCTGCAATGCAATGGTTAACGCCGTCACCTATTACAAAATGGGTCAAACGCAATGGACAAAAGAATAAAAAGACAATGCAACCCAACATAGGACCCTACTAACTTCAGGTTTATGTGTTACCTTGTTTTTCCATTTCTGGGGAAAGGATTTAGGAAATATTTTTGGAAGATCATTTAACTCGAAAGGTGTATATTCCAGTAATTATTTCGGCCTGATCTTCGAACCCAAAACCGTTCTGTAACCGTAGATTTACAAATTTAGAAATGCTTTGTTTTCCTCAAATCCAAGTCTTAGTTATGTTATTGTAATTGTGTGTTTTGACCCCTGACCTTTGGCTGCTATGGATGACAACATTGCTCGATAAAGTTATCTATTTCATCATGACAGCGTTACTCATCTCCCTTGTAAATCATAACACACACGCGGCTGTAAACAAAGCAGCGTAGTCTCTAAAGTCATCGCTCGCATCCGGTCTAGCCTCCCTTATCCCTCCCCCATCCCTCCTTCCCCCTGCACCCTCCTCCCCCCACCCAGAGGTGAAATAAGATTGTCACTTTGATATGTCCGCTGCCTCTTGATGAGCTGGGGAATAAATATGCAAAAAAGACACCGAAAGACAGAGAGGGAGAGCGAGAGAGAGGAGGAAAGAAGAGACGAAAGGAGGAAAAAAAAGGCAATCAGGGCTAGCCACGCTGCCCGGCCGGACTATAAATCTCTGTCTGTTTCAATCGCCGCTCGGGCCGAATGGGTGTAAAATTCGAGGCTGGATGTCATCAATTTCTGTTAGCTCCAGTGTCCCTCTCCGCGATGGTCGGCAGGCTGTGGTGATGGATTGATTTTGTCACTTGTGCTCAGTTCACAGTATGTTAACATGGGAGGGCAGGGATGGGTTAGGGAGAGGGGGTTATTAGCGGCTAGCTGGTGAGTACCGGACTTTTGGGCTGTCTGATGTGAGGGGCTGCTGTCTCTGTCACTATGTCTTACACTCAATATACTCCGAGCCCATTCATCACAGGCTCATTCCCGGCCACATCTGCATCCACTTTATCTGTGCGCACCTCACCTCTCCTCCCTTATCTCCGCGCTGTGTCTAGGCCCGCTGCCAAAAAGCTGTCAGCGACTCAGCTTCTAGTTTCTTTATCTGTAAATACGTTAATAAGAATGCATTACTTTTGCCATTGAAGATGTTATTCAAAGTACTTTCCAAATTTTGTAAATGAATACGTAACGACTTACTACGGAACGCCACCTGTCTGTTTTTGTCACAGACGCCGCCTTTGTCTCAGATTCATTCATAAAAAACATCCCATTGTGATTGTAGTAGTGCAATACATCAGACTGCAGTATGTAGTTGGAATATTTTTTTACTCAAACATTAGTATTACCAAAATTTCCATTGGTTTAACATTGGACATTCTCCGATCTCTCCTGAGCTCAACAGTACCGCCCAGTTTGAAGTCCAATCCGGTTCCAGAAGTAAATTTTCAATTAATTTTTTGTAGTTATCTTAAGTCCAAAAAGCATTAAAACCCAAGATTCCGCATAATAACTTTCAGTTTAAGTTTCAAAAATGTATTTTAAATCATATCGTTTGTGGTCATTAGTTAGCACATAAACGGATTAGCCCTGAACAAACTTTCAAACTTTGTCTATGGGAAAAATTATTAGGAAATTTACTTCCAGAACCAAAGGCGGGCGGTCCAACAGAAAACTAAGCTTGACCACAATTCCAATCTCACATTGACTTTTAAAGACAAACCATTTAAAGGAAATTCAGATTGTATTATTTTGTATGAGGCTGCCGATCTTGACATTAAAAAAGTTCAATACAGACGATAAAGCCGCAAAACGTTCCCCAAATTCTCCTTTCCCAATGAGATTTAGGAGCGTTTAGAGACAAAAGTGGATGGGGCGGAATAAGGTGGATAGGGGGTGATATTTGGTCGATATTATAGTTCAAAGTTTTCCGTTAAAAGGAAGGATTTCACCATTGACCGTAAACTTAAAGGTTTTATCATCACTTCTCCGATTGTCCTAAATACACTGTAAAGATTATACAAATAACACACATCACATTATGGACCATGTGACTTAAGTAAATCCAGTTAAAGCGCCTTGTACTTTGTCACTAGTATTTGTAAGCGTGCATTCGTTGTGTGTTGCGTGTTGTTTGCTTGTGGATGTGTCACTTTGAGCAGAGATAATATAATCTTATCAGACACAATATCACAGTTTGACAGAGGCAGAGCCGAGCGGAGCCGCTGTGGCCTGCTGGGAGCTCAAGTTTGTCACACTCGCAGGATGATTATACGCTTCCTCTGACTTTGACGGGCGCGTTGTTGTTAGCTTAATGTTAGCTTAATGTTAGCTTTAATCAGCTTTTACGCTACATGTAAAAGCAGGAAGTGCGCGGCTAACAGACAAGCTAAGAGATGAGCGATCGCGTCATGGCATGATGGTTTTATTGTGTTTGTAAGATGTTTTTTTTTCATTCGTAATTTTGTGTAACTGTTTTGAGAAATGACAGTTGAACAATATTATTTTAAGCTTGATTTGTTTATAGATTTAAAAAGATGATGAGGGGTAAAAGCCGTTTTTCTCTAACCATGGGTATCAGAGCGATGGAAAATGAGCACAAAATATTAAAACAAAATGAAACAAAATATTATTACTTATGCTCAAAAGTACACAAAATGACGCCTACAAACAGGAAGCTAAAACCCATGATTTGATAGCATGTATTTGTTTTAATAATCATAAGAAAAGTTGACAATGTTGAACCTGAATGTTTCTTTTAGTGACCAGGCTGATGACTTTACTAAATTACTAATATAATAATAATGCTAATATAATAATATAAAAACTAATATAATAATAAAGTAATTACAGATGCCCCCATGTCTTCTGAATGCAGTCCTATAAAAAGAGATGTTATCTGTAATGTAAATGTATTTTTTCTCTAATTTTCTATAGGGGATTGAATACTTAACATACAGTCATACATAACTAACTCGTACTATTTATTCTTTGCAGCTTGTGTTTTATTAAAAGTGCACTATGTAACTTTTCTGATAGCTATGCCACCTGCTTGTCTCCAGGGATATGTGCCTAGAATGTTCCGCAGTATGGCCATAGACTTATTAATCTCCATGGAGACTTGCAAGACAAATCACAGGTTAGATTTGTGGAGAGGCGACCCCACTCACAGTAACTATGAATCCTGAATGAATCCCTCAGTCGTCCAGGTAGAATCTATGGCAAAGGAGAAATTCAATTTGTCAACTGGACAAACGTTATTTAGGTCGAAGACGTTTCGCAGCTCATCCAAGTTGCTTCTTTAGTTCAGTTTTCTGCAAGACAGATTAGTTTAATACCACGCTATGGACAATTTAAACCAAAGCATTAATATCTCCATGGAAACAGACAGGTTGCGGACTACTCCAGAAAAGTTGCACAGTGCACCTTTAATAATATGGTTTATTTAGAAAACAGTATAGGATTATGATGCTTTCGGGCTATTGTGCCAGTGACAGAGAGTAGTTTTACATATTATTGTTTATCAGTATATTTTTCATATAACAAGTGGCTGTTTCCCTTCTCACAATATGGTTTATTTAGGAAAACTTTGTGATTAGAATGCTTTTGGGCTATTGTGCCAGTGGTAGAAACTTTTTTTTTTTTTTTCATATTACTGTTTATATTTTCCGTATAATAAATCGCACTTAAAACTCTGTTATTGTGACAGGTTTAGTCACTTTGAGCAGCTGTCTCTCTTCCCACGATATGGTTTATTTAGGAAAACTCTGTAATTATGATGCTTTTGTGTTACTCGGTTACACTATCAATTATATGAAAATGGTTTTACATATTAGTGTTCATCCTTACATTTTCCGTATAATAAATGGCACTTAAAAATCTGTTATCGTGACAGGCCTAGTCTCTCTTCCCGCGATACGGTTTATTTAGGAAAGCTTTGTGATTATAATACTTTAAGGCTGTTGTGACAGTAGAAAGCAGTTTTACATATTACTGTTTATTCTTATATTTATATATCGCTCTTAAATATCAGTTATCGTGACAGGCCTAGTCACTTTGAGAAGCTGTCTCCCTTCTTGCTGGTCCCTGTGGTTGCGCGAGGATGGGCTGATCTTCGCTCAGTCATGCTTTGAAGGTTTTACGAGTACTTATGGAAAGTATAAATTTCTGGGGCTGTAGCAAGCTCCAACCAAACGGGGCTTGACGCGGTGTCGGTGTAGCGGCCGCAGCAGTTATCCTGACAGCAAATTGATTAGAATAATTCAAACGTGATGAATAAGTTTCATCATGTAAGCATAGTCCAGTGAGTCCTCCATTCGTTAGGGTGCTGGGGGTGCATGATGGGAGAGAGCAGTGGAGGGAGACAGCGCATTACATCCAAACATCTTTGTTGCAAATGGAAATGGGCTCACACTCTCCGACAATCGTCATGAAGGAGTGTGGCTGTTACCGACTGTCACTGTTCCTCAGATTTGTGTCCACACATTAAAGTCAATGGGGACGGTGCTCAGTGTTAAGAGTGGAGAGGGGGAGATGATGGAGAGTAATGGGCCCGCTGAGGAGATACAGGATCTGAGTATGTACTACGATGAGCAGATGAGAGGGCAAAGGTCACGCGTTCTGAAAAATACAATCAAACAAAAAAAGATGATTTGTTGTCCATTTTAACTGTTATCTAGTGAATGATAATTACTTCCAGTCCACTATATGTCACTTTTTAATCATTGGTTTGCAACTTGCTTGTCGTGTTATTGCTTTGCTTAGAATGTTCCACAGTATGGCTTTAACCATACGCTACCAGTCAAAAGTTTGAACACCATCTCATTCAGTGTTTCTATTTATTTATTTTTACTACTTTCTACATTTGATATACATAGAGAAGACATCAAATATATGTGGAATTATGTAGCAAAGAAAAAAAGGTAAAAGTAAATATATTTTTTCATATTTTATACTCTCAATGAAGAATTTCTTTAGTAACACTGAATAAGATGGTGTGTTAAAACTTTTGACTGGTAGTAGACTATATCTCTAGAGATAAGCAGGTGATGGCCCAAGGCTAAGGTATAAGTCAGATCTGTGGAGTGGAAAGACAGCTCTTAGTGAGAATGCATGTTTTTCAAGATATTTTTTTAGCAACAAAACTGTTATCTAGTCAATGATAATTACTTCAAGTGCACTATATGTCACTTTTTAGAGCTTGGTTTTCTTACAATCTTCAGTAAAGGTTCATTCAGTCTTCCGTTTTAAACATAGAATCTTGTCATTTTTTTTGACAGGAGAGTTTGTTCACCTGCTTTACATGTTACGTCTACTTCCTGTACCCTTCCTCAGAACCGCCACGTGATGGTGTAGTGACGTGTCTTGTAGGGTGTTTTCCTTGGTTTTGACAGACAGAAGTGGAAGGTTATGCCCTCTGCTGTCTGACGCCTTAACTGCATCCCATGAGTGTGATAGGATGTAGCTCCCTTGTCTCGGTTCATGCTTCTTGGACCTTGTTTGTGGCTCTCAGTGGCCTCTCTCATGCAGCTATGGTATTTATTGCTTTCAGCAGAAATTATTTGCTTTTTGGTTTGCAACTTGCTTATCTCCATGGAGCTGTTATTGCTTTGCCTTGAATATTCCACAGTATGCCATTAAACCTATGTATCGCTCTAAAGACAAGCAGGTCTTTTCCCCCAGGCTAAGTTATAGGTCAGATCTTTGAGAAGCAAGTTTAGTTACAGTAAGAACGCATGTTTTTGAAGGTATTTTTAGCAACAAAAACTGTAACTAGACAATACCGGATAGACATGTTTAATGTATTAACTGTCATAAAGCATTTACATCTCCATGGAAACAAGCAGGTGGCATACCACAATAGAAAAGTTACGCAGTGCACCTTTAAACAGTAGCAAAAATAGTAGTTTGAATTTTTTTTTTTTTTTTTTTTTTTTTTAATATTGCTCCTAATTCAGATAACAGTAACTGGAGACAATGCACTATACTAGTATAGTGCCCCCGCTGTAGGCCGTCCCTTGGTCCCTACTGGTTTTGTGGTTTTAGCAAAGTGCTCCAGAATTAAAATTTCAGCAGATTTGAGCGAACAGTTTAACGTCAAAGCTTCTTTGGACATTTGCACATCCACTGTACAGGTAAAGTGTGCGTTTGTCTATTAAATTGTTGAAGATTTTTCCCTTAGAACAACAGTGTAGCGCAGCGAAAGTGCTCCATTAAATAAATAATACACATAATACTGCATGTGTCCGGGCCTTGCAAGCATCAAATCTTCGCAAATGTGGTTTAGATTAAAAGCCAGTGTTTTAAAAGCTACTTCACTAAACGGCGTACATCTGAGCACGTCTCTCTGGGCTCTTATCATGCAGGCTGAAGAGGCACATTTCCTGCAACTTTTAAAGTAATAATCAGTGACATTTTCATACGAATAAATGTCAGTGTTGCTTCTTTTCTGTCAGTGATTGCTATTACACAGCGGGAAGTCAACCTATAGCCAGTTCATGAAAGCTTTTACATCTGCTGGTGTAAACAGCCCCGGTCCGCTCGGCAAAAAGAACAAATCTTTCAGAGCTCGGCAGACAATCCACTTTACATAGGCCCAGGGACAGTCCATTTACCGAGCCATGGCGCTGTGGCATTTGGAAACATAAAGATGTGCACCCTTTGACCAAGCTAAATTATATGTACTTTGATGGTAATCTTACAGAAATACTCAAAGCAGCTGTTTTTTTTTTTACTAATTTGTAGCAAGATCACAAAATTTCACCCTATTTGTAATAATAGTGGAGCAGGCAGATGTCAGATTTATCTGCATTTAGAATGAAGAGTTAAAGGGCCCGTATTATGCTGTTTTGTTTGTTGTTTTGTATGTTGTTTCCTCATCACAAACAGACCTGGAGTTGTGTTTTGCCCCATTACGCATGTTTAACACACAAACCCTGCATATTTAGGCTGAGTTTGTCTCTCAAACTGAAAACACTTTGTTCAACCTTTTGACGTCATGTGGTAATACAGGAAGTGCTCCACTGTGTTTTTAAACTCCATACACCTTCACTAGAATAATTAGGATGTTCAGAATGCATAATGTAAGTGTAATGTGAGTGCTAACAATGAACTATTTTTTTTTTTTTTTTTTTTAAGATAGTAAAAATCAGGTAAAGTGCTTTTAAAGGTCCTATCTTACGCAAATTGACTCTTGTGAGCTTTAAGTCACGTTATAATGCTGTTACTTTCTCCAAGAAATATCTTGATTTGTCCTTGTTTCATTCACACATGTTTGAATAATCCAGGATTATTCGTCTATCTATATCTCTCAAGATCAAAATGCTCTATTCCACTTTGTGATGTCATGAAGCAGTAGTTTTCAAGTAACAGCTACCATTTACCTTTTGATCAGTAGAAACTGGCAATTCCAGGGCTGAAATTATCCAAATGATTCTAATTAAGGTGTATGGAGTTTAAAAACACAGTGAAGCACCTTCTGTATTACCACATGGCATCACAAGGTGAAACAGAGTGTTTTCTGTTTGAGAGAAGAACTCTAAATATGCAGCGTTTGTGTGTGAATAAAGCAAAACACAACTCCAGGTATGTTTTTGATGAGGAAACATTATAACATAGATCAGAAAATTGTGTAATATGAGCCCTTTAAAACCAGGTGAAAGGTCATGACCCCTGGACCAAGCCTGTGTTTTCATATCAAACCTCTCTCCCATGTCCCACTGTACCTGAAGGCAACACCAGTCCAAAGCAGCAGTCCGCCATCACACACATCTGCATCCTGCGCAATTTGTCAGCGGCTGCATCGGGCCCCGCCATTGGCTGTTACCCAGCAACCGACACGTCTCACAGACTATTTCCCATGATAAATTAGCTAGGCTGTTACTATGCCAACAGAATTTGTTACTTAATTAAACTGATTCGGATCACAATTGGCTGGAGGAGGGGTTGGGGCCAGGAAGTGAGATGAGACGGAGAATCCACTGAGGAATGACTGTTATTAGATAGGCTGAGATATTGAAATGGTCAGGCTTCGCAGACAAGGGCAACAAAAGGATGAAGTAAAAAAAAGGAAAAAAAAAAAAAAAAAGAAAAGAAAACATACGGATATGGACCCATCTGGAATTAACGGCTTGGCGCATTTCGAGGTGATTCCTTTTCCTCTCGGCGTGTGCTCTTAAGAGAAATGCATTTTCCGTGACAACAATCGCGCTTTTCTCTCCTCCACTTTTATTCAAATGAGCTGCCGCCAGGTCAGCCTTCTCAGGTGGTTTGATGCATTAGAAATCTGCCTCTGAACAGATACACAAGGCCTCGCCGCTACAAAACAAGAGGTCAGAGATACGGCGAAGATGGGCGGTTAATTCCTCCTGAAAATCACCTTTAATGTGTGGTTTACTTTAAATGGTTTCCTCAAGTGGTCCCCGGACAATTGCGGAGTGTAGCGTAGCGTACAAGCATGCACGCTATGGAGCTTTTGACCACTAAGCGAAGAAAAGAAAGACTGGCAGAACAATTTGAGCATCCAAGCAAGACCAAAAGGAAGGGAGCGGAGAGCATGTAATCTCCTAATTTGGAGCATCACGGCGTCTGATCCGTGCGTGCAGTCTTACCTATATCGTGTGGCGTGCTCGTATTTCCATAACTTCCTGACAAAAGCGGTTTGTCCTGCCTGATTGGGCCGATTTGCATTGGACACCTCTTCTGCATATAGATTGATGGGTTTAATCAGCGAATCAGGGGAAAGGAGCAGACATCAATCACTGTCAAAGCGCTCCGTCTTGGTTTCGGTTGCAGCAGAAAGACTCTAGTGCCATTTTTTTTTTTTTTTTTCAGTTTTTGGTCAGTCTCTGGATCTGCAAAGCTGGAGGTACAACTGATGTTCCACTCAAATTCATATGAGAAACCACACGAGAAGAACCAAGGCAAGGGACTGCTTCACACTTTAAATCTCTCCACTTATTCACTTGAAGAGTTTCAGAAGACTTCAATCTACCTCGCAAACTACGGAAAAGGTAAAACTAGGTAATCAATCTGTCTGTATCTATAAGAAAATCTGTCCTCTGTAGGATTATGCTTTCGATTAATCAATTTGTTGTTTAAATTGCAAACAGTCAATACATATGAGATATACACATTTTTATACATTTAAAGTACGCTGCTTAAAGGTGCACTGTGTAAGGGTCCATCACCCGCTTGTCTCCTTGGAGCTGTGCCTAGAATGTTCCACAGTATGGCCATATCTTAAGAATCTCCATAGAGACTTGCAAGACAAATTACAGGTTAGGTTTGTTGAGAAGTGACCCCACTCGCACTAAGAAAGGATGCTTTTTAGAAGATATTTTTGAGAAATAACACCTGTAGATGAATAAATGTAAGACCGATTAGTTTGATACCAACTGTGGACAATTTAAACCAAACCATTAACATCTCCATGGAGACGCAGTGCACCTTTAAAGCCATCTTGTCAAAAACACAACATTTTGCAAGATTCTTAAAATAAAGTCAATATAGGGCAACTATTCATCTTCTCTCAGCATATGGTATGTTATGGAGTCTGAGTATTGTCCAGATAACATTTTTGATTTCTATTACTATTTAGTACTTCATTAATCAGTTGCAATTACCATGTGTACCACAGCCCTAGTCCTATTTAGTCTATTCTTCAGGACCACTGGGATAACGTGAGGAGCAGTTTTCAGTTTTGAGCTAGTATCATGGTCAGAAGTATTTTGAAGGCTTGGAAAACTGTATTTATGCGTTTTTTTGTTTTTGTTTTTCAGTATGCCAAAATAAAAATAAAAAGTTTAGAAATATGACTTTGAAAATCTCAGTTTATCCTCATTTTTAATAAATAATTGTGTAAGTTGTGCTAGAACTCAAAGGTAAAGTTTTTTTTCATGTATTTCATGTGTCTGGATTCTGAACACTGCCCTAAAAACACTTCATTTGCATCATTTTTGTCACATTACTGAAAAGTTGCGTTTTCCAGATACGTTTTAAAGTTTCCTCATCAATATATAAGAGAAAGCTGACCTGTACTATACTGGTTACAGACTTCACAGGGGGCGTCCATCATGGCTGACACCACTGAACTCTGGGTAAAAAAAAATGACGCCTCAAACTTCAAACCTGCCACCTCCTCTGCCTGCTCGTCCATCCAAATGTCCATCCAATGTTATACTGGTGACACTCCAGTCGAGAGTTTCAGCTTTCCTCTGGCTATAACCTCTGTTTCAACCACAACTTGAAAAAGGATGATGATAAAATATACATTTTGGTTGTATTGATTCAAAAGGGAAATTACAGGTTGCAGTGGCTCCGTAAACCACAAGTGAAATAGTGTGAAACTCTATTAAGATTAGAAATGGAAATGGGGAAGAATTGGAGATGGAAAGGCTGAGGTGGCTCATGATTCTGCTGCTGTGGCCAAATCAAGGAAGGAGACAGTGAATTTGAGATTAAGTTTAAGCAGCAAGAGACAGATTACAACAAGTTGGAATAAGGCAGGAAATCTAGTCTTCTTGGTATGTGCCCATACCACCGTAACAATACCAGATCTCGTCTAATCTCAGGGGCTAAGAAGGTTTAAACCTGGTTAGTACTTGGATGGGAAACTGCTGGGAAAACCCAGTGCCACAGTGGGGCAGCAGTACGTCCATTGCACATTGCCATTGTGCCCGTAGGCAAGACACTTCACTCACTTTGCCCATTCTGAATGTGTGAGAGTTTGTCACAGGCCTGGGTCTACAAGGGTAAAATTGTGCATTGCAACATTAGTTAAAAATGTTTGTGGCATTATTTTAGGCCCCCAAAATAATGCCACTTAATGGAATTATGTTTGCACCCTTTTGAAACTCAAATGCACCCTCAGTCAGTTTGGTCTGTAACGGTCTGGTTGGTTGGAAGGGCCGTTGGTGCAGATTGGCAGCCTCACTTCTGTCAGTCTACCCCAGGGCGGCCGTGGCAACAACCACCACTGAGTGAATGAATAATGCAATGTTAAGCACTTTGGGTTTCCTCATCACAAACAAACCTGGAGTGTGTTTTGTTTCATTCACACATGTGCACAAATGCACACAAATGCTGCTGAGTTTTGGCCTTAGGCTCAAACTGCAAGCACTCTGTTCCACCTTGTGATGTCATGTGGTAATACAGGAAGTGCTCCACTGTGTTTTTAAACTCCATACACCTTTACTAGAATCATTTGGGAGATTTCAGTCCTGGAATTGCCAATCTCTACTAAATTAAAGCTAAAAGGTTAACTTGAAAAGTACCACTACATGACATCACAAGGTGGAACAGAGCATTTTGAGCTTTGGAGAGAGGCACACTAATAATAAAAACACAACTCCAGGTATGTTTGAGGAGGGAACATTATAACATGGCTTAAAGCTCACAAGAGTCAGTTACGTTCAATATCGAACCTTTAACTTACACTATTTTATTAACTTCTAAAACATCTCATATAAATGTTCATAGAAAAGTCCATGTCAACAGACCATTCTCTTTGGGTATGTGAGGTGCAAAATCATGAGTCCATCAAAAGCATGACTGTAGTGTATATTCCCTCACTCATGTATTCCTGCACTTCAGGATCAGACAGACAGACCCCCCCTCCTCCTGTTATCTACACCCCATGTATGTATGCAGCAGCCTGGCCTGTGTATGTGTGTGTATGTGTGTGTATGTGTGTGTCTGTGTGTGCGTAGACAGATAGAGGAATATGAAACCTCACAATGAGCTCTTCGCTGGACGTCGTGGGGCCCATGGGGACAGGAGGGGGCCTGGAGGAGGGTCCTGTCCCAGCCGCATCTACATCAATAGGAGAAGGCAGCTCATTAAGAATGCCTCTGATATAGATTGATGTGTCTGGGCTGTCCGAGCACCGCAGCAGGCCAAAGTGCATGCTGGGTAACGGCAAAAACACAGGGTCAAACATGGCCTGGGAACACTTAAGGACGTTGCTGCTATCTGTTCATGCAATCTTTTCATACACAATATTGGTTTATAGTGCTGAGGCTATAAGAAGGTGGATGCAGGGCAGTTTTCATGATATTACATTTTGAAACTTGATTTGGTAGATAAGGAAAAAAGCTCGATAGTGATTTTGATTTAATTTTGATACCACAATAATAATAAGAAACAATATTTGGGTAACATAAAATTATTATTACAATGTGGTCTTATACTAGCTCTGATATGACTAAAATCTTTAAATTCAGAAAAGGTTCAAATTTGGTCATGAGAATCTAATTTTACCATAATTTCGGTAATAATTATTATCAAGGTATCAATTTTCTACAACCTCAAACATATTATAATACTTTGTAAGAGCACATTAAGTAAACAGAGCAAAGAAGGAGATATTTATGATTAAAAAAATAGAAACTTTTTTTATTAAGATGTTTTTCCTCATAGTAAAGTCATATATTTGTTCATTTACATCTAATATTGTTAATCATAACCATACTCTTGAATACACATACTTATTTAAAGATGTACTGCGTAACTTTTCTGGTCTGTCACCTCCTTGTCTCCATGGAGATGTTATTGCTTTGCCTAGAATGTTCCACAGCATTATGGCATTAAACATCTAGTCAGCATTTATTTCATGTTTTCTTTTAATTGAAAAAAATAAAATAAAATAAAATCTTCCAAACACATTACTGTAACTTGGCCTGGGGACGTCTCCATGGAGATACACAAGTTTACTACCATGTTAACACTCGAGCCCAAAGGAATAAGTTCTTAATACAAGCAGGTGGTGGACTCTCTCCTAATAAAATTACATATTGCACCTTAAATACTGATAATTTGGAGTTTGCATTTTAGCAGCTGGATCCAACCAATACGACCATAGCAGCATTGCAGTAATACAAGTGAACCAATTTCAAACAAGTGCTTTATTATTCACCAAAACTTCCAAAAAAGCCAAGTTTTTGTGAATTCTCCACCAAACTTCTTCTTTCACCACAGCTGAACCTTGCTTGGCTGTAGTCCTACTCACCACAGAGCGCAGCCTGCCAGGTTAGTTTCCCTAAAATCACAGCTCCACGTTCTGCTCCGAAGGGGTCAGCCAGCAAAAAGTGGTGTGCATGTTCCTTTCTTCCTGGCAGTATGCGACGTTCAACTAGCAACCTTCAGAAACGAGACTCAACAATGGTTCCTCTGTACCGCATTTTTACAGTCCAGACTTTGGGTTAACGTCAAGTCACGTATACACAATGCATTCTGGGAAACAAAAGTTAAAAGACTATAAATGATAGAGTTTTTCAAATAGCTGCTTCTCTCTTTTCTCTCAGCCACAGATCCTCAGGCCTGATGTTAAATTATGAAACAAAACACTTTAAGGTTGAAAATCTATCCCGATGATTTATTTATGTCTTTGGAGATCTGCAGACAATGCCCATGTAAAATCTATGAAACGGGCTGAGGAAAAATAGTTTTGCCAATTAGAGCAGAAGCTGACCACTGTGTAAATATTTAAAGCTGGACAATGTAACGTTTCTGCTTGTCTCCACGGAGATATTATTGCTTTGCCTATGTTACACATTAGTACAGCATTAAACGGCTCATATTACACTGTTTTCTGATCTATGTTGTATTGGTTCAAACATGTGAATGAAACAAAACACAACTCCAGGTATGTTTTTGATGAGGTAACAGCATTATAACTTGGCTTAACGCTCACAAGTCAATTTTGCGTAATATAGGACCTTTAAACATTTCTATCGCTATGGAGAGCAGCCAGACAAACTCTCTAGGTCAAGTTATAAGTCAGATCTGTGCAATGACGAGCATGCTCACTGACAAGAATGTGTGATTTTAAAAGTATTTTAGCTAGATCAGTTTAATGTTAAATGCTCCTTTATGTTTCAACAATATCTTTATATCAATGTCAAGATTCAATTTCCTTGTCATTTCATACTCTAATTAAAAAATATATATAGATATACTTACTTTAGGTGCACTTTATAGTACCACTTTAATACTTCATTCATTCCAGGGAAAAACAATTACATCTCCATGGAGACGAGCATGTGGCAGACATACTCACCAGAGAAGTTATAGTAAACCTTTAAAAGAACAGAAATCCCTCATATCAGTAAATAAATACCTATATAAGTACGTGTTGAATAGCTTCGTATAGCTTGCTGAATAGTCAAATCGCTTTTTAGTTTAATCCCATGTGCTATGTAATTTTATACATGTATACAAACTAACACAAGCACATAACCTTGAGATCTTTCACCTTTTCTTATTTTTTTGCTGATCATTAAATTACTTTTCTTGTGAAAAAAATTCTGTTTTCGTAATTAAGTTTTTAATTTAATAAAATCTAATCCATGTTTGGTTATGATTTAGTCTTTATTTAGTGGTCTTTGAAACATTTGACTTGCGAATACAGAATTTACAATTTTATTTTTCTGTAAGTGAACTCACTGACTTAAAATGTCAGAAAAAATATAGTAAATAATATAACTATTCTGAACATGGTTATGAAATTTGTGGTTTTCATGTTATACTTCCAGATGGGGCAAGAGCAAGAGTTTAAAAACACAGTGGAGCGCTTCCTGTATTGCTATATGACATCACAAGGTGGAACAGGGTGTTTTCTGTTTGAGAGACAAACGCAGCCTAAATCTGCAGGGTTTGTGTGTTGAACATGTGTGAATAAAAGAAAACACAACACCAGGTATGTTTGTGATGAGGAAACAATATTACAACACAGAAGTTCTACGTCAGATCTGTGGAGAGGCGACCCCGCTCACAGTCAGAATGTTTGATTTTCTAGGTATTTTTGAGCTATAAAACCACTTGTAATTGAATAAATGTAAAGTAGATTCTATTCTGGAATTTCCCCACTGTGGGACTAATAAAGGCATATCTTATCTTATCTTAGAGCTGTTTAATGTCATACTGTGGAACATTCCAGGCAGAGCAATGACATATCCATAGAAACAAGCAGGTGACGGACCCTCCACCAGAAAAGTTACACAATGCACCTTTAACAATATATATTTTAGCTGCACCCATCTGTATTTAATATTATAGGCCTGTCATCTGAAACCAAGGAATACATTTTTCCTCGTAACATTCAGTTCTATAGAGACAAACCCTATGGAGGTCACGGACTTTATCCTTAAGCACAACTCTAATACGTTCTACCAAATCATCCACCAAGGAGACCTGAGGGGCTTATAGGATCACTGGGCAGAGCAGATTCAAGCTACATTAGCACAGAGGGGAGAGACGGACGACTACAAAGTGGACACGAAAGGAAGGAGAGGGAGAAGTCTGTGATGTCTTGATCACTGAGAATTAAGCACTAAAGGACACTTGTAGGAGAAATGAACCACGACGAAGGGTGAGGGTCAAACTAGGGCAAGTGTAGCCTGGAGCCATGAGAGCTTTCATCTGCGAACTGTCCCAAGATTTCACTGTAAATGTAAAGTCGAAAGCAGGGGTTTTCAAATTGTGGTGTGTGTACTGGTGACATGGAGGTCTCAAAGCCATTTTGGAGTTTATGTTGGTCCAAATCAATCCTTGTTTAGTCCTGGCTAGATCTGACTTAAAGCTACCATCTGTTTATTTTATTTTGTTCAGACTCACCTGTGCTCTCTAGTCTTCTGTCAGGCCCAAACTGGTGCACAACTGTAATCAGACTGCAGTAAAATAAACATCATCTAGTGGTGAAATGTGAGAATACAACAGGGCCAGGTCAACCAGTCTAATTACAGAAGGTAGCTTTAAGGACCAAATATTTAGCAAACATTTTCATCTTTAAACCATGATATGCCTGGAGCTGTATTTTACTTCATTCACTCTTGTTTCATTGATCCAATAGCCCAAAGTCGTCTTCTCTGTGTGCTCAAAAATGTTCTGGCTGCATCTTGCCCGGATTGTGGAGTCACAGGTAAAAATCTTGACTTCTCGTATAAACCTTTAAAAATACCTAGAAAAACAAACATTCTGACTGTGAGCGGGGTCGCCTTTCCTCAGATCTGACCTGGAACCTGGCCTGTTTTGGTCTCCATGAAGGTAGAAAGGTTTAACACCATACTGTGGAACATTCCAGACAAAGCAATAACATCTCCACGGAGAAAAGCATTTGACGGACCCTCCACCAAAAAAGTTACACAATGCACCTTTAAGACAAAACGCTTTATACTTTATGAATTTTGAGTTGCAGCAACAGTCAAAATGAAGTGGCACATGGTTTGAAAAGTTTTTATCAGTGTGTGTATCAGTGTTTGTCGAGATTTCCTGTTACAAACTTAGGACAGCGTGCTATCTTGATACCTTTAAGATTCCACTTAAATATGTGATAAAATAAAGTTAATGCCTGCATAAAAATGTGTGCATAAAAAATAACTCTAAATGTACTATAACACAGAGCTCTAATTACAAATTTTTTTCTCAAACGCTTAATGTTTATGGGACTTGATAGACTTGACAGAACTGTGAAAGCTCGTGTACAGATGAGTGTGTGTGTGGTTACCAGACCACAGCGCCGATATGTATCAGTACGGCTGTTGGCTACCGTCCTTTTTGTGGTATTAGCAGGTGAGAAATGGTCTGACTCGCGGTGCTTTGCTGCCTGAGAGAGGAGGGAGGGAGCACAGGTTCAGCTGTTGATTAGGCCTGACATTGCTGAGTGGGTGGTTAGTTAAATGGGCCCCGAGGTGCGAAAAGCAAATCTGATGATGGTGGCGAAAGTGAGACGTGAGGATGTTTCCATGGTGTCAGATAAGTCAGATCACACAGTCAGATAGCGAAGAAAGCGAAGAGGTGTTACTGTGGACAAGTATATGGGACATTATTAGTCAATGGCCCCATGCTTCAGACCACAGCTGTCTGCTCAAGTGTGGTTAGAAGAGTGCTTCCTGTGGACATCGGGTCGCAGTTTGACCTGCATTTCACAATCGCTACATCGGGACCGTCAAAGCAGCTAGTTCAGACGTGTTAGTATGAATTTCTCTGCGATGTAATACAGTCATGTGTCAATGTTCAAACATGCTAAATATGCAAAAACATACAGGCAGGAAATTCTGCGCGCCATATTTTAAATGCGGAGATGTTATATGCAAATTTATTAATTATTAAAGGTCATATACGGCAGCTTTAAGACATGTTATAATGTTATCTCATCAAAAACATACCTGAAGTTGTGTTTTGTTTCATTCACACATGTTTGAGTAATCCTGCATTATTAGTCTGTCTACTTCTCCAAAGCTCAAAATGCTCTTATCCTCCTTGTGATGTCATGAAGTGGTAGTTTTCAAGTTAACAGCTAGTTGTTAACTTTAGTTCTGTAGAGATTGGCAATTCCAGTGGAGCACTTCCTGTATTACCACATGACATCACAGGTATGTTTTTAATGCAAAATTAATATTATAATCACATAATAATCAGAATATAGTGTAAAATCTGCCCTTTAACTTGTATTCCCTACTCTTAAACATATTCAAAGTTTTATTTTGGTTTTCATAAATGTTTGGGGGATGTATGGTTTAAACATGTGTACCCATTTCATGTAAAGGAGTGAGCGGGCTGTGCTTCTCAGTTCTGCACTTTTGAACAGGAAGTCAATACTCTCAGTTCTATTAATAGGCTGTGTTTGTTCACTTTGCAATGCACAATGTTACTAAGGTCTGTAAAAATCATAAAAAACAGATCTGTATTGATACTCTGCCTCTAAAATCTCAGATCATTGATAATCCTGATTTAGTCTTCACTTTTGGAGAACTTACTGTTAAACTGGGGTCAGCTCTGTGTTCCCACATCTTCATATCCACATTTGTTTGAGATTCTGATTAAGCCATAGACTGTATAAAGATGTAAACTAAGGGAGTGCTCAGCGAGGTTAGCAGTTATAGGGGCGAATTTGGAGCAATAGAATTGATTTACGGGCAAAATAGTGAAATAAAAACACCACGATCATGTAGAGCGGGTTAATACGAACGTTTTAAGACCAAAATGATGAGTCGCACTGCAGCAGTTACAGAGAGAAGGGTGACAATTTTTTCAATGTAAAGTCAACTGGAAACAGCGTTGATGGAGCCAGACGCGCCCCCATGCTCACTTCCTATTTGGACACGGCGACTAGTGGGTCAGCTATGTCCATTTTTATATACAGTGTATGGGTCATAAAGTCTCCAAAACGACCATAGACTGTATGTATAAATGGACAGAGCTAACCTGCTACCCACCGCGTTCCAAAGTAGGAAGTGAGCATGGGGGCGCTTCTGGCTCCATCGACTCCAGCACCAGTTCACTTTGTATTAAAAAAAAATGTCATGAGTTCACTTACGTCGTAACTGCTACTCATTTTGGTTAAAAAAAATAATCGTTTTAACCCGCTCTACATGATCCTGCTGTTTCTATTTCTCAATTTTGCCTGTAAATAAATTCCTATTCGTAATATGAAACTCAACGCAAATTCGCCCCTTTAACTGCTAGCCTCAGTGAGCTTCATTTAACTGGACCTGAACGCTATGGGTGACGTCACACGCCTTTAGTCCACTTCTTTATACCACAACGACAACACAAAGGTAGTACTTCATTTTAGATTCGATCAAGGGTCCCATTATTCTACACTAATTGAATTATTATTTCAACTAAATTGCCACTAAAAACACCTGTATGTATGACTTTCAATACCTCTCGATAAGATGTTGTATGAACTGTAAACATGATTCTCCAAGTGTACGCCAATATTCTCCTCTTGACTGAGAAAATAATAAACCTATTGAGCGCTAACAGTTATTGACGTTGTTTTGTTTTAAAGGCAGATGGCGCACAGGGACACGAGAGGTGGAGTGAGTGAAAAGAGGAGGCATTTGTGTCCAGAGTGGTGCTGACTGTCTTTGATGTGAGCAGCTCTCAAAAGCCATTCACACCTGCTTCGTTTCGCTCATTGTTGCCGTCGGTAACGTGTTGGAGTGTTGTGATTGCGCGGCCTTGCCCTTGACGAGACTCAATAGCTGTTTGCTTGATTACTTCAGAAGTCATCCATTCAATAGCCCCAGCTTTTGTTTTTTCACTCGAAACTTTGCATCCAAAGCTCACGGCCATGTCTGAGCCAGCTCATTAAGAACACACAAGAAAAAGGCGCCGTCAAAGAAGAGGCTTTTTTCCAATCAAGGTTTTCTGGGGGGAGTGAGGGAATAAATGCATTTGCGCTACTTATCCTGACTCCACTGTGTCACAACAAACATTAACCTCTTCAGAAAGTTCAGTTGCTGTGTTGGCTAGGACCAGTTAGCGCTTAACTTTGAGACAGGTTCGCCATTGTTGCTAAATACTGGGAACCAGACGAGAGCTGTTATGGAGGTACGCGCATTTAGTAATCTATGACAATTTATTCTTTGTGAATAATTAATCTTAAAACAAATTAAAACAAACTGACAAAGCTGACGATGGCTACAATATGGATGGCTACAGTTTTACATTTAAGAACTGAGTTAAGAACGAAGTGAAGAAGCACACAATGAGCAGTGGGTGTGTATCGGGGTAGAGGAAACAAGGATTTTCATAGCAATGGTGTCTTGGACGGAGGAAAATGAAGATTAGTCAAACATGCATCAATCACTTTAGAACAAGCCTGTTCAATTTAAGGGGCCACATTAGGGCCTCCAAGTGATCCGATCCGGCCGATGACCCATCTTCCAAGTATATAAAAGAAATACTTTCCCGTGTTTAGTCCTGCTTTAGTCCTTGTTCCTGGTTGAGAAGGGAAGACAGTTATAATGGTTAAAAGCAGTTGATTTGCATATGTCTAATTTAAAGGTTCATTATTAGGCAACACTGACTTTAAGTCATTAAAATGTTGTTACCTCCTCAAAAACATACTTGACGTTGTGTTTTGTTTCATTCACACATTTGAGTGATCCTGCATTATCAGTCTGTCTACATCTCCAAGCTACTTTTCAGTAAACAGCCACCTTTTACCTTTAGTCCAGTAGAGATTGGCAATTCCAGGGTTGAAATTTTCCAAATGATTCTAGTGAAGGTGTGTGGAGTTTAAAAACACAGGGGAGAACTTCCTATCTTACCACATGACATCACAAGGTGGAACTGAGTGTTTTCTGTTTCAGAAAAGAACTCCGGATTTGAGTGTTAAACATATGTGAATGACAAAAACACATATATAAACACATGTATATTTTTGATGCACAAACAACATTATAACAGATCAGAAAATAGCGTAATATGAGCCTTTAACCAGGCCAGACCTAGACAAGAACTTATCCAGACAGAACCAAGATCACAAATGTGTGTACCCAGAGAATAAGCTCAAAAATAAAACCCCTTTACAGTCATGGTCAACACAGACAAATAACAGATCCTTGTAAACAATTCAAACACTTATTTACACTGCGACCAATGAATCCTATAACTGAAAGGTGATAGACAAGATGTCTTCTGTCGGACATCTTCAACGTGACCACGTGTGGCGCTTCTCCCCACCTCTCCTTTAACACCCGTATTTATAGAAGTGGCTAATTTCACCCCTGCTCCTCCATATGTTAGAAACCCGCCGAGGTGTTATGCTTAAGAACCCATACACACATAACAGTGTCATCTTAGCAGGTCAGGGTAGTTTTCACCCACAGATACGACTGGAAAAGGGGAGGACATTTTAAAAACTGAGGCCAGTGTTCATACCTCATTAGCAGGTACAACAGGTGAGGTGTGAAACTGCGGGACTGAGCTGGATCTCGGGAAAAACAAGAGCTGCATACGTGGTCCAAGGATCTCTAAATAAATCTGCAGGTATCACTGGTTATAAAGGGAGGCGCAAAGAACAGTTGGCGATGGTGTTAGTAGATATACCTGAGCTAATCTCCAGTCTCTAAAATTGATTTACACAGAATGAGGCTGAGCAAACAAGCCGTAATCAGAGTGACAGATGATAATATTCAAAATACGAACAATTATTACCGTCCATCTGTCCAACACTCGTCATGTCAGAGCAAGACTTTACAGAGAAATGGATGTTTTAAAGAGCCAGTATCCTTCTTCCACACGAGGACAGGCAGACTGACTTTCAACTTTGAGCTTTTCACATTACAGAACTTGTTTTTAAGATGTTTGTGCCACTTTTACTTTACTTACTTTTTTATATGATGATTGACATTATTAATAACGATAAAGCAGTGCAAAATGGTGTTGAGTATTGTTAAGGTTTTGGTAACAATACAAGCACTTTTCATTGCAGTTGCTATACAGTTTTAAGCATTATTTGTCACTCCTGTATTCAGTGATGGTTGACCTGCCTTTGGACAAATTGGCCAAAGCTTATTATCTGCAGACGTGGTCCATATGTCCACTATCAAATCACTCAGATAAACTCATTAATATAAGCAAGGTGGGTCAAAAGTCTTGCCCAATAACACAAAAACAGTACGCATTTGCTGAATTTGTACTACTGTAGCATATGTAGCATTTAGCATATTACTAAATTAATATGCCGCATTTCACCATAGCAAGCGGCATATTCATTTTACACATAGCTGTTTTTTTCTTTTTCTTTTTTTTTTTTTTTTTATGGCTATATGACATTTTTTCACCCCATATGTATGACCCAAAGTACAGAGATAGGGGGTAGGTGAAAACAAAGAAAACAGCTCTGAATCACAAAATTCAACTCTGAATTAGCTAATGATGAAAGAACACCTTTATAACATGGTGAAGAAGCTCATAAAAGTCCATTTTACATAATATGTCCCCTTTACCTTAGCCTCATAGACAGAGATCTTGAACCTCCCATGTAACATAAACGGTGTGATCCAGAACAGTGACAAGAACTTCCCCCACGGTTAAAATGTTGGCTAAACTTTGTACCAGTGCCTCCATGTGGTGCTCCCCCGAGAGAGTGAGACCTACATCACAGCTTCAATATTTCAGTGCTGTGTTCATGTCACAGGCATTCACTGGCTCCCCACTGCTGCCTGCTAATGAATATTAAGAGGGACATTTTCCTACGGGTGAGCCCCCTTTATTTATTCCCTTTTATTGTTCCCAAATCTCGCCTTGGTCCTGGTGGTGTTTCCGTTGGTTTAATAGCGTTGGTGGGCTTGCGTGCCGCTTGCATCATTAAACTGTTTTGACCTGGTTTAGACAGATGCAGAGGAAATGACGGATGCAGCGTGCAAGACAATAAGTGAGCCGCGCAAAGTAACCGATGTGGCCAGATGTTGGTTAGGAATGAGACTATTGATGGTGCGTGCTGAAATTTAACAAAGTCCCGTGTCTCCCCTCCTCGAGATCAACTCACAATTTAATAGCGTTGGCGGTGCTTTAAGATCTTTCATGCCTTTTTTCTTTTGATGAATTGGGGAGTAACAAAACATTTCTCATCAGGTCGCGTTTTTTAAAAGAATTACTGGCCTCACAGCAATTAAGCCTTGGCGAACCAACAGAGGCAGCTGCTCTGGGTGCAGATTATTCTATCAATGTCAAACTTCAATGACGCTTGTCATCTGATAAGGTTTGGTTTTAATAAATGAGGGCGAGTGAGCGAGCAGGCCGCTGAACGCTGCAGTTTAACCCCCTGTTTGCTCCTCACAGCGGGAGTCACACCCACAACTCCTCCATCAGCTCTCTGCTCCTGGTCTCAGTCATGTCTGTGCATTTATCACACAGTTCACAGGACCACAGAGGACTGCTTACTCAATGGTTTCAGTTTATGTCCAACTCTCTTTGGTGAGTTTTTCTAGGTTTTATGCAAAATAACAAAAGAAAACTGAATGAAAATATGAATGAATATGTTTCACATCTCATCCAAGTAGCTTCTTCAGTTCTGACAGGGTTCTGGAGAGTCTCTGTTTTCTATCTGTCTGAAGGGAGGAGCTACACTGTAATTTACAAACCTAATAATTCACGCATACTTCCATTTTCTTTTCCTGTGGAACTTAACTGGATGACTGAGGGATTACACAAACACTGAATGCAATGCTTCTTAGTCTTATTTCCTTTTCTTAACACCAAACATATTTCAGCACTTTATAATGCCAAAGTTAAACATCACCAGTTCCTTGCAGGGAGAGTAGGCCTAAAATTGTTGCCACAGCGGCCAGTGGCACAGATTGGAGACCACACTTTTCTACCCTTGGGCAGCTGTGGCTACAAAACCTTGCCACCTCTTCACATGCGGTATACAAATGTAAAACTTTATAATTATACCACTTATATTATACTTATAGTTGTTTTAAATTTCATAATGCATCTACACTGAATAAGTGTAAAGGTCCGATATTACACAAAATTGACTCTTATGACCTTTTAGCCGTGTTAGAATGTTTTTACCTCCTCAAAAACATACCTGGAGTTATGTTTTGTTTCATTCACAGGTTTGAGTAATCCTTTATTATTAGTCTGTCTACATCAAAATGCTCTGTTCCACCTTGTGATGTCACAAAACGGTAATTTTCAAGTTAACAGCTACCTTTTGTCTTTTGTTCAGTAAAGATTGGAAATTTCAGGACTGAAATTATCCAAATGATTCTATGTGTATGGAGTTTAAAAACACAGTGGAGCACTTCCTGTATTCCTGTATCACAAAGTGGAACACTGTTTGAAAGAAGAATAGGATTTAAACATGTGTGAATGAAACAAAACACAAGTCAGGTATGTTTGTGATGAAGAAACAACATTATAACATAGATCAGAAAATAGGCAAAACATGTACATTTGCACACTTTGTCTGGCTTACAAACAAAACAGGGCCACCACTCATCTCACTCATCCCACTGTGTTTGTCTGAGCTCCATGGTGTCCCTTAGCTCCTTTATGAACCAATCTTAAGACTTGTGCGTACATCTGTATAATGTATTTTATGAAGCCGACTAGATATCCCTCCCTTTCAGCCAGTGCTTAACCTGCTCTTATATTGTGACCATGAAAACACGTTGGCTTTTCTCTTTCTCTCGACGCACTGTATAATGATTATTGAGGCCTGCAAGCTGCTAGAATTTAATTTCTGCACATAAATCTCCACAATAGGAAAAGGAAATTAAAGTTGCCATTACTGTCGGCAGTATTATCGTATCCTCACTTAACCTGCCACTCAGGAGAGATGAAACATTTAGTCTGGGGACGCCTCCTACCTCATAACACCGTATCCACTGATCGCTGTGTGTGCGTGCGTGTATGTGTGTGTGTGTGTGTGTGTGTGTGTGTGTGTGAGGGGGGTGAATCAGATGACATTTCTGTAGTTTGGTTTCAGCCAATAGACCAGAGAAGAATTTATAACAAAATATTTAAATAGAGTTAAGAAACCCCGAGGTAGAGATCTTCACCTATTGACTGAACGTTGGTTATTACGTTTTAAAGCGTCCTATATTACACAAAATTGACTCTTGTGAGCTTTAAGCCATGTTATAATGTTGTTATCTCATCAAAAACATACCTGAAGTTGTGTTTTGTTTCATTCACACATGTTTGGGTAATTCTTTTTGTATTATTAGTCTACATCTCCAAAGCTCAAAATGCTCTGTTCCACCTTGTGATGTCATGAAGCTGGAGTTTTCAAGTTAACAGCTCCTTTTACCTTTTGTTCAGTAATTATTGGCAATTCCAGGGCTGAAATCATCCAAGTGATTCAAGTGAAGGTGTGTGGAATTTAAAAACACAGTGGAGCACTTTCTGTATTACCACATGACATCACAAGGTGGAACACTGTGTTTTCTGTTTGGGAGAAGAGCTGAGCCTAAATATGCAGGGTAATGACAGAAAACACAACTCCAGGTATGTTTTTGATCAAGAAACAACAACATTATAAAATAAATCAGAAAATAGCGTAATATGAGCCCTTTCAGGTTACTGTAACTTTTGGATTTTGCTTATGACAGAAATTTAAGGCTGGTTGATAAGTAAGAAAAAAAAATGTTTTAAGGGTTAGAGAGGAAATTTTAAATTAGCAAATACCAATAGACCGAAAAAAAGAATTACATTTACAATAATATAATAAAATACACTTTAAATCGCAAAATAACCAACTGGAAAAAAAGAGAACTTGAGCTTTCCTAGTTTGCAACAAGCCTTAAGTGACGCTGTATTAGCTGGTTGAACACACACGCACTTCCACACTGGAATAAAAAAATCAATTATACTGGCCCTGACCAGGAGTGTCTCATTATTTCATAGGCAATAACCTGAATGATAGAGTAATAAAGAGGCGTTTATTTGTGGAGAGGGGGAGCGCAGGCCGAGGGATGAGTGTAAGATGGATGTGTTGGGATAGACACATCTAATTAGCCTGATCTGAGCTGTGGCTAGCTCCGCCGCTAAACTAATCTCGCTGTGGAAAATGGCCAGCCCTGCACCTCCTCCTTGGACTGAGGGCTACTGTTCTGACTGTGGACATGAGTTAGCCATAAGGGGTGCTGGTAACCATTTATCTGGTTAACTTACACCTGCTGGATGTTACTTATCCAGTTACCTGTCCAGTCAGAACCGCACACTTTGACAAAACTTTACAACGCCGAGTGGATCTGGAGCCTTATCCTGTCTCCCTTATACCAGAGAGTGTAACTGACAGGTGGATTAACCAATCAGAGAGATGCATGTCAGTTCCGGTTCAAACAAAGATGAAGTTTAGTAGTAAAAAGGAAAAAACACAACACAGATGACAAACAGTGTGGATTTTTTGCAGAATCAACAGTCGAAGCATCAAACTCTCAGGTAAAAGAAGTTATTTATTTTGTTCTGAATGATACAATCATTTTCCGGACTGAGCTTTTTCACACTCATTGGTCCGATTCCAGACGTTTCTAGATTCTAACAGAATGTAAGGGAGTGGCTGGTCAGGCAAAGATGTTACTGCTTTGCCTATATATTCCACAGTATGGCATTAAAGTTAGATCATTTTAACGGCACATGTGGCAACAATAGTGCACCAAAACTGAATATGGACTGAATGAATAATGCAATGTAAAATGCTTTTTTATTTCCTCTGAAAGGCCTTCTCCCACATTTCCTGCCCCATACGGATGAAATGAAGACAAAGGTGAAGGAAGCGTCTGGGGTGAGGGACTACCCTGCAACATTGTGGTCACATGTCTATTCACTAGTCTTCAGCAGTGTATTCTTTATTTCGCTTACTGATTTATAAAAGCGTGTCCTGTCTATAGGCCTTGCTTCTTGTATAGGTCATAACCAGTCACCTGTTTTCTTTAGCTCTTTTATCTACCTTTAATATATTTTATTTAACTGACCATGTTTATGTTGATCCAAAGTCCATGTGTTTTGACCTGTTGTTGTAATCTTCTCCTCCAGCTTTCTCCAGTGCATCCATTTAACATACACAGCCCTTTCATTCTCTGCTTTATTGTGCGCTCGTCATGACCCACAGGTTCATTAGCACAGCCTGCGTCTTTATATGTTTGCACTGAGCGTTTGACCTGGCACAAACTATCTCCGCTGTGAATATAATTAATACCACAGATGCATTCATAGCAAAGTGAATGGTAAAGATAACAAGCAAATTACAGTCAAAAGGAAGCAGAAGAAAACAGTTACCTTTGGCTTGGATGGTTGCAATTTGCATATGTTTACATCCTGAGTCCTGACCTGTACGTAGCTAGGTGCGTTGACCCCTTCTCCAGCGCTTTTATCAACCCCCATACACCTCGCTGTCTTTGATTCTCGACTTCTTTCGCCAGGACAGGAACAGATTTTAAATTAAACATAACGGCGTGTCCTGAGGTCCGCTGGGAATTGTTGTGAAAGGAAAAGGAATATGAAAACACGGCGGAGTAGCGGTGGCTTTTTCCGAGAGGTGCTAGCCCGCTTTTCAATGGTGTTTAGACTAGCTCGTTTTTCGATAAAAGCTTGCGTTAGCCCGAGATCCAGAGTCATTTACTGGAGATGGCGTCGCGATGGCTAATTCTGCCTCCTTTCAAATGCTAATGGTCGCACTCTAGCCACCTCGCTGGCAACTTCTCTTTTATTGCTCAACATCCTCATTACAATAAAGAGGTGCAGAGTGGAGTGTGGATGGGTGGCTGCGGGTTTACCTGTGTATGTATGTGTGCGTGTGTGTGTGTGTGTGTGTGTGTGTGAGAGGGTTGGATAATGAATGAGAAGAGAGCCACAAGGGGGAGTTCAAAGGTGATTACTTCTTTACTAAAATACTGCGCGGCCATGAGGAAGAAAGACCGCAGGAGGGACTGGAAGAGAGGGAGAAATGGGAAAAAATGAGAAAGGGAAGAATAAAAAGAAAGGAGTGAAAAGAGGAGAAGAAGAATGGATTTGGTTTCTGGTTAGGAGTCGTTTTAGTATAAGATAGTTTAAGCTGTTTCGAGAAGGCTTTTGCACGATATACTGTGCGCTATTGTTGTGATTTATGGTATGTTCACAGCGCACACCACATTAAAACTGAAGCTAAGTTAAGGACTAAGGACTAACCTAGAACTCAACCTGTAGACCAGGACTAAACCAGGTCTAGAACAGGACCAAAGTGGGCTAGAACCAAACCAGAAGTGTGAACGCACCTAGTTAGTTTTTATCAGTGAATTTTACCATCAGTAGTGTTTGTTTTTCGACGTTGGTTGCAGGTAAACTCAGGAACCATCCCCAGTAACACGATACCTGCACATTTCAATGAAGGAAATGAAGGAATCGTAATTTGGTTTCTCTCTCTGAGGACTTGAGCGTAGTCATTATGGTTAACTTTGCCATCATACTGTCAGAACTAAACCAAACTAAAATTGGTCTGTAATTGCCACCATCCTGAAAGTTGTGTAAAATAAACACACACACACAGCTGAGCCAATACATTTTCCCATTCTAATATCAATATCAATATGGATAATTACCAATGCATTTGATTTTGATAGCTCTTCAGAACATTAAGACATACTTCTACTACTATTACTACAGGATTGGAGTCAAAACATCTTGATCTTCTGGACTACCTTTGAAACGTTACCTTATATTCTTTTAACTTATATAACGACTACTTCTGGAAGCAAGAAAAATATTACATTTGTTCACATATTGTTTAAAATCATGCAACTCTCACTTACACAGTATAAGTCCACATATTCACACACATTTGTAGCCAGTAAGGAACACTAACAAAGTACGGTAAATCAAATTCTGTATGAACAATCAGTGAGGTTCAATCAGTGTTTTCTCAATCTCCTTGTGTCCCTGAGTGAAGTCCAATAGTCTCTTCTTCTACTGTAACATCTCGACCTCGGCTATAATGACTCCTCACACTTGGAACCTGCAAATGTGCTAATATATTCTCTCCCAGATAATAAAAAAAAAAAAAAAAAAAACACTGGCACCTCAGAGTTAATTATATCTCCAGTCCACAGCTCTGTTCACGTTAGCACCTAACATTAGCACTCTCTCTGGCCCTATAGCACCCATCTCCCCCTCCTCCACCCCACCTCCGCTCCTCCCTGCCACCCTTAGGGCACCGCATCGCTCCCCGCCACCGTCGCCCCCTCCTCATCGCGGATTAAGCGCTAACTAACCCTCCTTTAATTAACTCCTGATTAGGTATTAATATCGGGCGTGAGTTGCAGGCTTCCAGTTGTTGCTTTAATAAGTGGATTAGAATTAGTCGCTAGTTGCTCTCTCTCTCTCTCTCTCTCTTTCGCTCTCTTTCTTCGGGTAAGAGATATCCAACCTCCTCTTCTCCTTTCTATCCCTCCTTCTTTATCCCTCCCTCTTGGCTGTCCCTGGCAAGTGTTCAAAAAGCTCAGGATTTCGCTGCTAACAAGTTTGTTCTTGTGGTCAGAGGAGGAGGATGGTGCATTAAATGTAACACAAGCTGAGGTTCACACACTTGATGAGGGCCTTCGCTGCTGGGGCTATTATTAGAGGAACAGGGTTTACAGCATTACAGCCCCATGGTCAGTGCAGCCCAAGACTCCAAGAAACATGATCAGAATGGGCGAGCTGTTGTAAAAACTATGTAGACAAATGCAAGGAGATGATGTTTGGATGACAAAGGTCCAAATTTACTTGTACTGATATACAGAAACATCAAGTGTATTGTTACAATTACTGTAAGAAGAAACACAGCAATTTCATGATTATTCAAATGAGATTTTTTATTTTCTTGAATGACAGTTGTAAGTCAGTAAACTATATTTACATACTGCTTTTCACAGATAAAAACTTTCACAGATAAAAAACTGCTTTACAGAGAGCAAACAACAAAAACTAAAATACGGTCACAGGACTGAACCAAAAGCGTTTCTAAACAGGAGTGTTTTCATCTGCTTTTTAAAAGATTCGAAAGGGGCAGAACATTCCATAATTTCGTCTAATCCATGGGTTTCAGAATGATGAAAATGGCCATCGCAATTAACAACTCAGAACCAAATATTTCATCTTTTGAATAGTCAACCGTCGTCCAAATATCACTCTTTAACAGGAAACTGAAAACTAGGAATAGATTCTCCAGTGTGACCAGCTGTATGAAATCAAACCAAGTTAATGTGACAAAAACAAACACTTTAGAAAAAGCACTTAACATTTTGTATTTTTGGAACTAATTATTATTTAATTTTGTTTCTAAAATTAAAATAAAACTCCAAATATGTCTAAAATGAACCGAATAATCCTACCCTATAACATCTGTCTCAAGGGACGCAACGTTAATGATATTGTACCCAGTATCATTAACGGATGGTCAAATGCAGAGACCCAGTTTGCCATCTAAGCAAGTCCAGAAATTCTCCCTCAAACATTTCCAATCTCCTTAGAAGAAACAAACAGGCATCTCTTTCTCTTATGTTCTTATAATATTACACAGGTGCTAATAAGGATTTACAGGAGAGAAAATGCACTTAGCGGCGTGTTCCAGTGGGCCACCTGCATCACTTAGCCGGTCCACAGAGGTGCATTCTGGGAGCGCTCTGGGGTTTAATGAGAGCATACTTGAGAACAGCAATGAGAGCCAGCATCAAAACCGACCACAACAAATGCCTGTGTGTTTACTCAAGTATTTACAGCTGGACGGACACAGCCAAGAGCCAGCTTTATGTGTGCGCTAATGGAGGACGCTCAAATTAATACAACGTGTGGTGAGACGGGGACTGGGAACTGGAGCTTAACCTGCACTTTCTTCAGTGTGGAAATATACGAGGGGATGAGTGCGGGTTTAGTCCTGGTTAAGTCCTTGTTTGGTCCTGGTTTAGTTTGGGTTTAGTCCTAGTCTAGTTCTGGTTTAGTCCGGGTTTAGTTCTGATTTAGTTCTGGTTTAGTTTGGTTTAAGTCTTGGTTTAGTCCTGGTTAAGTCCTGGTCTAGTTCTAGTTTAGTCTGGTTTAAGTCTTGGTTTAGTCCTGGTAAAGTCCTGGTTTAGTCCTGGTCTAGTTCTCATCTAGTTCTGGTTTAGTCCTAGTTTAGTCTTGGTTAAGTCCGGGTTTAGTCCTGGTTAAGTCCTTATTTAGTCCTGGTTTAGTCCTGGTCTAGTTCTGGTTTAGTCTTGATCTAGTTCTGGTTTAGTCTGGGTTTACTCCAGGTTTAGTCCTGGCTTAGTCCTTGTTCTAGTTCTGGTTTGGTCTTGGTTATAGTCCTGGTTTCGTCCTGATGTAGATCTACTGTAGTTTGGTCCTGCTCTACTCCTGGTTTGGTCCCTTTCAAGTCCTGGTTTAGTCCTGATGTAGTCCTGGTTTAGTCCTATTCTAGCTCTGGCTTAGTCTTGGTTTAGTCCTTGTTCTAGTTCTGGTTTGCTCCTGGTTGCATCCTGATGTAGATCTACTGTAGTTTGATCCTGCTCTACTCCTGGTTTAGTCCCTTTCAAGTCCTGATGTAGTCCCGGTTTAGTCCTGTTCTAGTCCTGGCTTAGTCCTTGTTCTAGTCCTGGTTTAGTCCTGACGTAGACTTGGTTTGGTCCTGCTCTAGTGATGTTTTAGTTCGTTTCTAGTCCTGCTTAGTCCTGATTTCAGAGAGGTACATTTTTATCATGTTTAAAGAAGTATGCATTGTAAAGCTCTTTGTAATCACCAAGTCCCCTGGTTTATAAAACACAAATACCATATAATACAGAGACATGAGCAGCCTGTAAAACAAAACTGACCTATACTTTTCCTTTGACCTTTGCCGATTCCAGACCAGGAATGCTGCAAGTACAGACCACATTTAAACAAGTGTGTAGAAAGCAATAATCAACAGAGAGCAACAAAAACACCAGCTCTGTATCATCTTCAGAAAATAGAAAATACATACTGGCTTAAGCCCACTGACCTTGCCTCGCAGCTGATGCTAGTTATTTACCCCTCTGCCCGTCTCTGTAATTATAATGTTTTAAAAGGACAGTTCAGACGCTGTGAAGAGCTGACCACTCCAGATCCTGAGTGCTGCTTTGAGCCAAAACAAGCAAAAACATAAAGGTTAGAATGAATGTTCGGTGGACACTGGCCTCTGTGCTGTAACCTGCAGAAAGTCCAGATTTCAACTGTCAGACACTCACACTGATAATTACTGTCTCTGTCTAAACTCAGACATAGACTAGAGCTATTTCTGACTAAGCTGGTCAAGTAAGTTCTTCAAAGATGCATATCATTTAAGTTCACGTACTGTCTATCGTTATCAAGGTTGAACAGAATCAGTATTATGACCAAAGAATAAAACACATCTACTATACGCACTTTCAGGATTAAAACATGTCACTTTTATGAGGAACTATGTTAGAGCCAACCCTTTAATACTATTTTGAGAAAGGTGGAAATCTTGAACTTACCTGCTCTATCTTTTATTTATGTATTTATTTACTTGCATATGTTTTTATTGCTAAAAAAAAAAAAAATGCATTGAAAAACACACACTTACTGTGAGCTGCGTTGCCTCTCCACAGATCTGACTAGTAACTTGGCCTTGTTGCACTACCTGTTTGTTTCCAAGTTGATAAGTTTAAAGTCATACTGTGGAACATTCAAGGCAAAACAATTACATCTCCATGGAGAGAAGCAGGGAGCCTATACCTTCCACCAAAAATATAAAGTATTTCAATGCAGAAACCCCATGTGTGGACTTTCAGGTTTACATTAGTCCTCATGTAGACTTGGTTTGGTCTCATCTAGTCCTGGTTTAGTCCTGATATAGACTTGGTTTGGTCTCATCTAGTCCTGGTTTAGTCCTGATGTAGACTTGTTTTGGTCTTATCTAGTCCTGGTTTAGTCCGGAATTAGACTTGGTTTGGTCCTGGTTTAGTCATTTTTAGTCCGAGTTTAGTCCAGGTGTAGACCTCTTTTAGTCCTGTTCTGGTTCTGCTTTAGTCCTGATGTAGACTTGGTTTAGTCCCAGTTTAGTCCTGGTTTAGTCCTGATGTAGACTTAGTTTGGTCTTATCTAGTCCTGGTTTAGTCCTGATGTAGACTTGGTTTGGTCTCATCTAGTCCTGGTTTAATCCTGATGTAGACCTAGTTTGGTCCTGTTCTAGTCCTGGTTTAGTCTGGAATTAGACTTGGTTTGGTCCTGGTTTAGTCATTTTTAGTCCGAGTTTAGTCTTGGTGTAGACCTCTTTTAGTCCTGTTCTGGTTCTGCTTTAGTCCTGATATAGACTTGGTTTAGTTCTGTTCTAGTCCTGGTTTAATCCAGATGTAGAATTGGTTTAGTCCCGGTCTAGTCCTGGTTTAGTCCTGATGTAGACTTGGTTTAGTTCTGTTCAAGTCCTCATTTAGTCCTGATATAGACTTGGTTTAGTCTTGTTTTAGTCCTGGTTTAGTTCTGATGTAGTCCTGGTTTAGTCCTTTTCTAGTCCCGGTTTAGTCCTGATGTAGACCTCCTTTAGTCCTGTTCTAGTCCTGCTTTAGTCCTGATGTAGACTTGGTTTAGTTCCGTTCAAGTCCTGATTTAGTCCTGGTGTAGACTTGGTTTAGTCTTGGTCTAGTCCTGGTTTAGTCCTGATGTAGATTTGGTTTGGTCCTGTTGTAGTCCTGGTTTAGCCTTGATGTAGTCCTGGTTTAGTCCTGGTTTAGTACTGTTCTAGTCCCGGTTTAGTCCTGATGTAGACCTCTTTTAGTCCTGTTCTAGTCCTGCTTTAGTCCCGATGTAGACTTGGTTTAGTCCTGATGTGGATTTGGTTTAGTTCTATTCTAGTGCTGGTTTAGTCCTGATGTAGACTTGGTGTAGTCCTGTGTTAGTCCTGATGCAGATTTCGTCTGGTCCTGTTGTAGTCCTGGTTTAGTCCTGATGTAGACTTGATATAGTCCTGGTTTAGTCCTGGTTTAGACCTGACTTAGCCTTGCTTTAGTGCTGTTTTAGTCCTGGTCTAGTCTTAATTTCGTCCAGTTTTGGTTTAGTCCCCTCCCTTCCACTCTCCATAGTATTCCATCAGTATTTCTGTTCCCTCCAGCCCCTCTCTTACAGTACATGACCACCTTGTACACTTCCTCTTCATTCAAACCTCCTCTCTTTCTCTCGCTTTCATTCTCTCTTTCATCCTCTCCCTCTCTCTTGCATAAATGCCAGCCCTCCACCTGAAAGCCTTTTCCGCTGATTTACGATCGACTTCGCACTGCTCACATTATAAATCTCTCACCCCTGACACTCCTCTGCTGGTAGTCATCCGCCATTTTTTATTTTGTCTGTTTTGTTGCAGTCTTTGGACGGGGGCCAGCGAAAGGCACTCGGGGAATTATGGAGCACATTAACGGGAATGAAGCCGGAATTACAGCCCCAGCCTCGGATCGCCACAAACCTCTGTCCCTTTGTCTCTCCACGCAGACCTCCTCAGGTATAATTCCTCACCTCGTATTCAAATTCCAGATGAGAAACGCTTTAAAAACACCATCAGAAGGCCGCTAAGTGCTTTGAGAGAGAATATACAAAATTGAGAGTCCTTAAGCGTTGGTTGTCTGGGTTTAAACCTTTGAGTGTACACTTTTATTGCTTCAGCCGTTTACGCCAGACTAAAGGAGCAGTTCAGTTATTACACTGGAAATGTTTGTGTAGAGATACGGGGCACGGATATAAACGTAGCCTGGTGGCGTAGTGGTTTGGACTACTGCCCCACAGCAAGATGGTCACCGGTTTAGTTCTCTTTCCTCCATCAAAACAAATCACTGTAGACTAATCTTCCGTCCAGGTGCTCTGAAGAGTTTTTGGGTGTTGCACTGCTGACATTTTGCCCCATTTGTTCTGAAGGACGGGTCAAATGCTGCAAACAAACATGGGACTAAAAAGCAGCTCCAAATGATTTTTCTTTTACATGGTTGTTTGGTAACTCTGGGTAAAACTTTGTGGGTAAAATTACATTTATATTATATACCTGCACAGATTTAAGTCTATTTCTTTCCTTTATTTTTATTTTTTTTTCTATCCTCTTGCTGTTCTTCAACTGTGCATTGTAACACTGAAATGTTCCCGTTGTCGGACAAATAAAAGTCCTGTTATTTTTCATACCATGTTTTTATGTTTTATATTATAATTATTATTATTATTTTTGTTGTTGTTTTTTCTTAGCTTTATGCAGAAAAATAACATTACAGATTATACCGAGCAACAAGCAACATAGGGTTTATCTTTGGTTCTAATTTTTTGTTGAATATCGTTATTGTTTTTATTTGTGTTTATTGTTATGTTGATGTTCTTTATGGTTGACTAAGATTGTTGTATCACAGAAACTATGAATAAAATAATAAAATATAATATAATAATCAAAGAAAAAAAAAAGGAGTATTAGTAGAAACTGATCAGAAGTTAGAATCTACAAGTTGTTGCTGTGGTGTAATTTATACATTTTATCAGAAAAGTAGGCTACTCTTTTTACAAGTTTGTGGTTTCAAAAAACAAAACAAAAATAACAGTGAACATTATCTTGACTAAACTAATGGCTGTAGCCGTCTCCGGTCTCAGTGGTGGAACTGAACTAAAACTGAGCCGTATGTAAACCTGAATCTTTTGCTCGTCACTCAGAGTTACTGATGAGAGCTGTTACCTGTGTGGAGGTCTGTGGAGGAGAGCGATGGATGGAGGGGACGCTGACGAGAGCTACAGGAGGTCAGCCCTCTTTTCTCCCCCTCTTTCTGTCTCTCCCCCTCTCCCTCCATCTCTCTCTGTCGTTCCCTATCTATCTCCCTCACTCTCTGTACCTCCCCTTCTTTCACACCCCCTTCCTCTTTTCTTTCTCGCTCTCCCCCCTTTCTTCCTCCCTCCCTATCCCACTCTCTTCCTCCTTTCCTCCATCTCTCTCTCTAGCTCTCTCCTCTCCTTCTTTCTCTCTCTTCCTCTCCATCCTTCACCCCTTCCTCTCCCTCTCCTCCTCTGCTTCTTTCTCTCCCTTCCTCTTCCTTTCTCCTTGCCTTTCTCTCACTACCCCTCTCCCTCCTTCTCTCTCCCCCTCTGTCTCCGTCCCTCCTTCTCTCCCCCTCTCCCTCCCTCCATCTGGACCCTCTCTCCGTCCGTTCCCCCTGTTTCTCACAGAGGCCTGCTTTAATCACTCGGTGTGGGTCTGTCTCCAAAGGTCAGCTCCATTGATTAAGTGCGGCGAAGGAAAGGTGTCATCTTTTATGTGCGTCTCGCTGATGTCTCTATAATTCTCTGAGTGGAGACGCCGTGTTACCGCGACAACGAAGGGTGTACTCTGCGTCCTCTGCTAAATCACAATGGAACAGAATTTAGCAAATAAATCTGTCTATCGAAAGTGAGCAAAGTCTCAAATATGACGCGTTCAGTGTTCTGAAAATCTCACTTGTGGGTCTTTTAAGTTGTCAGTTCTGGGAGACTTTATTGTCCGAGTAAAGATGTTTGTTACCCGCATATGACCCATCCTTCAACGCAGCATGTCAGAAGCAGCTGTCTTGCACAATTCTGTTCTGAATTGAGAACAAAAATAACGCAAAAGTTTTTCAATAGTTTTTACCTGAGCTTATTAGTCCTGCCATAAGGGAGGGAAACCTGAAATTTGCTAGTTTCTAGTTTTGAGTCATTCTATCATATTCATCACTGTCTGTGTCCTTACTGGTGTGGAACTGTCTGATGTACTGCTAAATTTGAAGTACATATCTATTTATTTTTTTATTTTGTTTTGTGGGATTGTACCTGTAGTAAATATTTTGCGCAGTCTCCCATCAATTAGCCCAAGTGGCAGTTTGTGGTATCAAAAAAAGAAAAAAAAAAAGTTGAAGAGAACAAAAAAAAAAGTAAAGCATTTTTAAAACTGAAAGACAAGAGAAGAAAAGATTTTTATCAAAGGTCTAATGCGCAACTTTTCTGGTGGAGGGTTTGTCACCTTCTTGTTATTGCTTTTCTTGGAATGTCCCATGGTATGACATTAAACACCTCTATCTAGCGTTTATTCATTACGGTTTGTTTCTATTGCTCAAAAATACAATAATTCTCTCAGTGAATAGGGTTGCAGCTCCACAGATCTGACCTGTAATATAGCATAACATCTCCATGGCGACAAGCAGGTGACAGACCCTCCATCAGTATAATTATTTTAACTATACTTCAGTGAAATCCAGACTTATATGCCCTTTAGGCTCCGTCTAAACAATAATTTATAATGTGTAATTTCCATCCATCATTAACAGTAGCATTCCTTCACTGTGTCCTTATGTCCTTATTTTGCTTCCTTCCCTTGCCTCCCGCGTCCTTGTTTCGCTTCCTTCCCTCGCCTCCTCCCTCCTCGTCCCTCCCGCAGGCCGTTCAGATCAATGGCAGATCAATAGAGTCTGTGTTGACGCCTCGCGCACCTCTGGCCTCCGCAGTGATGGATGACGGCCGGCTTACACTTGCGTGCGTCCTTGACCGTGAACTGTAGGCCAGAAGGTCAAAGGTGAAGGGTCAAAGCGAGGCGACGTGGCCCTGGGGAGTCTAGGGGTCCGGCTGAGTGACCGCTCCCATGGGCGACAGGGGTCAAAGGGCACGGGATGTAAGGGATTAACAGATCAGTCTACACACATACCAGCACAGCCATGTTCTGCCTGTCTGATGAAGATGAGGAGATACACCGTAAACATAGAAAAATAAAAACTAAAGAGGGAGGAGGAAATAAATAAATACACAAAGTCAGCGGTCTGGTTCACAATTTTGGCTTCATAATTGTTGATTTAAGTCAAAAGTTAGTCAAAAGTTTAACACACCTTCTTTTTAAGTGTATTTTTCATGAAAGCTGCAGTGCGTAACTTTTCACGTCCCACGGATATGATATTGCTTTGCCTGTAATATTCCCCAATATAACTTACATACAAAGCATTTATTTAATTATGGGTGTTTTTCTAGCTCAAAAACACATTTTAAAACGTGCATTCTCACTGTGAGTGGGGTCACTTCTTCACAGATCTCACCTGTAAACTGTCCTGGGAGTGTCTCCTGCTTGTTTCTATGGAGAATGAAACGTTTAATGCTTTACTTTGGAATATTGGAGGTAAAGCAAGAACATCTCCATAGAAACAAGTCACAGGTGGGCCCTCTACCAGAACAATTACACAATACCTTTAAATTAACCACTTTCGCCATTTTATCTACACAAAGAAGAGTTCATTTTGCGTAATATAGGACCTTAAAGAAGAATTTGTATGCTCAGTAAATGCATAAATTGCTGAATTGTGAAAGTAGTATCTCCAAAAAAAAAAAAAAAAACTAACCAAAAACTGTATTACAATATTACATAATAATTAAATCTCCCATTCATACATGTTTGATGATGACTTCACAGTGCGTAACCAGCCTTTCCCTTTTGAATTACTTTTGCCTGCAGTTATTTAAATCAACACAAACTTCTTCTTTTTTTTCTTTTTTTTTTCAGTTTCTTGTAAATGTTGACAGAAGCCTATTAGCCGAACACACCATGTAATAATGTGAAACTGTGAATATGAGCCACTGCAACAGGATGCTCAGACTGCTGTGTATTTTCCATTTCATCAACACGAGTGTCAAACGCTTTATGTTGCAATATTTCCTAAGCGTCTGTATCCTTATTGTCTCCGGTGTTATTATTGTCTCTGTTTGGATGTGGCTCTTTGACCTTCACGACCAGGGGACAGTAATGGCTATTGTCCCCCACCTCAAAACAAGACAGAGGAGGACGAAGTTTTGCGAGTACGGATACAACTATAGAACAACTGTCCACGTAGTAAATGATCAGACATATTAATAATCTTTGCTTTATAATTCTTTGGGACTCACCTTTGACCCTTAAGTTGCAATGGGTATAATATCATAGTAAAAGGTCATATTTTTATATTATATTTATCTCATCCATTCACATCCACACACATTCAGGGGGTGGGTGTCTTTTATTTTTATTACTATATTTCTATATTTTACATTTTACATTACATTTATACATTTATATAATTATGCCTTATTTGACACACGTCTCGCTATTTTTGCTAGAATTTATTTTAATTTTTGTTATTATAATTATTATTGTGTCCAAATAATTTCCTTTGTGGATCAGTAAAGTTTGTCTAAGTCTACGTCCTAAGTCTTGCCCAAGGACACAATGGCAGCGGATCTGGTCGCTCAACTAATGATGTTTATGGTAAGAGCGGGATTCGAACCACCAACCTTCGGATCAGCTGAGCTCCCCATTTTAACCATGAAGGTGAACCAAATCTATATTTTTTCCTGATCGTATGTACTTTAATGTGTAATTTTCTTTCCACATTTATGGAACAGACACAGCCGGCTAGACGCCTTGCACAAGGACACAACAGCAGTATACAATGGTTGTTTCAAGGATCGGTCTGACCACTTAAAAAATAAACTTGGCCAGTCTATGCTTTTTTTTAAATTGATTTTAGTAGTTTTACGTGCACTTAATGATTGAAATTGCTGCATTGGAAATTATGAAAAATAAATATATATATATATATAAAGTATAAACAGTTGAACACAAACTCATCACTGTAAAAATACATTTAACGTTTATGTGTTCAGTTTCCAGTGGGGGAAGTTTGTCCACTCAAACTGTCCAAACCAAAACTCTTTTGTTTTTCTCGTCCTCTGAACTGTTTCTTGTTACAAAACGACACAAGTGAACCACAGCACTTTCACCTACAAAAGTGGGGTTTCCATTCTCTCTCTCTTTCTCTCTCTCTTTCTCTTTCTCTTTCTCTTATCCTCTCTCTGGGTCACTCTCTCCCACCCTCTTTCTTCCTCTAAGTCTCACACCCTCTCTCTCTCTTGTTCTCTCACTCTCCTTTCTTTCTCCTTTTTTTCTTTCTTTCTTTCTTTCTCTTACTCAGTCTGTCCCTGTGTCTCTCTCTTTCTCACCTCTTTTTGCCCCATCTATTTCTCATTGTGGTGTTCTCTCTCTCCCTCTCTCTATCACACCCCATACCCCCCTTGTCTCTGAGTGTACCCCTTTATCTTATTAACTTCCCTCCTTCCTTCTCTTCCCCTCCTTCTCTTTCCCATCTCTCTCCCTCTTTTTTCACCCTTTCTCGCTCCCTCTCTTTCTCCCTCTGCCCCTCTCTCTCTACCCTCTTTTCTCTCTCTCTTTCCTTCCCTCCTCCACCCTCCCTCTTCACCTCCCTCCCTCTTCTCCATCCCTCTCTACCTCCCTCTTCTCCCTGTCTCTCTACCTCTCTCCCTCCCTTTCTCTGCCCCTCTCTCTCTTCTTCTTCTCTAGTCTCCCTCCCTAGCTTCATCCTTCCCTTCACTCTCCCTCTCCCCCTGCTTCTCTCCCTCTCTCCTTCTCCCCTTCTCTCTCTAGCCCCTTCCCTCCGTCCTCCACACTCTCCCCATTCCACAGGGCCACATTGGAGGTGGGGTGTGCCGTAGTGTAGCAGTAGTGGTGGAGGAGGTGTGGAGCATTCATCAGGCCTCTAAGTGGCTGTAGGAAAAGCATTGCTCTGTGGGAGTGGGGCTGACAGCAGTTTTCCTCAGATCGATCGGCTGAGCTGCTCTCGTTTATGACAAAAGAGTTGGCGACTCGGCGGTCACAAAGTCAATAGTGTGATAAATACTCCCCCTCCTCTCTCTCTCTCCTCTGTCCAGCAATCCCCCTCCTCTCTCTCTCTCCTCTGTCCAGCAATCCCCCTCTTCTCTCTCTCTCGCCTCTGTCCAGCTCTCTGCCTCCTTTCTCTCATCTCTGTCCAGCTCTCCCCCTCCTCTCTCTCTCTTTCACCTCTGTCCATTTCTCCTCCTCCCCGCGCTCACTCTCTCTCCTCTGTCCATCTCTCCCCCTTCTCTCTCTCTCTTGCCTTTATCCAGCTCTCCCCACCTCTCTCTCTCCTCTGTCCATCTCTCCCCCTCCTCTCTCTCTCTCTCTCTCTCTCTCTCTCCTCTGACCAGCTCTCCCCCTCCTCTCTCTCTGTCTCTCACTCCTCTGTCCATCTCTTTCCTCCTCTCTCTCTTTCTCTCCTGCCCCCTCTCTCTCTGTCCAGCTCTCCCCCTCCTCTCTCTCTCTTTCACCTCTGTCCATCTCTCCTCGTCCTCGCGCTCACTCTCTCTCCTCTGTCCATCTCTCCCCCTTCTCTCTCTCTCTTGCCTTTATCCAGCTCTCCCCACCTCTCTCTCTCCTCTGTCCATCTCTCCCCCTCCTCTCTCTCTCTCTCTCCTCTGTCCATCTCTCCCCCTCCTCTCTCTGTCTCTCACTCCTCTGTCCATCTCTCCCCCTCCTCCTCTCTCTCTCTCTCCTCTGACCAGCTCTCCCCCTCCTCTCTCTCTCTCTCTCTCTCTGTCTCTCACTCCTCTGTCCATCTCTTCCCTCCTCTACCTCTTTCTCTCTCCTCTCTCTCTTTCTCTCCCCCTCCTCTCGCTCTCTCTTCTCTGTCCATCTCTCCCCCTCCTCTCTCTCTCTCTCTCCCCTCTGTCCAGCTCTCCCCCTCCTCCCTCTCCTCTCTCTCTTTCTCTCCCCCTCCTCCCTCTCTCCCTCTGTCCTCTGCCCACTCTTCCACTCTGCCACATTTCTCCCGCCGTAAATCCACTGACCAGAGGCGCTGGTTTATGGACCCTGAGGAACAAGTTTACTTAATTTAAAGAAAAGATATAAAGCAGAAAGCAGCAGACACTTGAGCTGTTTGCACCCACGGGCTTTGATGTGTGAGTGAGTGAGAGAGGTTATGAATGTGACTGTGATGTATGGAGCAAGGAGGAGAGGTTAGCACAATACTGCAAATCTGTACTGAAGTAAAAGTACTGTTCAACTCATACTGACATACTACTTTTGCATATTCATTTAATACAGCTTTCAAACTAATTAAGAACACACTATTTTTGTTTTAATAAAAGCTACTACTGTAATCACTCTCTTACTCTCCTGAATTGTGGTACATTGAATTTTTCTTTTGCTATGGATCCTACCTAGGTGACTGAGGGATTACCAAATTCAACACTTTTATAACAATGCACAATAACCAATAATATGTATTTTTGAATTATGCACTGCCACATTCGCCCAAAACCCAGTGTCTCCAGTATCTTCTCCACATGAGTCCATTGAAGTAGATGTTTTGTGGTGTAGCTCAGATCCTCTCTTTAGACCTAATCCACCTCGTGAAATCCCCTTACACTTAAAAGTACCATCGTGTTCAAATACAGCAACATCATCAACACCAGCGATTACACAGCTCCAAATTACCCTGCTTCATCTGAATATTTTCAATTACTCTGCTATAAATAAAGCAGGTCTAGGCTGGGATTAATGCATTTCTGTATGTTTGGGAGTATGTTTTGAGTGGCAAATCATTGGCTGTGCTGTGTAATCCTGTTAGCGATTGGGAGGATAACAAAAAGATCTAATTAAGATTTAAGATGTTTGGGGATTGTCAGTAAAATGTTGGCATGGTCAACACAGTGCCGGTTTAACATGGCTCTGACCCATTTTGGTACAAACACAAAACAAGGTCTTCAGATGGTGACTCTTAGCCAAATACGGAGGGTTCTATCAGTATTTCCAATAAACATGAGTGAATAATTTCTTAGCTAATTTGCATGTTAATCTATCTATATATTAAATGACTAAGTGGATTACAGAAGTGTTAATTAACGACATGGTGAATAGTAAATTATCAACAACATTTTATAAATAATACTTAAAGGTGTGCTATGTAACATTTCTAGTGTGGGGTTCACTACCTTCTTGTCTCCATGCCTATGTTTTTTCTTTGTCTAAAATGTTCCAGAGTATGGCAGTGATACGTGGTCACATTTTTATATAGCACTTTTCCACACACACATTCACACACACTCACACTCACACACCAGTGTACGCAGAAACTAAGGGTGCGCCCAAGAACACAACAACAGTATTCATCTGTGAGAGCTGGAACCACACCGCCAACCTTTGTGGATCTTACCGCTCAACCAGTGAATTTTATGACAAGGGCGGGATTTGAACCCCCAACCTTTGGATCAGAGGACGAAACGCTACAGTCGCTCAGAGCTCTTGTCTCCCCTTGAACTTATCAATTGTATACTTATTAACATGTTTTTATTGCTTGAACATACCTTGAAAAATTATACATTCCTGTGAGCTGGCTCGCTTCTCCACAGATCTGATGAGGTAACTTGCTTGGTAGCATCAGCTGCTTGTCCCCTTGGAGATAAGATGCTCTTGCTATGTCTAAAATGTTCCGCAGTAAAGCACTCAAATTCAACTTGATTCACTGATTTAATTTACTGCTTTCATTATGGGTGTTTTTATTGCTCAAAAATATCATGAAAAACATCAGTTCTTCTTTTGAGTAGGGTCACCTCTCCACAGATCGAACTTTTCACTTGCCCTGGCGGCATAGTCTGCTCATCTACTTTAATGCTAAACTGTGGAACATTCCATGCGACATTCCAAAGCGACAACATCGCCATGGAGACAAGCAAGTAAGTAAGTATGGCAAAAGGAGAAATTTAATTTGTCAATATGTTTAATTGTTTATTTGGTTGAATTCGACCAAATAAACGTTGTCCAGTTGACAAATTAAATTTCTCCTTTTGCCATGGATTCTACCTGGACGACTGAGGGATTCTACACACAAGTAAGTAAGTAAGTAAGCCTGAGCACTTTTCACAGACATATGTCACAAAGACACTTTACAGAGCATTATTCATTCACGCCATACCGGGTGGTGGGCAGACTGACGGAAAGAGAGGCTGCCAATCTGCGCCATCGGCCCCTCTGACCACCACCAACACTCACACACACACCACTTTCATACTAGGCAATATGGGTGAAGTGCTTTGCCTAAGGATGCAATGACAGGTTTTTTTTTCATCTGATTTTCCCTGTGGTCTCCCATCCAAGTACTAACCAGGCCCTGCTGAGCTTCTGAGACCTGATGCTTTGACACGCCGGTATGGCCACAAGGTAGCAGACCCTCCATTAGAAAAGCGACATAGTGAACCTCTGACGGTGCACTCCGTAACTTTTTGGTTGGGGGTCTGGAATGTTCCACAGTCTGACATTGAACAGTTCTATTTTACAGTTATATTACAGGTGGTTTTATAGCTCAAAAATACCTAGAAAAAAGGCATTCTGACTGTGAGCGGGGTTGCCTCTCCACAGATCTGACCTGTAACTTGGCCTGGTTTGGCCTCTGTGATGATAGAAATAATACTGTACTGTGAAACATTCCAGACAAAGGAATAACATCTCCATGGAGAAAAGCATTTGACGGGCCCTCCACCAGAAAAGTTACACAATGCACCTTTTAAAAAAAAAATCAATATCCAAATTTCTAAAATACGCAAACACTTGACTTGCACTTTTGTATTCTACCAACTCAGCTTTGAACACTAGAAATTCTTTAACCAATATGGAGGTAAGGGATACAGGGGGTTATTCAAACTCACCACGACACGAAAACAAGCCAAACCTGAATCTCAACAGCACAACCCCAGCTTATGCGTACGTGTGTGAGTGTGTGTATGTGTGTGTGTGTAAGAGGCAGCTGGTTGTGTGTTTTGGCTGGAGGGAGGCCATTGATGTGAAGGATAAGTGCCCCAGACCACGGAGAAGCCAGGGTTTCATTCACACCTGGAGTTAAAGTGCGATGTGTTTGTGGAGATCCCATTCAGATAATAAAGAACACATGGTGAGGGGGGAGAGGGCCAATAATACTGAACCACGGCCAATTTTCACCAAACTGCAGCGTTTTACCACATTCGGACAAGGTGTAGTATTGTCAGCACATCCCAAAGTGAATATGTGTGTTATGTGTTATGGAGGGACATAAGCTGGAGAATCACATGGGCAAAGTGATACAAGAGGTTTTGGATTACTTCTGCTGATGTCTGTGTAGTTATTGTGCTGTGATGAGTTTAACGCAGTGTTGTAGTGTAAAACAAAAACTAAATTAAAGGTCCTATATTAAGCTAAACTGATTCTTGTGAGCGTTCAGGCATGTTATAATGCTGTTTCCATCTCAAAAACATACCTGGAGTTGTGTTTTGTTTCATTCACACATGTTTGAGTAATTCTGCGTTATTAGTCCGTTTACATCTCCAAAACTCCAAATGCTTCTTTTCCACTTTGCAATGGTCGTTTTCAAGTTAACAGTTACCTTTTACCTTTTCTTCCGTAGAGTGTGCTCATCTCAGGGCTGGAATCATCCAAATGATTCTAGTGAAGGCGTATGGAGTTTAAAACCATAGTTTGAGAGAATATCCTGCTACCCATAGACTGTATATATAAGGGGACATACCTAACCTGCTAGACTCTTCATATTTGGAGCATGGCATTCCAGATAGGAAGTGTTCATGGGGGCGTTTCCGGCTCCATCGAGGCACTCTCCGTTCTCTCTGTAACTGCTGCAGTGAGCCTTGTAATTTTGGTCTTAAAATGGTCGTATTATCCCGCTCTACATGATCCTGCTGTTCTTAAGTTGCTATTTACGTGATCAGCTGTGAGCTGGAGACATTTGACACAGTGAGGGACAGGAGGACACTGGACAAACTGCTCTCCATCATGGACACTCCCGCTCACCCACTGCACCAGACTATAGAGGGACAGAGGGGATAATACTCCCTACAGCTGTACAACAACTCACCCACTGCACCAGACTATAGAGGGACAGAGGAGATAATACTCCCTACAACTGTACAACTCACCCACTGCACCGGACTATAGAGGGACAGAGGAGATAATACTCCCTACAACTGTACAACAACTCACCCTTATGTAACAGATAATACTCCCTACAACTGTACAACAACTCACCCTTATGTAACAGATAATACTCCCTACAGCTGTACAACAGCTCAGTCTTAAGTAACAGATAACCTTATGCCCTGTCAAACAGCATATCACTGCACTGTCGTTCTTGTCTCTTGTTTATAGCTGTGATTTTATAGTTTATTTTATAGTTTATTACTTCTTTTTCTATTTTATTTTGACTTGTACATATACATTTATTTTTATAATTATGTCTCATTTGACGCCTGTCTCATGCTATCTTGCTATTATATTGTGATGAGTGAACTACTGTATCCAAATAATTTCCACTGTGGATCAATAAAGTTTGTCTAAGTCTAGGTCTATTTATCAGCTCCATAGTTGCTCCTATAACCGCTAGCCTCTGTGAGCTTCATCTGACTGGAGCCGAACACTATGGGTGACTTCACACTCCCTTAGTCCACTTCTTTACACAGTCTACAGTGCTACGTTTTGTTCAAGTTATAGCTGTGCTTTACACCATTTTATAATAGCAGCAAAACCACCAGCCACCTCAACCTCCCCATTTCCTCATTTCCTCCTTCCTTTATCCCAAAATAAACATTGCACTTTCTTTCCTGTAAACACCACAACTGTTGCCACTTACCTTATGTTTAAATGTGTGTGGATATCTGCATTTCCTTCTCCTCCTATTAGTAATTAAACAACTGTAGAACTTAAAAGTGGGAGGGGGCTGGTCCAGAACAAAACACACAGGGAGAAAAAGGCATAAACGGAGAGATAGAAGGAACAAAAGAAGAGAGGAGAGAGAGCGATAGCACAGAACCACGCAGACAGCAAGATGAAGGCAATATTTTTCTTTCCGAGTTTGTCTTGAGGTGATACAGCGTGCCATAATTAATTACCAGAGACAGGTACGTATTAAAAACAATATTGTAGCTCAGCCAAAGCCTCGGAGGTCTTTGCGCCAATAAAAAGGAGAATTCATCAGATGTGAGCCTGTCCAAACCGAGGCACCCTGAAAGAAAAGACAGCACCGTGCTTGCTTAATTTATATCAAAATCTCGGCATAAATTGGAAGAGCTGTAAAAACCCCCAATTAGCCATCTGCGGTTGTCTGGAGGAAAGTTGATCTATGAGTCTATCAATACACGGAAACTGCAAGAAGAACAGTGCCATGCCCCGCTCCAATCAGGGTGCACGGGGCGGAGAAGCACCCATAGGATCCTCGTATGATTTTAAAGAGCGTGAGGGAGAGCACGGAGGTAAAAAGGGCCAGATGATGTTCTCTCTCCTCACTGTTTATCCGCTGTAAAGTTTGACACGGTGCTTTGGGTTTTATCGTCCGCTTGTCAAGTACGTGATGAGTAACGCGGAGAGGTTGAAGGAGGAATGTTTTGAAGTGGAGAGGGGAAGAAGTTTGTAAAAATAAAAGGAGTGGAAAAGATGGACAGGATAGTCAAAAGTGCAAAAATGGGATTTGCTAAGTACCAGTGGTCATAACGTTCAGGGTAGGTAGGTCCTTCAAGAAAATCGTCAAATGTTGGAAGAGGATTTTTGAAGGATATGGTTGAAAGACTATATTAAACTTGTACTATGTAACATTTTTTGGTAGAGGGTCGGCCACCTGCTTGTCTCCATGAAGATAGATCATTTTAATGCCCTGTTGTGGAACATTTCAGGCCATGGAGACAAGCAGAGAATGCCTGATCTTGTCTGATCTCAGAAGCGATACTTAGATAGAGAATAGGAATACAACGCTCCATAGAATTATAATTATATTGATATTGTTGTTGTGTCCTTAGGCAAGACACTTCACCCACATTGCCTTGTATAGATGTTTCGTGATTGAGTAATTGGTGGTGGAAGGGCTCAGTGGTGGTAGTAGAGTGTGGACTGAATGAAAAATGCAATGTAAAGCAACTTTGGGTTTAAGTGGCTACATAAATTCACTGCGTAATTATTTTTATTTTATTTTAATGTATTTAGTTAGCTAGTTAGTTCTTTTAGTATTATTATTTGCACCAGAAATGTTACATAATGCACCTTCAAAGTGAAACTAAACTATAGGCTATTTAGAAAAATGAACATAATCCCTTTACTTGACCACACCAATTAAAAACCCGTCCCCTTATCTTAGAAGCTGTAATTAGATGGAAGAATGGGAATGCCAGGTGCCGCAGTAGAGCTGTTGCTGTGTCCTTAGGCAAGACACTTCGCCCACCTTGTCTTGTATAGATGTGGAGTGATTGAGTTACTGATGGCAGAATGAGGGTCCAGTGGTGTAAAGTAGAAGCCGAAACTGGGACTGAATGAATAATGCAATGTAAAGCACTATGGGTATGTTGAGAGTTGTTACATAAAATCAGTGCATTCATGTGATGTAATGCAATGTAATTAAAGTGTATTATTATATTTTTGTTAATTAAATGCACCAGAAATATTACATAATACATCTTTAAAGTAAAACACTACCCAATTTCAACTATAGCCAATGTAGAATGTTATGTCAACATTATGAACGATCTCTTTACCTGACCACTCCACTCAGAACCCACCGCCTCCCCTCCCCTTAAACCTGATTCTAGTGTGATTTTAAACTGCACATTTGGCTGTAGTCCTCACACACAGTCCCAGGTTACAGAGAGGAAGATCACTCCTCCTCCTCCTCCTCCTCACACAGATGGCACCAGCAGAACTTAAGTCGTTCTCTGTGTACTCAGTTTGCGTGGCAGTCCCGGCTGTGTCCCTGATCCATCACCAAACCACGGCAGGAGCAAGAGGAGCTGGCAGGAGCAAAGTTAAGAGACAGGAGCAAGAGGAGGAGGCAGGAACAGGCAGGGGAATCGACTGCCATGTCTTTAACTGCACCTGTGAAGTTCTAGCAGGCATTGTACGTTATAATATTCAGTATTTAGAAGATGGTAGTCGTGGCACAGTGAGTTAAGTTTTCACCCACAGACCAAAGGGTAATTGGTTCAATACAGAAGCAAGAAGATGAGAGAGGGGAATCAACAGACGTCTTTAACTGCACCCGTGAACATGTGTACCGGCAATGGAAGTTATAGTATAGTATAAATATTGTACATTATAATATTCAGTATACAATGTGGCACAGTGAGTTAAGTTTTCACCCATAGACCAGAGGGTAACTGGCTCAATACAGGTGCAAGAAGATGAGAAAGGGGGATCAACAGACATGTCTTTAACTGCACTTGTGAACACGTGCACAGGCAGTTGAAGGTATATTATATTATAAGTATTGTACACTCAAATATTCAGTATTTATACAATATAGTAGTGGCCCAGTGAGTTTTCACGTTCACCCACAGGCCAGAGGGTAATTGGTTTAATAAAGGAGCAAGAAGATGAGAATGAGGGAATCAACTGCCATGTTGCTTAGCCTTGAATGTTCCAAAGTATGGCATTTAACATATCTATCACCATGGAGACAAGCAGGTGATGTCAACAGGCCAGTAAATTTAAAGAGAGGATCTGTAGAGAGGTTTTCAGGGTTATTTTTTAGCAATAAAATAATATAACACAATGCCTTTCCTAATATAAAGTGACGGGTTGTGATTGGAAGGGCATCTGACGTAAGGCCCTAATCCCACCATAGTAAGCAAAAACTGAGATAAAATACATTACAGTGTCATTTAAAGTAAGATAATTAATTTTGTCCATGTGAAGACGTAGACAGTGAAAGAATGTGTAAAAAACAGCCTCCTTCAGATCCACAAATAAAAGGCTGTTTATCAAACTCATTTGGAGTTCATTAGGCTGAGGTGAAACAGTTCATTCATACACCACATTCTTAAGTCGCAGGTCAAAATATTAAAACACTGGAATTTAATTTTGCACATGCTAGAAATATAATGCAACTTGGGGCCGTGCCTGTTTCATTTTCTCTGAATTCTTCTCTAATAAAAGCAAATAAAAACACAATTTACAAACGTGCAAAATGCAAAACACACACACAATACACACATGTCTTATAATAAAGCTGCACTGTGCAACTTTATGGAGGGGAATCTGCCAGAAAGGTTTCCATGGGGATGTTTTTTTTTTTTTTTTTGTTTTTTTTTCTGCAAGGTTCCACAGAATGACTTTAAAGATATCTGTATTGCTGCTTTATTTAAAGAAATACATTGAAAAACATGAATTCTTCGTATCTTTATGACTTGTAACTCAGTGAGGCGTCTGGCGTCATCTGCTTTTTCCCATATACATACCTTTAATGCCATACTATGGGACATTCCTGGGAAAACAATAACGTATCCACGGAAACATTTCTTGCAAAAGTTACAGACCGCACCTTTGAGTAAATATGTAAATATAAGTAAATATTGTAATTGTATTTTTTTTTTTTGTTTTTTTTTTGTGTGTGGTCAAAATTCATGTTTATAATATCTTCCACAACTATTTTAAACAATTTTAGATTTAAGTCTTGATGTAAAATTATGTGTAAAATTATAAATCTTTGTAAATTCCCTTGGGAGACTGTAGCCACCCTCCCGTGGTAGTCAAAGGGTTAAGCTCCCTCTGGGGACTATTTAACTCAGACAAGTCCAAACTCCTCAAACCAATTCCTCCAAAGTGATGGACGCTCAATAACACTTGGCTATTTCTACTTTTCCTCTTTCCCTCCCCTCCCCTCTCCTCTTCCCTCCCTCCATAACTTCTTTTCTTATTTTGGTTCTGGGGGATTCCTGTAAGTTGAAAGGCTATGGCCCTCGCCCTCTGTGCCTTATCACTGTCTTTAGAGCTTGCGAAAACTTGGCTGCACCTTTTCGGGGTTTTTTTTTGTTTTCTTTTTTTTCATTTTGAGAGAGGAGAAAAAGAAGGAGGAGGAGTAGAGAAAGAGAGTGTGGTGAAATAGCATTTGGGATTATAGTTCTGACGACAAACCTGACTATTCACACTTGGCATTAGCACGACAGCCCGGGTACAAGACGGATATTTTTTATTCCCTTCAATTTAACTTTAATTACTCAAATCTCGCGGAGGGCACACAAGAAAAGCCCCAGCATTTGTGTCTGGGAGATTAGCACACTGCCCTGCCAAGTCCTTCCCCGCACTGCATCGTTAGATAGAATTCAAATTCAAATCCAGGCTAAAGACATTGCAGCTGTCTCCCCCCTGGCCTGAAAACCCCGCGGATCAGGAGCGAGCTGTCCTCCCTCCTCTTGCCTTCCCCACGAGCAGCGTAATCCTGCGTCTTCTCTCTCTCTCTCTCTGATGACTCTGACAGCCAAAATAAAGCCATTAAAGCCTCCCTGAAATAATTAGTAATTAAAAATATAAAATTGGCTTGTTTGCTGTGTTTCTTTGGCACCTCTCCTCGGGCAGAGAGGAAGTGGCTGCTCATAGGTGTCAGGGGTAATGCGCAGCTCCCGTCTTTATTAAGTCGCGCCGTGGACAGATCAGGTTCAACAAATGCTCCTCCTCTCTTCTCTCTATCTCTTTCTCTCTCTCCTCTTCACAAACTTGCCGGGCATTTCTCCGCTCATGAAACTTTGATGGCTGACTTGTGCTTCTTAGTGCGCTGTCATTTGGGTTTGTTTAATCTCGACAGTGTACAGACTCCTCACATTCTTGTGCTGAAGCCTCTTTGCACTGAACGCCACAGGAGAGTCTAAAATCCGCAGTAGCATTTCTCCTCTCACCCTCACTTGACTTGACTAACACCTGCGCAGTCTTGGATAAGTTGTGTGCTTATCTGCAGAGAGGGAGCAGACCTCCATTATCGCAGGTTCAGGGACAGATACCCCCATGGAGCCGTAGGTCACAAATCATAATCCACGCTTCCAAACGCCAAAATCCTGCTAACGTGATCCTAAATTGACAAAACCCTGGATTCTGTGGACGGGTTTAAGCCTTATATTAGTGTGACAGGAGCTGGATAAGGTTGATCAGCCTGGTGCCGCTGGTGCCTCCTCAGAGCTGATGTCCTTTTAGTTATTATCTCCCACTGTTAATCCTGAACACTGCCATGCAAAAGAGGGCGCAGGGTTCACCAGCCTCCCCTTCAAATCTGTAGGTAATTTCCTCGTATAGTCACATGGCTCGGTTTGTGAAAACAGCTCAAAGACGACAGTTTAAGTTCAGAGCTCTAACAGTTTTGTGAGTGGCCCTGGGTCCAGAGTGCAGCGCTGTAATTGATTGGCGTGATGGCATTAAGGGCAGACCTGGCACTGGTCCCATGCATTAAAACGCTGGCACGGCTCAGCCAGGCATCTGATTACAATTTCAAAGACTCAGACCTGGACCTGATTAAGAACTGCACAGGCCAGAGGAAGGACTTTAAGGGCCCATAGGCGTCCAGAGAGAAGCCAGTGAGGAACACCAGTGAGCAGAGAGTGAAGAGCGACAGTGACAGTAACAGACTACAGACTAATAGTGACGGACTAATTATAGTATATCTATTTAAGAGGCCTGTTCAGTGACCTCTCGCTCCAGTTATAGAAGGACATTTTCCATTCATTTTTCCCATAGACATTTCGAAAAATTCAAATATCAAGAGTTCAGAGTCCTAGAATGGACATTTTAAGTTCAAAATGGCTGGTTTAAAGAAAATGATAAGTCTTGTGGTCATTAGCTACCATATAGCTGATTAGTCCTGAGCAAGCTTTCAGACTTTTAATATTGATTTTATTTTATTGTTGTTGTTTTTTTTCAGAAAGTCTATGAGGAGAAATGAATGGGAAATTTAGTTCCAGAACCAGTAGGTGGGTGTCACCAATGGAAATTAAGCATCATAATAAAAGCATCATTATGTGTGTCCCTTCTTAATATTATTTCTTAATTAAGACTTTACTTTTTAACTTTTTTAAAAACTTTACTTTTAGGAGGGTCCATCAAATGCCTTTCTCCATGGAGATGTTACTGCTTCATCTGTAATGTTTCATAGTATGGCATTAACGCTTTATATCTTCATGGAGACAAACCAGACCAAGTTACAGGTCAGATCTGTGGAGAGGCGACCCCGCTCACAGTCAGAATGCCTGTTTTTCTCGGTGTATAGAGCTGTAGAACCACCTGAAATTGAATAAATGTAAAGCAGAGCAATTTAACGTCATACTGCGGAACATTCCAGGCAGAGTGATATCATATCCTAGAAACAAGAATGTGGCAGACCTCCAACTAAAAAGTTACACAGTGCACCTTTATATATATTGCTGTACCTACAGTTATATCTCTTGAACGTGCTTGATTTTTTACTTTCTCTCTGGTTTAGAAACATAATATAAAAGTCCAAAAGTCTCCTTATGTCTTCCTCTCTGAGATTTAAGACTCCACAGAGCTGAGTTAATAACCCTGATAGTACATCCTCCATCCCCCTCTGCCCCCTCACCCCCTCGCTCTCCTCCGCTCCGGCCTGAGGGAGGGGATAGCGATTAATATCTTCCTAACTTGTTACCTAATTCATTATGGAATAGCAGTTAATTTGATTTGATATTATTTTAATAAAATTCTGTAATATATTAGATTGTTTCAGGCTATCAGAATCATTTTCCAATTATTACAGTTACTCAAGCAAGTCCGGCTTTTTTCTCTCCTTTGTGGCGAACCGCAGTTGGTCTGTCTGTGAATACATTAGCTGCTACAACTCCATTTTAGTGAGTGAAGGGAGACTTGAATATACCTTACGCATGATTACACCGAAAATGTCATTAGCGCTATAGATCCAGATGGGAGATGGGAATGCGACCAAATCAAATATGTTGGACTACAGAAAAAGAATGGATAATAGCTGATTTCTCCCTATACTAACTTGTGTTTTAGCTTTTCCTTAATTAGTAGCAGCTTCAGTAGCTTTGCCCTTTACGAAGCAGCAAGGCACAGTGGACTCTGCTCAAATGGACATGATCTAACCCCAGTGATAACCACACAGACACCTCACTACCCCCCAAACCCTCTCCCCACCTCACCCAGCCATCAGGAACTATCAGTTAAATACTGTAATATCTCAATTGTGGAACCGAGCTGTTATATAAGTGGAAAAAAACAGCTTCCAAATGTCCCCGAGCTGGTCTGGTCTATGTAAAGAGATAGTTTTACAGCACGTATGACCTCATGGTTTCCCCACAGGAGCTCCTTGTGCCCTGGCTTCAACCGGCTGTTATGGGAATAAGATGGCAACAACCCAAAAGGCAGTTAGGAGAAGAAGCTGATGTTAAGGATTCTCAAGTTGGTACACAGAAAATTTAAATGGTGGCTAAAAGGGTACATTTCCAAAAAGTGCAAATGTCTGTAAAACTCAAAACTCAAAAACCGCTTCAGCTCTTTTCTTTTCTACAATTTTTGCCTTTGGACCCAACATGCAGTCGTAACTTTTATCAGATGTGCAAGTCTTTAAAAAATTTGTCTTTCTCCAGTATGGATATATTGTAAAAGCGGCTCTTGAGATCAAAATAAATCTGCTGTGTACTGTCTGCATCTAATTAGTAAGCATTTTATTGTCTGAGAATCTGGAAGTGCACGGTTAGGATGCTAGTTGTTGTTAGTATTAGTGTGATGGCCTTAAAAAGTCACTCGTTCTGTTTTTTACCTTATTAAAACGTGACAAAAGAAAATCTGGAACAATACCTTCAAGGAATTAAGGGATCCGTTTCATCCGTTTTTCATGAGCTGAAAACTTAACAATAATGTCACACATAAGAATTCTGTGAGAAATTTGTCATATATGCTCATAAGGTGAACCATAACACCATGATCGCTCCTGTTCAATTGAGATGAATGAATTCTATGCATTATTATACGGTAGCAACATACAGTATGTAGTTTAACAATCATTTTAACAATACATGTGTTTTTTTCTCAATTTTGAAAGCAGTTTTGAGTTTATTCTACTGCCAGCAAACACTAACCTTTTGTTAATCGATGCTGTACTCCCATAATTGCGATAAAAGTAGATAAGCTTACTTACATAATACATACATAATACATAATAATACGCGCTTTCATAATGTCCTTGTGAAATGATGCTTCCAAATTCAATACTGGAAGTTTCTCAGTTATCCACCTCTTGTTGAGCTTATAATTACCCAACACTCACACCCAATAGCTGTAACAATGTTGACCTTGACTTGATTAGAGTTGACCACAAACAGGATTTTTGCTTCATGACTTGTCCAGCAGCTTCTGATGTCTTTGCCAAAGGGGTGCCCCAGGGCTCTAGCTTAGGGCCAGACCAGTTTTCATCACATCTACTTTTCTGAAACTAATAATTCAGTTTGACAAGCCACTGGCAACTTTCCAGACACATACCAGCGTTGTGCCAATGTATGCAAACTGCTTCTTCTATGACAAGTTCACTTTTCCTCTGCTTATGTTTTTATCTCCTTTATTGCCTCCTCCTTTTTTCTCCCTACAGTCAGCGCGTTATCATGATTTATAGAAGAGTCCATTTTGTTTTGGGTTCCTAGACGCTCAAATCAAAGTACCAGTGCTCTACTTTATCTTGGTTTATTGCACACTCCTCCTTCTGGTCAGTTAAATGTATTTAAGTGTATATTTAGATAAAAATAGTCCCCCGCCTGCAGATTTCATTGTTTTCCATGTCATTGATGAATCTCTCTTTTTTGATAGTTACTTACTGCGAGAAGAAAAATGCAGGCGAGTCTGTGCAGTTATTACAAGGGGGGAACTATGCCTCTCTCTCTGGTGTAAAAAGAATCTGATTATTTCACCTTGCTATTAAAGTAAAGCATTTTCACCGTATTCACCGTTGTACTGACATTCAATTAACACGTCAAAACTATTACAATCATTATTTCAAGGTTTACCCAAGGGGATCTGCCCAGAAGGCTGGAATGTACCTATCAAATGGCTGGCACTCCCTCTTTCTCTCACACTTGAGGACAGTGCGAGGTCACGGAACAAGTTTTATGTCCTGAAGCACAATTAAAAAAAGATTCTACTGTTTTTTTTTTGTTTTTTTTTTGTTTTTTATGAAAACTGTAATGACTAGGCATGCTTCTGTTGATTCTCCAAGCAATGTGTAACGTGCCAGACTTTGTCGCTGTCATAATTACAGGTACGAGAAAAGGATGTACATTACTCACTGTTTCAGAAAGTAATAAAAACCTACGCGGTGAACCTTAAAATATGTTTATGAGAATGAACTTGATTGGCCGAGTCATTCCAGCTATTAATAACAACAATGCATTCAATGTGTCATGTTTTATTCAATATTTGATTTATTCTATTCATTAAATTCATTATGTTTTCGCTTTTATGCTATTTAGTCTTTTAAAAGAACACACAAAAGGGGATATCACACAGCTGGCTTGGGGTAGATTGATGTAAGCAAAAAAAAGGCTGAAAATCTGAAGCGAACACTACCTTTATTCTAGTTTGATGAAATGTCTTGCCCAAGGAAACAACAACTGGTCTGTGAGGGAATCGATCCTTCGGCCTAGAGGTTGGTGGATGACGGCTGTAACTACTGGAGCCCCATTATGTCATTGTTATTGATTTTTCTGGCAGAGAGGACATTAAATTTTATGGAAGCTTTTGTTTCTCTCTATACAAGAGGTCGCAAGGAGGAACAGTGCAAAGATTAAATAATGATTGACAGGACATAGGGTTATCTGTTACACAAGGGTGAGTTGTTGAACAGTTGTAGGGAGTATGATATGAATGTAGTCCTGTATCTCTAACTGTCTGAGCGAAGATGTAGGAGCCTGTTGGAGAATGAGCTCCTCTATCCTTCTATAATGTCATTGCCATCAAATTATTCCATTGTTCAAAAAATGCTTTAGAAAACTATTAGACTACCATTACATTCTGACCTGTCCTTCATCTCAGTATTAAACTAATAAACATAACCTACCCTTCATAATAATACGCACTTTAACCGTCTCATCAATGAACTACTGGTTTTCTAGCATTTCAGTGTGAAGAAAAACCTCAAACAATACACGAAAAACATGAAAACGCACCTTTGTCTAAATCAGGCAACAATGGAGCAGTGTCTGTCAACCCATAGCACAAAACCTGTAAGATGCACCCTGCTGTTTTGAAAGATTTTACACACAAAAAAAAGAGAAGAAAAAAAAAATCACTAGCGCAGGCAGATGACGTCTCATGATTTATGCTGTAAGGACACTCGTGAACAATGGTCAGAGTCCTTCCATAGAACAAAGAGGGCTGCAGAGGAGAGGAGCTGTGAGATGCTGTCACTTAACTCTCGGTAATATAAATGGAAAGGAGCCAGGTTTGAGTTCCTGCTTATACAATGCTCCAGTGTTTGTGGATTATGCTGAGTACAGTCTGGCGTGCTAGCAGCAAAACACTCGGTTTGTCATCATTCATCAAAGTACCAGTGTCTGTGGGAATGCTCGGGCAGAATTAGTAGAGTGGACTTGTACTGTACTGTATTGGCAACTACCATAAACTGTATATATACTGTAAGAGGACGTAGCTAACCCTCTAGCAGCTGCAATGTTCCAAATAGGAAGTGAGCATTGGGGCGCTTTTGGCTCCATTGACTCCAACTGACTTTACATTGAGAAACTCTCACCCCTTTCTCCGTAACTGCTGCTGTGAGACTCGTCATTTTGACTTTAAAATGTTCGTATTAACCAGCTCTGCATGATCTTGGTGGATTTTGCTATTTTGTCTGGCTCCAAATACGCTCCTTTAACTGCCAGCCTCAGTGAGCTTCATTTGACTGGAGCCGAACGCTATGGGTGACGTCACACTGCTTTAATCCACTTATTTATAAAGTCTAAGGTAACAACAGATTTAGTTTTAAATCAGTATTGGGCTTTGTTTACATCTACTAGTTTCGTCTCAGTTTAGACCCAAAATAAGATGTGATGGTGCAAGTAATTTATTTAGAATTATAAAGAATTTGTAGAAAACACATGCACATACTGGTGGTGGCTGATTTCTAGCACTCTGACCTCACAGCAAGAAGGTTCCAGGTTCAACTCCCTCGCCACCCAGACTTTTCCGTATGGAGTTTGCTTGTTTTTTTCCTGTGTCTGTGGGTTTCCTCTGGGCACTTCCTCTGGGTTTCCCCGATATCAACCCAAAACATGCACAATAGGTAAAATCTTCCAGCTAAGGCAGTCCTGACCAAGACTAGCTCAAGATCTAGAGGTGCGTACAGCGCCCACTGCTCCTGCCAATGTAGAGGACAAATTGTTTTGCAGGGACAATAAAGTGTACCATACCTTATTTATAGTACATTCGTATCAACAGAAACGTGTCGATTTACCACCGTGTCACTATCCTACCTGAATAAACTTTCAGCGTATTTTACCCTACTTTAAGACTCCCTGTAATTCCCCCAGGTGAGAAGGATGTGTCTGGGGAGAAGAACATTATCTGACCACTGCGCACAAAACTGGTCCCAGAAAACTGCACAGTATTACACAAAAGTAAAGGTGAAAAGATGTAAGGGTAGCCATTGTCCCATGTCCCCTTAGCCTAGTTTGTTGAGCTGCTCTTGCGTATACATTGTTTTAGTCTTATGTTAAAGGTGCACTATGTAACTTTTCAATTGGGGGTTTGTTTCTATGGATATGTCATTGCTGTGCCTGGAATGTTCCACAGTATGACATTAAATAGCTCTACCTTACATTTAATTTTCATCAAATTACAAGTAGATTTATTGCTCAAAAATACCTAGAAAAACAGGCAATAACAATAACATCTCCATGGAGAAAAGCATTTCACGTACCCTCCACCGGAAAAGTTACACAATCCACCTTTAAAGGACATGTGATAAAGTTGTCTCCGTGGACAACAAATCCGGATACCACTTGAATTTCATGACAATATTTGCCTAAGAGTCCTCGTCTTTGTCCTCAAATTCTGCCCAATTTTTGTCCAGCAGCACCAACTTTTGAGTTTAACCTCTATCTGACTTTGCCTCACATTTTAAACTCCTCTCTTCTGAGGCGACCGGGGCCAGTGCGCTCGTGTGTGTGTGTGTGTGTTTGTACGTGTGTGTGTTTGTACGTGTGTGTGTGCTCTTCCTTGGCACCAGGCGCATTAAAACCTTCCCTCTTATGTTGTTGGAGATTGAAAGTGTCCAGCGTATTATTCAAATGACACACTGCTTCACCGGGTGCCTCTTTTCTCTTCCCACTATCTGCCCCCCTCCCCTCTTTCTTTCTTTCTCTCTCTCCCCCTCTCTCACCTCCTCCTCCAATGTATTTTTGAAGACAACTGCAGGCTAGAGGATAAGGATCCCGGCTGCAGTGCTTTCCTCCTCGGTCCTGATTTGAATAAAGAGCTTTGAAATTAAGTGGACAGGCCCCGTCAGAAAAGCAGCAGTACGCCTTTAAGAAAGCCACCGTGCCCAGCTAAATTATTTTGATTGACGGTAGCGGGGAATTTTTAGCGCGAGGACTGATTTAATTGCAACTGCTAGGGGGCATCTTTAGGGGCCAGGTAGCGATGCTAGTTGACGTTGGACTTTTGATCTGGTCTCGCTGGCTCCCCCGTGGTCCCATCCGCCGGGCAGTGAGGGCCAGAGGGCAGAGGAACAAAGGCAACCGCCAGGCTATGCAGCAATCTACCCTTCGCCTCCATTCAAACACACATGCAAAAACAAAGGAGGGGGAACGGGCAGCCCAAAGTGTAAAAAAAAAAAAAAAAAAAGAAAAAAACGCATTTCCGAGTTCATTTGAAGTGAAGTCTTTAGTGTCAAGAGTGGTATAGTCACTGATAAAGAGGTAGGAGAGTTGGGGATGGAGGGAGAAGGGAGGAGGGCAAAGATGAAGAGAAAGCATCTTCTGACAAACTGTTTTTTTAGTGGATGGAGGAAACGCCAGGCAGGATTAGGGACCAGGGGCTTAATCAGAAAAGGATCCCTATAGTCAATGGACACACTGTCAGAAAGATGAAGCCAATACTCCCTCTCCGCTACCTGAGTCCGTGCGCAGCTCCAGACCAGTTTACTCCAAATCCCATCAGCCCCGGCTTCACTCCAGCCTCTTACACCAGTCCCTATCTGCGGTGCTGTCTGTCTGAAAGCAGCAGAGTAAACCAGCTATGGCCTGTCCTTATCACAGAGCAGAGATGTGACCTGAACAGAGAGAGGCTGCACTGAATGTCAAGTCTAAGGTTTAACAGGCACATTGTGCAGTGGGAAATTCAATACAAATAAAGTTACCAAAAAATGAAATGGTTTTGTTGTATGTATGGTTTTGGTACTATATGCTGTGGGATATACACAGATCTTTATCCAGATTCAGTGCCCCTGGGTCTGGTGTGCGTCTCCTTATGTAAAAGTGTATGTCATATGTTGAAAAGTGGTATGCAAGTGTATGTGTGTACTGTATTAGGTGTTAAAGCAGACCTATTATGCAAAATCTACTTTTTCATTTTAACCATGTTATAGGAATTTCCTGTTTCATTTACCTTCTCAAAGTTGCATTTGAAGCACAGCAGTTTTCAAGCGCAGAAGTCAGCTGACTTGTTTCTTTTATTGAGTCTTTTTAAAATACGGAAAATTAAAATGTCAAAATAATAACATAATGATTCAAGTGTTGTAGATTATAACTGTATAGCAGGCTCAAGCACAATATGTCTTCTTTAAGATTATTCTAATGTAGGATATTTCATACTTGGTCTACAAAATTCCACTTTTTTTTTCTCATTGGTTAATCTGCCTGTCAGTCATGCCCATCAGAAATCAGCGAGACAGGATATGGTTCCAGACCTCAAGTCTTGGTTGGCCAGGCAACCAAAGATTAATTATTGGTCCCTACCCTTTAAAAATCCTTTTAAAATGTTTTAACCATGTTATAATGGTTTTATCTCATCATAAGATCCTGCATTTGAGTGCTCAGAAAATATCTGTTTGCACCTACCCCCTATCCCCACCCATCAATGAATATTATAGTTTATCACTTACAAAAAGAACAAAAAACTGTCCTTCCAAAATGTCCAAAATATACCCAGTAAAAATGCAATTCCTGGTGCTTTGAAAAGTTGCTAAAAACTAAAAACAGGCCGATTTGTCCATAAGTGATTCTTTTATGCACTTAAATGCCTGAGTTTTCCCATGTTCACGGAGAAAGACTGAATTATTACAATAAAATGCACAATAAAGTAACCATAAAACTTACATCTTACAAATCGTACATGTCCATTCCTGTAAAAAACATATAATCAACATTAAGTCTGACATTTACCAACATATGCTGTAGCTTGGGAGCGTGGACTGAAAATTTAGCACTGCATTAAGAACTATAGCACTTTGACGTTAATGTTCTTTTAGTTCTCCTTTAGCCGTACGGAGGCTATAGGCGGGCGTGGGTTTAGCCTCTCACTCTTCTATAATCTACGTGTTGATAAAACGCATTGAGATTTCCCATTGACACAGGCTCACATGGACGAGCTCCAAATTTCCAAGCCAAAGCTATATACCTATGATTACAATGCTCCCGACAGACCAAACAAAAGGAGGGGGCTGCGCGAGGCTGATAGCGTGAAGACTGGTGTGTTTATGAAAATCTCACATTCCAATAGAAGGCAATAATTTCATTTGCAAAGAAAAGGACTTAAATCGACCCAAATGAAACCCACAATAGCCCTTTAATCCAATGACGCCAGGATACACACATGCTCACCAGCGCTTGTTCTTTAGCCTCCTACGTGCTTTTTGCATATTGCGTTCCCATGAGGTATTTCTCCCATTTTGAAGTGATCTTCCTTTTGAAATCGCCGTGTTTTTCGTGAGGGGATGATTTGATTGCAACGCCACGCAATGTCCCAGCAGCTGACGTCTTCATACGGAACAATAAACTGCTTTGCTTTTGTAAATAAAGATTGACGCTAAAGATGCAAGTCTATATAATTATGTGTGTTTTGTTTGTTTTCTTTTTAATAATACACTGTTTTTGATTATACGCAGCCAAATATTTGCTGTTATGTAAAACTGTGCTACATATGATAGCAGTACACTTACCTGACAACAATCTATAAAGTACAATGAGTGTTAATACTTGTATATACCACACCTAAAGTGGGACTAAAGTGGGAACTAAACTCGGAATAAACCAGCACTATGACAGGACCAGCCCATTTCTCAGTGGTGGAAGGCAATGAAGTAAAAAATGAAGTAAAAGTACTGAACTTGAGTAAATTTCTTAGGTATCTGTACTTTACTTAAGTACATTTTACAGTGGATAAGGTATTTGTATTTTTTACTCCTGCATTTTTAACTGAACGGAAAAGTAAAAGTATTTTTCATTGGTGTTTGAGACCTGTTGTAAAGGCTGAGGGTTTATTTTTATCACGTTCATAATTTGAGCAAACAAAAATATACAAATAAAAACAGTAAGAAAACACGATTGATTCTACTGTTTCAGTTCAGCACAAATCTGTATCAAAAATAATACTTTTGAAGCCTTATAAAACTTCAAAATCTGAAATCCTTTTACTTTTCACTCTTTAAGTACATTTTTAAACAGGTACTTTAATACTTTTACTTGAGTAGATTTTTTATTATTTCTTTATTTTATTATTTTATTATTTATTATTCATTTTTATTTTATTATGGTACTTTAACTCATGTGATACTTTAACTTATTTAACTTAACTTAACTTATTTTCTGCTCCGGTATGTACTTTTACAACAAAACTGAGTACTTCTTCCAGTGCTGTATCTTGTAAAATCAGGACGAAATCAATAAATTAAAGGCAATGAACGTGTTAAAAACGTGAAAAACTGTGAATTTAAACCTCACTCCAAGTATTCGTCACTTTCACTACACTTTCCTAGCATCCTGATTATTCACAGTGATGAGTTTATAAGCTCTTTGAACAACTTTCAGAGGCCTGAACAGAGTTTGCCGTCTCTGTAATACTAACAAACATACAAACAGTGCATTTCCTGGTTCTTGGAAGATAAAAATATTTATAATGACTGCAGACGACGCGCATGCACTATTATTTCTAACCTGAGTTGCTTTTACTACATGTCTGTGCTGGGGAAAAACAAAATTGGTTACCACGTGGACAAAAAAAGAAATAGCCCCTTTAATGGACAATTTGGTGTTCAGACTCGTTGAAGTGGTGAAGAGAAGGGGATGGAGAGGCTGAGGGGGCAGGTAGACTGGCTGTTACAGTTGAGATGTGGCAGAAGAGCAAAGCTAAGACTAAGTAGTTTCACCCAGTCAAGAGCGTGAGAGATGGTAGAAGGCTTTGATTGGCTGACAATGTAAATGAAAAAAATGAAAATACATCAAAAAACATGTTTCGAATCTTTAGTAAGGGCGTCTCTTTTCTTCTGTCTTGTCTTTGAGATGTTTGTCATGTTTAAAGGGAGAATCTCCTCTTTAAAATCACACTATTTATCATGTAAAATACACCATTTTCTTCGAGATTGGTGCCACAGACCGACTGCTGGAAGTCTGACATTTTTGAGGGAGCGATTCCAGATTTAGATGTAGATTTATGCATTGTCTTTAAAATGAATTCTTTGCGATGGTGCACTTGTTAAAGGGCTTGTTTGTATTTGAAATCTCTGCTCTCTCCTCTCGCTGTGGATCCAAGAGGCGTTCCACTCCCTCTTAATTGACTTAGCATAAAGAGGCCCCTCTAAACTGGGATAATAATGTCAAGTTAAAGCCCTAAACTTTGCATAGGGAAATCAGGACCTCTGGAAATAGGAGCAGATACATGATGCTACACAATGTGAAAGACAGTCTCCTCGGGCCAAACGCACACGCCTTTGTGGACAGTGCAAATGTGGAAAACTGCAGGATAAGGCAACACTCAGACAGGAAAAGAAAACACGAGGATAGGGGGTAGGTGAAAACAGATATTTTCAGAGCATTCAAGCCTCAAATGAAGCACAATGATTACTTAAACATGCATGAATCAACAGAAATACAACTTGGAGTAAAGGAATGATGAAGGAACAGTGCTAATACAGATAAAAGCTCCTAAATGTCAAGTTTACATAATATTTCCCCTTTAAATCATGGTGGCTGAGAGACCAGCGCTCACATTTCACAACAAGAAGGTTGTGGGTTCAATGCCATGACCGCCCAGGACTTTCTGTGGTGTATTTGCATGTTCTCCCTTCAACCAGTCGTGACCAATCCTATAGCTAAAGACCTGGAGATGCAGTCGCCAAGAGCTCTACTGCAACTGCTCATTGCTCCTGTCAAGTTGCCCCAGAGACATTGAAACATGGGTCAAATGCAAAGAATACTATTTTTGCAGCTTTTAGACCCGTGCTTCTGAACCTTTTTTTGTCTCCACTACCCCCTAAGCATCATCTCACACTCTGAGTACCAACAAATTAAATGTACCGTGTTTTTATTTAGTAATTATATATGTGTTTACTAGTACATCGCCAGTTATAACTACTATATTTTCTTGTTTTAATAAAATGTATGCCAAAATGATCCTACAGAAACATTCTTAAGGATGAAAAATGTATTACAAAGAAGATCCAAACACCATTCAGTGCCACCTTTCTTTTAAATCTGAAATCATTCTGAGTACCTCATGGAAAGTGCTCAGGTACCTCCAGAGGTCCCTGTACGCCTCGTTGGGAAAGACTTAGACAACATGACATATATTCAAGACAACATTTTTATATAATCCTGTACCTCTACCGTCAATGAGGGGAGAACATGAAACTCTGTACAAAAAGGCCCCATCCAGCCCAAGAATTTAGTTAATTTTACGTAGCAACCGTGACCTGCAATAATGACATCAGTCTCTGAGCACAAACTGTTGTTGATACTGACACATTTCCAAATTGATGAGACAAAACTATTTCTTGTGTTCCCCCTCAGTCCCCTCAGCCCCTCCTCAGAGCTGTGTGGGGGTCCTGGCTCCTCTGTTTAATTTGCCCCTCTGATGTGAACACAGAATATTTACAGAAATACTAGAGTGTGTTTCTGAAAGCCCAGTTTGCTTTGGAGGGCTGGTGTTGATTCACAAGTCTCCTGTCAGCAATGGCAATTAAACTCCAGCTCACAGCGCACACAGCAGTCTCAGCTTCGGGGTTCAAGATTACAGGGCAAATACAGTTGTACTCTGACACAGGCTCATATTGTCTGTAATTGTGGATTTGGAGAAAAAACACACACAAGAATGCTTTTAAATTGATGACTGTTACTTGGCATATTTCTAGACTGACCACAGTTCAAGATCAGATAGAAACGTATTTGTTTGAATCCTAGTGTAATCACGTTTGTATCAAAATAACAAATGATTCAGTTTGAGTCTGGCGTACTATGTGGTGGTTATCACACGTATCTCACAGCAACAAGGTCTGACTCCTGAAGTGCACAGGAGGAGTCAGCGAGTTTAAAGTCTGTTTGCATTTAGGGACTTTGCCGAAGCACTTAAAAATCTGTGACTGTGCAAAAGCTACTGCATCTCAGTGAGACTTCCTGTTTAAATAAAGATTCAGGAGTTTATTTAAAGAGTTCATTTGCAAAAACACATCAGTGCCATTTGAGAAAGTCATCGGTCGCATATAGTTTACTCTTTGTATAGTAATATTTTCAATTATGTATTTTGCTGCTATCAAAATGTTATTTCGTCCCTTCTTGATCAAATCCACTATACATTTTTGTAATTGCTCTACAAGATAGTAACAAAAAAACAAAAACAGAGATACCTGTTTTTGCTATTTCTTCATTTGTCATTTCACAAGCAATAAATTAAAATGAAACTCGGGGTCCACCAGCAGCACTATGTTCACAGTGAGGTTTAAATCAAACGCAAAGTTGTTGTGTTGATTAAAATATGAACAATAAGACAAAGCCATGTTAGTGACATTGTTCTGCTTCACATAATCTGCTGTTGTGTTTTGTTAATACTCACATCATGGTAAAAGAGGAGACTCCATGTTGTGTCCAGCACAAATGCATTAGAGCATTCACACAGCAGCACACAATCTAAAGAGGGCCATCATTTCCCTCTCGTGATGAAATCTTGTGTTTCTGTTGTTATCTCTAAACTACATTTTCATTATAATTGACTTTATCGGGGTATTATCAGTTAGCTGTCAGACAAAGCACAGATAGTAATGTGCATGTGATCAGTGCAAATGGCCAGAGGCACAGCCTGTGCAGATGCCAAATGAAATAAGATGCAAATGATATTAAGGTCGTCCTAAATGAGAATTAGGCCTTAAGACAATTTGTCCAAGATGGAAAAGCAAGTGGCCATCCGAAGGTAGCATGTGTTCCACACAAACGGGCTGTGCCCTCCAATCCAGAGCGTAGGGCAGCGGGGCACAAAATAAACAGATTTGAAAAAGCAATCAACAGCCCCCCTCTCCCCGCGCCCACCCCCCTCGGCTGATTTGCATCTGATCCCCAGATCATGTTTTATTTATCAGTAATCACAACCAATCAGGGAAGAAATTAATCAATGAAGGCGCAAGGCAGGAGCGATATGTGCCATCTGCGGGCGGCTGTGATCCCCGCCCCCTGGTCCAACACAGACACAGACCCAAAGGCATGCTGGGAAAACAGGCTCATTCACACATGCGTGGACACACTGCAGCCCCATATTTAGGTGACTGATATTTTCTCTCCCCCCAATGAGCTCCAAGCAAGTCCATATGGCCCGGATCAAAGGTGTTGCTGGGTGCATGCTTCTGCTTTATTGCCAGCCGCTGCTGTTAATTAGGAAACAAGATCACAGGCAGTATTAAAATCCAATTAAATTGATATGAACAGATTGCCAAGTGATGTTCGCTAATGTATAATTGAGCACCATGCAAATTTCTCTGGCTGCCTTTTGTTTTGCCCTGTCTCTGCTCTATCTCGCCGGCCCACAATGAGCAGCCAAGCTTGAAACTTTTCCTCTTTATGTCGTCACCGGCGATAGAGATAAACAAGTGAATGCCCCAAGATGGTGGCGCCGCTTTCATCAATTAAAGTCACATCCCTCCCTTCTCCAAGCACAGGGCCAGAGGGGGCAGGAGAGGGGGGCAGGTGGGGTAGGAGCGAGGGGGGCAGGCTCAAATGGGGTGGAGGTTTACAAAAGAAACTTTTCACAGCAGACTTCACATGGTCAGAACACTGTGAGGATCAATGAATGTTGGGCGACTGGCACTGGGTAGCCAGCCTCAAAGATACACAAATTAGACAAATAACTTTGTTCAGTGGCCATAGCAAATTATCCAAATCTAATGTTCAACCCACAGCAAAAAGGTCTCAGGTTTGATTCCTGGACCTGTCTGTGTGAAGATGGCATGTTCCCCTAACCTTAAGTGTCCATGCACACAATGTATCTGTACGTAGGTGTCTGTGAACATGAAAAGAAACGCATGGCTACAAATTGTTTTACAATCTCATTACAAGGAAATGGTATTTGAGCAGTTTCTCACAGCAAGAAGATCGAGTTAGATTCCTAGACCACTGGAGGCTAATCTGTGCTGTTTGAGTCTGCATAGTAAGTTTTTTCAGGTTAAGGTCTTTGGGAAATGTATCCTCTGCATTTGACCCATCCTTCAGTGCCACAAGGACCCATCCCCAGCTCTTGAGCTCAACTTGGTCAGGACTACTTTAGCTGGAGAATTTTACAATGTGCATGTTCTGGGTGGATGGGAGAAACCAGTGTGTCTGGAGGAAACCCACCCAGATACAGTGAGAAACATGCAAACTCCACTCAGAAAGGCCTGGGAATCAAACTTAAAACCATCCTGATGTGAGGCAACATTGCTACTACTCAATCTTTTAGGTGCTCCGGTTTTCTCCATCAACCAAAAAACGTACACTAACCTTACAGAAAAAGGGCCAAGGCTGCACTGTGGTCAGTCGCATTTACGCAATTACTATTCACAATTTAAACCAAAACTTTGCAGCTTTTTGCCAACATCTGTGGAGGAAAAAAAAGACTCCTGGAAGACTTTTTAAGACTGATCTCGTCATTTGCCTGTTACATGGCAGGTCAGCCAGGTGATGGGATTGGACACATTAGGGATTAAGGATTAAAAGTGGATTATGAAGGCTCCCTCCCCTGTCCTTGGATTTGGTGGTGACATATTCATACATGGAGATGGGACCGGTCCGAATGGTTAAGAAGAGGAGGATTTGGCTGGGAGCTGTAAGCCGGACGGGCGTCGGACTGGCAGGTTTTGACGAGAAAGCTTAGTCCTGCTGGATCCTGGAGTGACATGAATGATGATCTGGGTGTAGCGCGGAGGCTGGCGCTAACACCGTAGCTAGCCCCGGATTTTTCTGTGACTTCTTATAATCTTTTGACATAATAGTTTTCCCCATAAGGTCCTCTCCTCTAAGACGCTATAGAGTTAAAAGGACGGCAGCTCTGCAGGTTGCTGAGCTCTTTCTGGTCCTATATTATTCTGAGGTTTAAAGAGTGTTTTTTTCAGTTACGTTGTTTGTATTGAGGGAAATTGTAATATTAAAAGAAATATGTTGCGTTCATGTGACATTGCAACTTTCTGTAATTCACTAACATGGTTTAAAAACTGATCTGCAGGACAGGTCAGGATTCTAATTTTAATTTAACTGTCAGATTGCAGATTTGTTGACCTGTTTTTTTCTTGTTTCTTGTTTTGTTTTTTTCTAACATTCCAGGTAAAGCAATAGCATCTCCATGGAGACAAGTAGGTAGCAGACCCTCAACCACAAGAGTTGCACAATGCACCTTTAACTCTCAAGAGGGATCAGTCTGCTGAATTTGTTTGGGTGTACACTGAACTAATAGATAAGAGAAAATAAGAGAGAAAACAATCTTTACATAGATAGCATGTTTGACAGAATGTGCAAGGATCAACCTGGGTCAAAGTCAACAAGTATTTCTGAATTCTCAAATATTTGTCAGAATAAACAACTGAAATTTTATATTTCCACTTTCAGGTTTTAAATAAATGTGATTTGATTACAGATAATTATATAAAAAAGGAAAATTCCAAATTAAAAATGCATGAATGTCAGGACCTTATCGAAATTGAGCCGTAACTTTTTTTTTTTTACTTTTAATTACAAATAACATTAACTGTCAAGAGAGATCACAACAGTCTGCAGAATTTGGTTGGGTAGACTGAACTAATACATAAGGAAAACTCATGAGAAACCAGTCTTTTTGTTTGATAGAATGGGCAAGAATAGAATTTTACTTGTGAATTTTTAGCTAGTGCTGACCTTTGTCACACGAATCTGCAAGCATTTCTGAATCTTTTGAATTTTGGAAGGATAGACCATTAAAATCTTATAATTCCACTTCCAGTCTGTAAAGATATGTCATTTGATAGATAATTGTGTAAAAAAGGGAAGATTACAAGAAAAAACGTGTGAATGGCATCAGTTTTCCGAAATTGATCTGTAACTTTTCCTCCTTAAACATGTCACAAATGACACACCAATTCTTATGCCATGATCTTCCTATAGTGACGCAATCTATATGTTTGTGTGACCTATGCACCCAAACAAACCCAGTGATTACAGAGGCACACTTCTCCGCAGCTCTCCGCTATTCCTCCAGGCCCCTGAATGAGTTTAATCACATGTATTTTGTCTCTCCATCATCTCACATACAACTCTGTGGATGTACACGCTGAACAGCCCACCTCCTTCGCCCGCCGCCCCAAGTCTCGGCATCAGGCCAAGTCCGCCAAACCTCGTGCGAATGTCAGGATGTCTCCAAGTCTGACGAAGGAGGGATGAAGAGGGAGAAGTGGGTGCAGCTGGTTGCCTTTGTCTGAGCGCTGCCTATGGTCCTCGGAGCTCCGTACCCAGAGGGAGGGCGCGGAAAGATCCAGTAATGACATGCTAATGCGACTGATGCCGGAGAAAGCCAGCGCCATCGGAAATTGCGCCAATTCTCTGCCATAAATGGGCGACATCACCAAAAATAAGGAGAAGGGGGGAAGTATTCAGCGCGGAGTTTTATATGAAAAGTGATAAAAGCTCAGATAATTCCCAATAAAAAAAGATTTGGTGATGTGAGGAGCGGAGATAGGGAGGAGAAGAACGCGGGGAGAGCGAGGAGGGAAGGATAAAGGTGTAATTTTGGGAGGGGAAGAGTGCAAGTGTGCAAAGCCTGCTGGGAAATCTGCATGTGGAGGCTTTCTATGTGACAGATTGAAGACCTGTTTGAAAACCCTGTACAAAATAGCAGTAGTAACAGCTATACCATGCAGATGTGTTTATTACTGTAATACATTAACCAAAGCACAAAATCTCACCATAATGCATATAATTTTGGAGAAAAATTTGGGGAAGGAAGGGCATCTGATGTAGAATTTCAAAACCGTGTACTGAATATATATACATGGTTACGATTGTTATGGCCATTGTGAATGCATAGAATAAAAAATGTGCTGGTCACATGTTACATACATACTTTTGTCTGCTATAAGGTTCTACAATAAAAAAAAAAAAACAAAAACAAAAAACAACGCGTTAACTTTTGGCTCTCTGCACTAATTCACTCCCCCTTCAGAGCACTATCACAACACTTTCTGTATGTATCCTTTTAATGAAACTAACAAAGTTGTAATGTATGATACCATGCTTTTGTATATTATAGAAAATTGTGGGTTGCGTATTGGACAGAAGCGTAAGGAGGGTTCGAAAAGGCCCCAGGAGAGATCGCTAGATTACTGAAACATGCATGGATGAGATGTAAAACTTTGCATGTTTTTGATGAGAGCACAACATTATAATATGGTAGAAAATTCCAAAAAGTCGATTTTGCACGATGTAACTTTTTGGTTGGGGGTCCGTCACCTGCTTGTTTCTATGGATATGTCATTACTCTACCTGAAATGTTCCACAGTATGACATTAAACAGCTCTACCTTATATTTATTCAGTTACAGGTGGTTTTATAGCTCAAAAATACCTAGAAAAACAACATTCTGACTGTGAGCGGGGTCGCCTCGCCACAGATCTGACCTGTAACTTGGTCTGGTTTGGTCTCCATGAAGATAGAAAGGTCTAATTACGATACTGTGAAACATTCCAGACAATGCAATAAAATCTTGGAGAAAAGCACCTTTAAGAAAAACTAAACTGGATAATTAAAAATACAGAGCAGTGGCCGTGAATGAAGATTAATCAAACATGCACGAATCACTTTAAATAAAACGTTGAGGGAGTGAGTTTTTTTTTTTTTTTGTATTATCATAAATATACAATTGCAGATATAGTGTTCAGTGTAATCTCTTAATCTTGTTCTACAGCTGCTATTGGGGCTATAGCTGTGGTCCATTAGGAGACTATTTAAATTCACTTTACACTGCAGCCCTACATTATGCATAACATAATTGTCCTGGGGAAAATGTATGCTAATAATAAAGCTAACACACAATATTGCTAATTTTTTATTGTTTCCGTGGTTACCTCAATTTAAGTGGCATTAGCATGTGCATATGGACCAAACAAAGGGACACTTTAGGAGCAGAATGGTGGCTATACACTACTGCTACTGTTTATTCATTAGCACAAACACACGCATTTAATTTACAATATATCTGCGGCTATAAGAAACAATGCTTCTAATTAAGAAACAAATGGGCCACTCCATAAATTAGCGCTGCTTGTGTTCACGTTTTAATACAGAGGATTAATTAAAAGAATCCTGACTTTTCCACAATTACCCGCTTCCTCCTGTTTGTCACAGATTCATAAATAGAACAATGTTTCACACTGCACACCTGAGTCCTATCGGTCATGTGAATTGGTAAGAAAATGAAATTAAATGTAAAATTCTTAGCACATTTCATCATATAAATACAGCTGCCAGAAAAAATATGTGTTAATGTGTGTGTGTTTTTAAATGGTCCATATTATGTTATAATGTTTCCTCATCACAAACAGACCTGGAGTTGTGTTTTGTTTCATTTACACATGTTTAAGGCACAAACCCTGCAGATTCTTCTCTCAAACAGAAAACACTGTCATGTGGTAATACAAGTGTGTGTCTGTGTTTTAAACTCCATACACCTTCACTAGAATCATTTGGATTATTTCAGACCTGAGGAAAAAACAACTTTTGTGTGCTTTGAGTCACGTTATAATGCAAAAAAAAACATACCTGGAGTTGTGTTTTGTTTCATTCACACCCGTTTATTAGTCTGTTTACAGCTCCAAAGCTCAAAATGCTCAGTTCCACCTTGTGATGTCATGAAGCGGTTATTTTCAAGTTAACAGCTCCATGTACCTTTTGTTCAGTAGAGATTAGTAATTCCAGGTCTGAAATCACCCAAATGATTCTTGTGAAGGTGTACAGAGTTTAAAAACACAGTGGAGCACTTCCTGTATTACCACATGACATCATAAGCCTCAGCCATGTATGTTTTTGATGAGGAAACAACATTATAACATACAGTAGATCAGAAAATAGCGTCATGTGGGCTCTTTAACGTCATATTAACAGCTCTTTAGCCATTGTAGTGAAACTTTATTAAAATAATCCAAAGAAATCCTGTGTTGTGTAGCTGTAACTTTCATGTTTTAATTACTGCGCCATTCTTTTCCCTATTTGTTTTTACATGAAATTATTTTAAAAAAAGTTTCATTTCCCAGATAACCTCCTATCTGTCTTTACTATGACTATTTCCGCACACTGTAAAACTCCAGTCACACTCATAGCATTTGTTTGACTTGTTATTGTTAACCTCCAGTTCTGCACTACTGCCACCTCTTTAATTTTATTTCTGTGTGTTCGTAATGATCTATAGCTCAAGACCTGTAAAAAGAGGATCAAACCGAAATAATGAACCAGGAAAAAGAGGAGCAGGAGCGCGTGTCCCAAATCCGGCAGAGGAGCTAGCTCGCGCGGAGGTGTGGGTGTTAGCTAGTACATAATTGGCCCAGATACTGCAGGATGAAATATGCATGTCGGGGCGGCGTGGTTTTGAAAGGGGATCCGGTACGCGATGATGAAGTTGGACTATTTTTTCTACCGAGCACCCCACTGACACACTTAGAGCCGTACTGTACGCAAGTCCCACCCACGCAACACACAAACACACACAGATACAGAGATACGAAGACGAAGCCAAGTTCTGCAGAAGAAGAAAAAAAAAACATGATCAAAGCGCCGTGATAGGAAGGTGCTACTACTGTAAATAACAACAATACACTTATATTGTGGAGTGGTGCGGTTTAAAGGTGCATTGTGTAACTTTTCTGGTGGAGGGTCCGTCAGATGTGTTTTCTTCAAGGAGATGGTATTGCTTTGTCTGGAATGTTTCAAAGTACAGCATTAAACAGTTCTATTTTCAAAGAGACTAAGTTACAGGTCAGATCTGTGGAGCAGCGTCTCCACTCACAGTCAGAACGCCTGTTTCTCAAGGGTTTTTTTTGTGTATGGACTTTAAAGGTTCTACATTATATACAAAATCGACCCTTGTGATCTCTTCAAAACATACCCACAGTTGTGTTTTGCTTCATTTTTTATTTCAAATTATTAGTCTGTCTACATTTACAAAACGCAGATTGCTTTGTTCCACCTTGTGATGTCATGAAGCGGAAGTTTTCAAGTTAACAGCTCAGTAAAGACTGGCAAATCCACAGCTGAAATGATCCAAATGATTCTAGTAAAGGTGTATGGAGTTTAAAAATACAGTGGAGCACTTCCTGTATTACCACATGACATCACAAGGTGTGTTTTCTGTTTGAGAGATGAATTCAGAGTAAATACGCAGGGTTTATGTGTTAAACATGTGTAAATGAAACAAAACACAACTCCAGGTCTGTTTGTGATGAGGACACGAATTATAACATAGATCAGAAAATATTGTAATACAAGCCCTTTAAATCATGGTTTTGTTTAATTCATCTGTTCATTTCAATAGTTTTACAGTGTTGAGACAATATTAATTTGTCAATAAACGTGTAATTTCTTTAATTGATCTTTATCACTAATCAATCTGAAAACGCTCTATCTTTGCTAGAACTACTACAGAGGTGTCCCGGGGCAAAAGACGGGGGTAAACTCCGCTCCCTCTGCCCGTCTGCCCCTCCGCTCTCCTCCCTCCCTGCCTCCTAACCCCTGGAACCAGCTAAAACAACCACACAGCCCCTTCTTTCTCTCATTCTCTCTTTCTCTCTCTACCCCAGCCACTAACGCTTTGGCAGCCACTACAGTGAGGGCCTTGGCACAGCTCTGCCACTGCTGGGCGGGCGAGTGAGATAGAGACGCACAGAAGGAGTGAAAGAGAGAGAGAGAGAGGGGGGACCTTATTGAAATGAGTGGATTGTGCGATTGGCATATGCTGCTTGTTTCGGCTCAGCGTTGGCTTCGTGTCCTGGTTCGGAGCACCCATGGGCTCCCTGAAGTGATGCCGAACACAGCGCAAGAATGAGGGGAAAGCGCATATCCACAACGGGGGTTTTGGCCTTTGTACGGACAATCAATTAAAATCCATTTATTTCCTCCTTTTTATTCATTCCGAGCCCGCTCCGAAGCCAACGCTGGTTAAATCTGGCCCGCGGAGAGAGGAGAGCGTGGCCAAAATGGAGAAGGCCGCTCCAAGCCTGAAGGCAGCAGCTGACAGACTTGAAGAAGGACAGAATGAATGGAGGAGAAGAAAAAAACAACGGCTGGTCTGCATTAGAGACATTATAGACACACAAAGAGGAGCGGTGGACCTCTCCCAAGGCCCGCTGCCCGAGCACGAGGCTGGCGCAGGTTAAAAGTCTATTTACTGCGGCTGTAATTGGTGCACACACATTCAACACATATGTCACATGTTAGAGGATTGAAAAGAGCATGTCCAATAAGCAGCAAATGAAGATGGTATGGAAATGCTTATACAGGAGGATTACGGTAGGAAAATGTTGGTTTAAGAATGACTTTGAACAGGTATAGAGACCTTTTTTGAATATTTTTACAGGACTGGACTTGACTTGAAATTGATGTTTATGTAATTCGTGTTTTTTGTATAGTCTTGTGTATGTGTTGACTGTGGAGAGATGTTTGTTTTGTCTTTTTGTCTTTCATTTTGTTTAATTAAAAAATAATAATAAAATAAATAATAAAAAGAATGACATAATTTAAGGTTGTACGGTTAAGGTACACTTTATTGTCCCCATAGTGAAATTTGTCCTCTGCATTTGACCCATTTGTACAGCAATCACGTTAATCGATTCTTATATTATACTGACACTCTTAAAACGTATATTTTTTGGAAGGCTTTCACATTTAAAGATGCATTATGTAACATTTTTTGGTGGAGGGCACACCATCTGCTTAACTCCAAGTAGATGTTATTGCTTTATTAAACTTATCTCACTGGAGACAAGATCATGGTTGGATGAATTTTCTTGCCAGATGCCCTACCTGTTTCATCAGCGCTGGAGTAGTGGGCAACGAACTGGCAAATCCTTACAAATTCTTAAACCACTGCACCACTCCTGCACAACAGTTTAATTTTCTAGCATAATTATACTTTTACATAAAGGTGCACTGTATAACTTTTTTCTGTTACTTGAGAGGCTATTGCTTTGCCTGAAATGTTCCACAGTATGGCATTAAATCAAAAGATTTAGCATATGGTTGTTTAATACCTTGAGAAAGATGCATCCTGTGTGAGCTGGGTCACCTCTCCACACATGTGAACTCTCTACTGTGGAACATTTCAGGCAAACGAAACAGCATCTCCATAAAGTCCATCAAGCACACAATGAACCCACACCAGAAAAGTTACGCAATGCGCCTTTACAATAAAACAAGGGAATTCAGTGGAAATCTTAGTCCATTTGTCTCCCCTCTCTCCCTCCCCTCAGGCTCCCCACATCCTTCCTCCTCTGTTCCTCTGTAGCTCTGGCCACCCTGGTTCCTGTGCGCTACCTGAAATATGATCTTACAATCTGCCTGAGATTCCCACTCTGTGCCTATGAATAATACAGTGAATCTGACAGTAGCCAGTTTAACATAACAACTGCATCAGCCATGACGCTAATTGACCTCTGATGTTTCCACTTATGGGCAGAAGATACAGAGAGGAGGAAGAGGGGGGAGATAAGGATGGGAGGAGAGGGGAGGGATGGATGGGGTGGTCAGGGGGGGTAGAGGAGGAGAAGAGACCCCCCCCCCCCCCCCCCAAAATAGAGAAGTCAAATATCGTACAAGAGAAAGAGTAGAAACAAGGCCTGCAGTGAATTGTGGGTTCAGACAATACTGTAAACTGTAGAAAGAAGTGGACTACAGGAGTGTCACCCATAACGTTTGGCTGCAGTCAAATGAAGCTCACTGTGGGTAGCAGTTATGGGGTGAATTTGGTGCGGAGTATCATATTAGGAATAGGATATTTTTACGGATAAAATAGCTAAATAAAACACGTGAAAACCCGGTTAATACAAACATTTTAAAACCAAAATTATTAACTCACAGCAGCGGTTACAGAGAGAGGGGTGAGATTTTCAGTGTATGTCAATTGGAGCCAGAGTTGATGGACCCATAAACGCCCCTATGTCTACTTCCGAATATTTGGAACGCGACAGCTACAGTCCCTGACAAAAGTCTTGTCGCTTATCCATTTTGTAGAAACAAAAGCTTATAACCTGACTTTAAATTAATCGATTGGTTTTAGAAATGTCTCATATGAAAGCTAAAACCCTCCCAAATTATGCTCAATATACTAAAATAAATTTGCTTCACTGAAGAAAGATTGATCATTTAATGAACACAGAAAGGTCAGATTTTGGCAAGACAAAAGTCTTGTCGCCTACAGAAAATTGAACAAATAATTTACTTCAAATTCAAAATTATGTTGCATAACGTCAGTGAATTAAGTAGTGGTGCTGTGAGATCCATATTTAATATCTTGTATGACTTCCATGAGCTTGAAGGACTGCATCCATGTGGTTCGACAATGATTCATACAATTTGTTGATGAAGTCATCAGGAATAGCAAAGAAAGCAGTCTTACATGCCTCCCAGAGTTCATCAAGATTCTTTGGTTTTGCCTTCCATGCTTCCTCTTTCATTCTACCCCAGACATGCTCAATGATGTTCATGTCTGGTGACTGGGCTGGCCAGTCCTGGAGCACCTTGATCTTCTTCGCCTTGAGGAACTTTGATGTAGAGATAGAAGTATGCGATGGAGCACCATCCTGCTGCAAAATTTGACCCCTTTTATGGTTGGGAATGTAAGAGGTAGCTAATACTTCTTGATATTTTAGGCTATTGATATTGCCTTCCACCCTGCAAATGTCTCGCACACCCCCATACTGGATGTAACCCCAGACCATGATTTTTCCGCCACCAAACTTAACTGTTTTCTGGGTGAACCTTGGATCCATGCGGGCTCCAGTAGGTCTCCTGCAATATTTGCGGCGGCCACTTTTCCAGTGTCCATCCTTTTAGCAGGCTGTGGGCCTTGGCAAATGCCACACGGTTTTTTAATTGCCTTTTGTTTAGTGCTGGTTTCTGTGCACTGATTCGACCATGGAGGCCATTTCGAGACAGAATTCTACAAACTGTTCTGGTTGACACAGGGACTTGAGGTGACCAGGCCTGGTGGAGCTCTGCTGCAGTGGAAAAGGGGCTGGCCTTGGATTTTCGAATCAACAAACGGTCCTCCCGAGCAGTTGTCTTGCGGGGTCTGCCGGACCTGGGCTTGTCAAAAACATCTCCAGTCTTTTCAGATCTTTTTTTTATTATTTGTACTTGACGCTGAGACACATTGAAGGTGTCAGCCACCTCAGCAGTGGATCTGGTCTTCAGCCTCTTGATAATTAACGCTTTGGTCTCAGGGTGGATCTTAGGCATGTTGTCAGAGGTCAAGTTGCAGTTGATGTGAAGGTCTGGTGTGCTGGGGTTCTTTTTATACACACCCACTAATTGATTGATCAGTAACTGATCACAGGTGAGGCTGTAATCTAGGATTGGGTGGATCATATGACAAGGCGACAAGACTTTTGTCTTGCCAAAATCTGACCTTTCTGTGTTCATTAAATGATCAATCTTTCTTCAGTGAAGCAAAATTATTTTAGTATATTGAGCATAATTTGGGAGGGTTTTAGCTTTCATATGAGACCTTTCTAAAACCAATCGATTAATTTAAAGTCAGGTTATAAGCTTTTGTTTCTACAAAATGGAAAAGCGACAAGACTTTTGTCAGGGACTGTAGTGGGTTAGCTATGTCCATTAATATATACAGTCTATGGTTCGAACCAAACCATTTTCAAACACATTTTCTTATTTTGATGTATAGAAATGTATCATAAAAACATTGTGTGAAAGTATATAGCTGGAAGTTATATATATATATATATATATATATATATATATATATATATATATATATATATATATATATATATATATATATATATATCTCCTTGGTATATGCCACATTTGATGGCCTCAGCCAAATCATTGACCGCACTGGCTATGGATACCGACTCAGAAACGGGGCCACCATCAGCCACCTCCTCTACATGGATGACATCAAGCTGTACGCTAAGAGTGAGCGGGACATCGACTCACTGATCCACACCACCAGGATCTACAGCACAGACATTGGAATGTCATTCGGGCTCGAGAAATGTAGTAGGATGGTGACAAAGAGAGGGAAGGTAGTCCACACAGAGGGGGTCTCACTCCCAGAGGGAACAATAGCAGACATTGAGGACAGTTACAAGTACCTTGGTATCCCACAAGCAAATGGCAACCTTGAAGAGGCAACAAGGAAAGCGGCTATGGCCAAATACCTGCAACGAGTAAGGCAAGTCCTAAGAAGCCAGCTCAATGGCAAGAATAAGGCACAGGCAATAAACAGCTATGCCCTGCCAGTGATCAGATACCCAGCAGGAATCATAAACTGGCCAAAGGAGGAGATACAGACCACAGACGTTAAGACACGAAAGCTCCTGACCATGCATGGAGGGTTCCATCCCAAATCCAGCACCCTGAGACTGTATGCGAGCCGGAAGGAAGGAGGCCGAGGACTAGTGAGTGTGGGAACCACTGTCCAGGATGAAACAGTCAAAATCCATAAGTACATCAAGGATAAGGCCCAAACAGATGATGTGCTCAGGGAATGCCTCAGACAGTGGAGGTCAGAGGAAGAGGTGCTGGAGGGACCATCATGGCAGGACAAGCCCCTACATGGGGCATACCACCGAAACATAACTGAAGTGGCTGATATCAAGAAATCCTACCAATGGCTGGAGAGGGCAGGTCTGAAGGACAGCACAGAGGCCCTCATCCTGGCTGCACAGGAGCAGGCCTTGAGCACCCGAGCAATAGAGGCCCAGATCTACCACACCAGACAAGACCCAAGGTGTAGGTTGTGCAAAGAGGCTCCTGAGACAGTCCAGCACATAACTGCAGGGTGTAAGATGCTGGCAGGGAAAGCATACATGGAGCGACACAACCAAGTGGCGGGCATAGTGTACAGAAACATCTGTGCAGAGTACGGGCTGGAGACCCCAAGGTCAAGGTGGGGAACTCCCCCAAAGGTTGTGGAGAATGAGCGTGCCAAGGTCCTGTGGGACTTCCAGATACAGACTGACAGAATGGTGATGGCGAACCAACCAGACATAGTGGTGGTAGATAAGCAACAGAACAAAGCCGTGGTGGTGGACATTGCAATACCAAGTGATGGTAATATCAGGAAAAAGGAACACGAGAAACTAGAGAAATACCAGGGGCTCAAGGAAGAGCTGCAGAAGGCCTGGAAGGTGAAGGCATCAGTGGTGCCCGTGGTGATCGGAGCACTCGGGGCTGTAACCCCCAAACTGGAGGAGTGGCTCAAGCAGATACCCGGAAAAACATCAGACATCTCAGTCCAGAAAAGTGCAGTACTAGGAACAGCAAAGATACTGCGCAGAACTCTCAAGCTCCCAGGCCTCTGGTAGAGGGCCCGAGCTGATGAGGGTGAGAGAGACCAACCACCGTGGAAGGTGAGGAACACATTTTTATATATATATATATATATATATATATATATATATATATATATATATATATATATATATATATATATATATATATATACCGTAATTTCCGGACTACTGAGCGCACCTGAATATAAGCCGCATCAACTAAATTTTCAAAGAATTTTATTTTTGTACATATATAGGCCGCACCTGTCTATAAGCCGCAGGTGTCCACGTCTTCAAGAAGTTTTCAAGTTCCGAGCATCTGCTTGTATTGCCTCTGAAAGCTTTTGTCGTCTTTTTGCATTGAGTCAGTTCGTCACGCTGCCGTCGCCAGCGTCTCACCATCGACTCATCGATGCCGCGCTCACGTGCAGCAGCTGTTTCCTTCTTTGACAATCAGATCAATTGTCTTTAACTTCAAAGCTGCATCATATGCATTTCTTCGTATGTTTTCCATGAGGAGGGTGTATGTATGAAGCACAAAATAACTGTTCAAAACAAAATCAGACGAGAGTCTTCCTCAGCACATCATCTCTTCACCTGTCTGTCTCGCTCTTGCGCCCCGTCACTTGGCGCTCTACTGCGCATGTCTCGAGCTGAAAGAGCCGCTGTCCTGTCTTGTATCATGTCAGTGTCTTGTAGGATTTCAGCAGATTTCAGGCTCTCCCGGGGGTCGGGGTTAGTTGTATCGATCATGTATGAGTGGATGTCCAGCTACTGAAGTTTGAGACGTTTCGTCTCGTCATTTACGCCTCACCTGCATTTAACACATACGGGTCATTAAGACGTATCCCACTCACTAATGTTCATTTAGCAGCAGAACTTATTTGATCACGCAGCGATAAACTGTTTTAGTGCTGACAACAGCGCTAGCGAGTGTTCTAACTAACCCTAACCCATGTTCACCGCACAGACAGCGGCGCTTTCTGCACTCAAGCTGCAAGCGCATCCGCTGTGTTCATAGACGAATAATCCGTCCATATATGAGCCGCATCGGTGTATAAGCCGCAGGGTTCAAAGTGTGAGAAAAAAGTAGCGGCTTATAGTCCGGAAAATACGGTATATATATATATATATACACAGCATATATTTTGTATTCAAATCCTCAAAGTAGTAAAAAATAAATCAATTAATAAATTAAAAACACTGAACGAGAGGGTGTGTCCAAACCTTTGCCTGGTAGTGTGAGTTTGACAGTGTTTCTCACATTGTGGTACAAATACTGCTGGTGGTAACAGGCTGCTTCTGGTGGTACACAAGGCCCTTAGTTGATTATTCACTAGCAAGGACCACGCCACAACAATGGAATATGATAAAGATATTTATTGACGGTGGATAAATCGAGAGAGCTGTGACACGGACGGTGTTGTCGCGATAGGCTGTATAAATAGGGCTTCTGGGTAACTGAAGGTGTGGTTGAGATGAGCTGTGGTTGGCTGGCGAGGAGGTTGAGGTGTGGTCCAGCTCCTAAATCTAAGTTAATCATATTAACTCCACTTACTTAGAACTACCTAATCTATGGTTTCCTCTAATTTTATATCTGCTACATTCTAATCTTGGACCATTGTAGCTCCAATCTCTAATTTAGGCCTGATATAGTCTGGGTTTGGATCTGGTGGCACTGGGAGAGCCAAATATTTGCATAGGGGGCAATAACTGACTTTTATGAGTTTGTTGACGTGATGTTATTTGCTCATTGTATTTGTCTCATTCTGCACCTTAATCTTACTTGTCAGTGCCCAGTCTTGTCCGATCTGAAGCTAAGTAGGTCTGGGTCTGGTTAAGACTTGGATGGGAGACCGCTGGGTCCCACGGTGGTGCAGCAGTGGCTCTAGTGCAAACTGTTGGTGTGTCCTTATGCAAAACACTTCACCAACTTTGTCTAGAATGAATGTGCGTGAATGAGGGGCCGATGGTGCAGACTGGCAGCCTCACTTCCATCACTCTGCCCCAGGGCAGTTGTGGCTACAGTAGTTGCTTGCCAACTTTGACTTTTCATGGTGTTCATTCCTCTTACCTCACCAGCCAGGACCACACGCTTTGACAAAACTTTACAAGCTGTGTCTTGGAGCTGTGTCCTGTCTCCCAGATTTCAGAGGGTGGATTAACCAATCAGAGAGATGCATAGAAGGAGTGAGAAACAGCGCAGATTTTTGCAGAATCAACAATCAAAGCACCAAACATATTTATATCAGGTAAAAGAAGTTATATATTTTATTCTGAATCTTACGAGAATTCTGTCAGGCATGGTGGCTGAGTGGGTAGCACTCACGCTTCACAGCTTCGATCCCTAGGTGGCCCAGGCTTTTCTGTGTGGAGTTTGCATGTTCTCCCTGTGTCAGGATGGGTTTCCTCCGGGTACTAGCCTGGGAGATGGGTCCCCGGGCGTGGTATTGCTGTGCCCTCTGCTGAGAAGATGCCACAGAGGCATTGAGGATGGGTCAAATGCAGAGGACAAATTTCTCTATGGGGATAAAGTATCTTTCTTCCTTCTTTCTAGAATTTTCAAGAGGATATGTCTTCAGCATTTGAGAGACACGCTACAAATTAGCAGCTGTGGTTGGATCGTCTCAAGTTTGGACGGAGGTTTCTCACGGTCTATGGTCTGATTCCAGACAGGGTGCAGAAGGGACTGGCTGGTCAGGCAAAAAATTACACCAAAAGCAACAATAAAAAGAAAAAGAAAAAAAAAAAAAAACAGTACTAATCTAGGTGTAAAGCAGATCTAACCCTTTATAGACGATCAGAAGAAGAAACAAAGGACAAAATATATCGAACTGTTGCCCTTGATTCTTAGACCTTTTCTAATGGTACAGAATGATATAATGTTATAATGGTATATTACTGTATGACATTACGCTCCACAGTACAGCAGGACCACTCTCTCTCTCTGCTATAGTGTTGCTGGTGTCTCTATGGCATGTAAAGGCACCTGTTTGGTTGGGAGGGCCAGGGGCTGGGCTGTTTCATATGCAGATGGGAGCCACCTCAGAGGGGGGTGACATGAAGGCCTCCTCTGCTCCTCTCCCCCTCCCCCCTCCTCCTCCTCCTCCCCCCCCCCCCTGTCTCCCATGGGTGCAGAGTAAAGGCCATAGCAGGTACAGAGACATGAGGATTTGAATAATTCTGCATCATAGACACTGGCTGCATAACAAAAGGTGAGAGGAGAGACGTATAGGAGTGGAAATAAAACAGCGGTCCATACTGAAAGACACTGGGGTTGTTGCAGTGAATGAGAATCAGGTCATTTGATTCACTCTGCCGTACCGTTAGCACATACATACATCAGTTTGCAGTCATTCAAAAGAGAAAGGCTTTAAAGTACATATGTTACAGACTCAGACTTAGACTTAGACTTACTTTATTGATCCACAAGGGAAATGCCTTGGACACAGTAGCTCACACATCACAATATATTAGAATAACAAAGAGCAAAAATACAAATGGTAATAATAAATTCTAAATAAGTAGCACAAAAAAATAGCAAGAGACTGGAGTCAATAAGGCGTAATTGTATGTACGTAAATGCACATGTACAAGTGAAAATAAAATAGAAAATAAGTAAGAGGTCGTAAGGAAACGTGCAAAGATGATATGATGATGACAGAATCCTGAATCTCTTCACAGTAGCAGTAGCCCCTGATTTAATATTTTGTTATAAAACTTAGAAAATAAATGATCAATATATATATATTTTTTATTACTGTTGGACATATCTGCAAGTTGCCATTTAAAGCAGACCTTTTCTGATTCGTTCATGTTTGAGCAATCTTTAATCACTTATTTTCGAGACGACATATTGCCGTTCAACCCCCGTTTTCATCACAAGGTGGAGCAGAGCATTTTGAGCTTTAAAGATGTAGACAAACTAATAATAAAGGATTACTGAATGAAACAAACTCCAACTCCAGGTATGTTTTTAAGGAGAATGATTTAAAGCTCACAAGAGTCAGTTTTGCATAATATAGGACCTTTAAAATCTATGACAATTGTATTTGCTTGTTACTTGAGCTAAATAACAAAACAAAAAACATATCTTACTTTACAACCAACTTATAGCAATACAAGATCTATAACAATATTGAAAATTATAACTCTCTGCATTGAGCTACCAGTCTTTTAATTATCTGTGCATTAGGTCCAATTGTGCAGATCATTCCCTGTGTTTACGCTCTCCCCTGTGGCCCCGCCTACTTCCTGTTCAATTAAACCAAACAAACTCACGTCTGTCTCATCACATTCTTCTGTAATTGCGACAGCGTAGTCAGCAAAAACCCAGCCACACGTCGTCATAATCACTCAAATATTAAACCACGCTTCTCTACAACTTCATTTGAGACCTTTTTTCTCTCGTATTGTATAGAAGGTGATATTAACAGGCTAATCACGTTTTGAAAATTGAAATATTAGCACTTATTAAAACAGTCATCTTGTCAAGTACCAGATATGCCTTAGATTACAATAGAAACAGTGAGGTCCCCATTGACTATAATTACAGGCGACCCAGCCACTTACAAATACCCATTATTATGAAGAAATTCTCCTCTCTGAAAATGAAAATATGATTAGTCTTTTTGTGAGAGAACCCTTTCAATTCATTTTTTTTTTTTTTTTTTTTTAATCACAGCTAATCTTTGTGCAGCCACAGACAGACGGAATAGCGATAGTGTCCCTCAGAAACGCACTGAATACACGGACAAGCCAAGCACCTCTCTTTCAAAATGGCTTCTGGAAAGTAAAACATGAAAACGCTAAGAATCTGTTATACTATTTTTAATCACAAAGGAGAGGATTTGGTGTCTGCGTCTCTAATTTATTCATTCAAAAGTCCTGAAATGTGAGCAGAGGGTGAAGGAGCACACAAGCTGTTTTTTAACTCTGCCACTCAACGCATTTCTTTTTACGAAGCTTCATTAAAAATAGTTCAGATTAGATGTGTTTTGTTTTATCCCCATGAAACGCACAAATATGGCGATATATTTTTTTAGTTGTGTTTATTCAAGTATTCAGGAAGTTGCCCGCTTTTGTAGAAGTGCTGGGTTTGTTTGTTGAAATTCACATGTTTGAACAGGATGGATTTTAGACCAGATGCCCTCCCTGACACAGCTCCATGCATCCAGGTTTAGATGCTGATTTAATGCATCTTGATAATTTGTCAACTGGACTGCACATGCGTTAAAAGACTTATTATTAAAATGCAAAAAAAACAAACAAAAAAGAACATTTTTTTTTTATTTTTCATCAATGTAAAACTTTGAGTCCTCACATTTGCATATGGTACATACAAATAAATGCAGTAAAAAGCCTTAACGTAAAATTATTTCAGATTTTAAAAGAAGGTGGAATTGAATCTAATTTATTGAATCAAATTTTGAAATAAAATGATTAAGTACATTTTGCAAAATTAAACAATAAAATAGAATATACTGTATATGATACCTCCATTCTCTTTCTCTCTCGCTGTCACACACACATACACAAACACACACATACACAGCTCCAGTGGACAGTGTGGCCTCTTCTCACCCCTCTGCCTCCCCTCCTCCTCTCACTCCTCCTCTCAGTGCCCTCATCTTCCCCCCTTCTCTCCCTCCTCTTCATCCACTCCTCTCCTCTCCTCGGGTCTCCGTGCGCTCAGAGGATGATTCATTCCACAGTAGTTTTATCTGACCGGAGCAAGTGTTCTACACACAGCGGTCATCCCCTCTCACCTCTCCCTCACTCCCTCTCTTCCTCTTGTCTCTCTCCTTCATTTTTTTCTTTCTATAGAAATATCTACCCCCTCTCTCTCTCCACCTCTTGCTGTTTCTCATCCTCTCCAGTCTCTTATGTCCCTCTTTCTCCTTCTACTCTCTCTCTCTATCTCTCAGCCCTTTCACTCCATCCCACTGTCCCTCTCTCTCTGTTTCTGTCTCTCCTTCTCTCTCTTTCCCACTCCCCCTCCTTCTCCAGCCCCCTTCTCTCTGTCTCTCTCTCTCTCCCCTTGCCCCCGTTTCCCTCTCTTCCCTTTCTCCCTTTCTCTGTCTCTCTTCCCTCACCTCTCTCTCTCTGTCCCTCCCTCTCTCTTTCTCTTGTAGATTTAACTTCACATGTGTCAGCTCTCACGCTTTGGCCCTGCCTCTTGTTCTTCGGCCTTTCGTACAACCTGTCTGAGAGATAAGACCCTTTTTTTTTTTTTCTTTTTCATTCCAGCACGCTCGCTCTCTCCCTCTCTCACTGTCTTCCCCTCTCTCTCCCTCCCCTTCTCTCTCTCCCTCCCTCTGTTCCTGCACTCTGGAGGAGGAGGGAGGGAGCAGGGCGCACAGGAGCGGAGCAGCTTTCCCACTTCATCCTGTCAGTGCCGAGGATAAGGAGTCCGTCGGAAAGTTCATTAATTCGTGGTAACCTGTGCACGCTCAGGGCTAATACCCCCTGTGCTCTATTGATGTAGCAGTTCCCAGGGTGAAAGAGCCGCTTTAGCCATTCAACTCACGGCTCCTCACCGGCTCCTCACCGGCTCCTCATCGGCCTCTGCTGCAAGAACTCTGCGTTATTGCACCTGTATGTGGAGAGGTATGGATCAGGATCAGAGTTAACAGGTATAAAAAATATTAGCAAACGATTATGTAGTTTAAAAGTTTGAAAATTGTACTGGAAAGAGAACAGAATAAATGTTTTAAAAATGTAGGTATTTCCTATATACAATTAAAAAGACTCACCGGCTCAGGCCTAGTCACATTCATGGTTGTGGCATCAAATAATTATAAGTTCAAAGTTTGTAAATTGTATTAGAGAACAGAATAAATGTTATAAATATGCAGCCTTTTTCTAAATACAATAAAAAGACATTCATAGTTGTTGCATCACAATGAGGAATCTTTACCTTCTTGCAACTTTTTGGCCAAAAGACTAAAATAAAAGCAGGTTATTTTTTTTGTTTTTGTTTATATTTTGGTTTGTTTATTGCACTGAAAACTGCATCCTTACTCGGCGTGTGCCTGCATCTCCACAAACCTGACTCTTATTATCCTAGAGAAGGCCTCCTCCTTCTTGTTTCTATGGAAATGTTGTTCCTTTGGCTACCAGCTTCCACAGTATGGCATAAAATATATCTATATCTACAGAGAATGTTCTGAAGGTGCAGTTCCTGGCCTCCCATATTAACCAGGACCAAATCCTTCTTACCTTCCAAGATTTTTTTGCAAACTCAATAAGGAGAGTTCAGAAGGCCTCAACTTTTGCTGAGAAGAAAGCTTTACTTAGTCTACTATTCTCTAATGGAAGTCAACCCTCAATGTAGTTCAAATGAGGTACATTATAATTCCTTCTGTAGTGTTATATAGTTCCTACAATATCAGTGTCTCTAATTCATAGAGACACTGAACAAAGTGGAGTTCTTTCGCCCCATTAGCTTACCCAACCTGACAACAGAGTAATATGTATGAAAATGAGCCAGTGAACCCAAATCCTGCCTTAGCAAAGAGTTTTGTCCCATAAGCAGCCTTCTGTTCTCTGCGAGATGAGAAGCTTATACCCAAAATCTGCAGTCCAACGCCTGCCACCTCCTTCTTTCACAGAGGTGCACAGACTTAGAGCGCACGGAGCCCTTTTAATAGTTTCCTGGTGCAGTTGGCATGGTAACTGGTACAAAACAGCGCTGTGATAAACCTGACCAAAAACCTCCCCGAACTTGCTATAATCTTCGGACAATCTTCGTATTAACGTGTAGCGCGTGCCCAAAACCTGCTCCCGGGGATAAAACGGGGTTCCAAAATCATTACCACCAAAGTCCTTTTTATTGCCCCGTCCAAGGCAACGCTTTTTAATTTGGGGCAAAAAATGAATAGTTTTACTCCAAGTCCCAGGAGGAAATGGTTAGAGAAATATGAAAAGGGGACAAAAGATATCTGGTGGCCTACACTGCAAAAAATATACATGAACATTAAATGGCTTTAATTCAGAACATTAAACTTGTTTTTAGAAAGTTTTTATATACTTTTTAGACTTGTTTTAAGGTATCTGTGTCAGTTTAAAGGGCCCATATTATGTTATTTTTTGATCTATAATGTTGTTTCCTCATCACAAACAGACCTGGAGTTGTGTTTTGTTTCATTCACATATTTAGGCTTCAGTCTTCCACCTTGTGATGTCATGTGGTAATCCAGGAAGCGCTTCATTGTGTTTTTAAACTCCATACACTTTCAGCAGAAACATTTAGATAATTTCAGCCCTGGAATTTACAATCTTTTCAGAGCAAAAGGTAAAAGGTAGATGCTAACTTGAAAACTACTGCTTCATGTGTGTTTTGAGCTTTGGAGATGTCAAGATTAATAATAAAGGATTATCCAAACATGTGTGAATGAAACAAAACACAACTCCAGGTATGTTTTTGATGAAGTAACAACATTATAACTTGCCTTAAAGCTCACAAGAGTCAAATTTTACGTAATATAGGACCTTAAAATAACAAAACACAACTAAACAAACATTCTGACTTCATGTGATTTTGACTATTCCGTTTTTACAGTGTGTGTGTAAATCTATCATAGTGTGTGTTAGTGTATGGGACATTGTGCTGGCATAAGCCCTTTTAGCTTCTATGGCTCTGATTAAAACTGCACATTAACAGGCTCCGGGCTCCACAGACATGGTCCAACACTGAGACCGGATCTGTATTTATTTATGATCCTGTCCACGAAACAAGCAGTGAGTGAATGAGTGGCCCTGCTCTAGACTCTGTGCTTTATGTGTTTAGTGCTGTAGTCATTCATAAAGGGCTGACCACTACAATCACCTCATCTGATTCAACGCTCTCCGGACACGTCCTGTAATGTAATGCGGCGTACGAGTGCGGGCAGGTGGCGTAGAGTGGAAACTGGATGACACAAGTATGAAAAATAAAGAAATTGAGTTTACATGATTGTGACGTTCTACATAATTTGAGATAAAGGTGCTACATTTAGACGAAATTGATTTTTGTGAGCGTCAAGTCATGTTGTTACCTCCTCAAAAACATACCTGGAGTTGTGTTTTGTTCCATTCGAGCATGTTTGAGTAATCCTGCATTTTTAGTCTGTCTACATCTCCAAAGCTCAAAATGCTCTGTTCCAATAATAATAAAAAAAAAACGTACAACATTTCATTTCTGAGTGAACAGTAAGCATTTTGGGTACCACATTTGAAGAAGTGACACATATTTCCCTGTATCTTGTTACAGTTGTTAAACAAAAAAATGATTGATTTAAACCTTTCAGTAACAGAATCAGGAGGTGGCCCTAAATCCAAATTCACTGGAAAATGTTTTTCAAATTGCTGTTTTTGTAATGTAATGTAATGCAGATTTTGCGTAGAAAAGGTGTGAATAATGTTTGTTTTTTTTTTGTTGTTTTTTTTTATTTATTTATTTATTTATTATTTTTAATGCATCTTTACATTGTTATCAATTTTATGTCTGGAAAAAAAAAAGTGCAAATTACTGTGACTTATGTGGAGGAAAAAAAGAAAAGCACTGAATAAATTGCAAATTTAAAAAAAGTGAATAATGTTTACATTTAATTTTCCATGCATTCGTAAGGGAAGGTATTGCAAGATTTTTATTGTACATTATTGGCTGCTGAAGTGTCTTTTTAAAAGTCTTGAAATGTCTTTTTAGTCTATTTCTACAACAATGTCCATTCAGCTCATGAACGTACAAAATAACATGTACCACACCCACTGTAGAAATAAATGTATGTAATTTAAAGTTGCACTGTCACTTCTCTCATGGAGGGCTCGACATCTGCTAGTCTTCATGGAGAGCTTATTTCTTTCCTCGCACTGTTCTGAGTATGAGTATGACATTAAACGTCATCTCCAAGTAGGTGATGCCTCCAGGACAAGTTATAAGTTATAAGTAAGCTCTGTGGAGAGGTGATCCTGCTCACACTAAACTTTTTTCAGGGTATTTGTTGAGCAAACTGTAATTGAATATATGCAAAATATGTTACATCTCTATGAAAACAAGCTACTGCTGCGCCCTCCACCAGAAAAGTTCCATAGTTCAACTTTAAAGTTATGTATTCACTGCCAGTATGCTTTCTTTTAAATTTAACCTTGTCACGTGTAGACACTTTCATCTAGAGACAGTTCACTTTTACTTTTCTCTTCACTTTACTGTACCAGCACCACAACAGAAAGGCAAACTGCGTCCTTTATTGTTTAATATTGGAAATCCAACTAAAACCCAATCTAAGTCTTACACCTGCGATATTGTTCAGACTGAAAAGCATATCTCCAAAAGTTTTGCAGAACCTCTCCATTGTCAGTATTGATTCTCACAGTACAGAGAGGGATGTGGATTAAGTACATAGTGATTTTAAAAACGCTGTGCAGGCGAAAGCATGAGAAAACATCAATAATTCTGCTTTTGTTCTTTGACTTTGCTGCTGCGCTCAAAATGTTTCTTTCCCTTTTATTTCAGCAGAGCCACAGCTGTCATTTAAAACTGTTCTCAGTGCAAGGTCTAAACGTACCTGCATAAGTTTGTAAAAAAAAAAACTTGTCATACATATAAACCAACTGTAAGTAAATCCTTTTAAATGTTGCCATCGTTTATTAGACCACTATGAATACTCTGCTCTCACGCCAACTCATTTCATATCTTCTTCAGAAATGTAGACCTATTGAAATTCATTTTAAACAACTGCCCTTTCTATTTGTTTATTTTTTATTTTTTAATCTATTTTTATCTGTGTTATTTTTTTAGCAAAGTTTTGAGTGTAGTGGTACTTACAGATATGATGGTAATGAAATGGTTCAAAGTGTTTCCCCTGAAAGTTCTTGGAGAATTTCCTCTGGAAGGTCTCTGCCACATTTGATGTAAAACGCCTGCATCTCAAAGGTCAAAGGTCCATAGTCGGCTCCTCGGCTCGACTCTTGCACTACTGGAAAAACAAGCGGTTCATTTCACACAATCCAACAGTCCCTTCGGTGCATGATTTGGAGCAATAAAAACGCCTGTAATTGAATAAGGATAAGTTTAATGCCATACTGTGGAACATCCCAGGGAAAACGGATGGGATGGGAGTCCAGATGACCACCGTCGAAACCATCTCTACATTGAACTTCTCCTGGACGGATGAAGGATTACACTCATTCCAGGGAAAGCAACAGAATCTCCATGAGACAAGCAGGTGTCAGACCCTCCGCTAGAAGTTATATAGTACAAAATTACTAAAGTATATACATCACAATTTACAAAATAACATCACAATTTTAACTGTAGAATCAGCCATTGTCTATTTGCAGGTTTCAGCTTCCTGTTTATAGATGACATTTTGAGGACTTTTGACTATTCATAAGATTTTGAAATGCTTTATGCTATGGTTGCTATGGTTACTGTGCTAATTTCCTATCACTCATAAACCAAGCCCATGCATACACACACATTTCTATTTATTTACTAAAAGTCAAGGCTTATTTGACAGACACAAACTAAACACTGCCAAAACTCAAGAGAATTTGCTCTCAAAGTGTGGTCTGGTAAGTTTGACCCTCACAGGCCACCATCTGCTGCCGGCCCTGTTGTAGCAGTACCATCTGAGGTGGCGAGCTCAAGACAAAAGTCCAAACTCAAGTGCTAAAAGTGGTATCAACTTCCCAGGCTCCGGTCCATGTGTTTTAGCCAGTCTGTGCGGAGCAGAGGTGCAGGACAACAAATACAGCGCCCCCTGTCTCCTCCATATGGCAGGTCAAGTGTGCACAGACAGCAGAGGGAGGGACTGAGACGGAGTAGCACTTTAGATCTGGTAAGAAGAGAGAGACATATAATACTGGAGGTTTAGAATATTGAAGTGGAAAGAGGAGACTGGTAGTAGTAGTAGTGGTGGAGGTGGTAGTAATAGTAGTAGTAGTAGTAGTAGTAGTAGTAGTAGTAACAGTAATAGTAGTAGGAATAGTAGTAGCGGTAGTAGTAATAAGTCAACTCAACAACTTTAATGGCCCAAACAGAGCTTTGGTTGGGTTGCATGTGAGTTTTAGTAACAGTGGTAGCAGTAGTGTAGTAGTAGTAGTAGTTGTAGTAGTAGTAGTAGTTGTAGTAGTAGTAGTAGTAGTACTTGTATTAATAAAAGTAGTAGTAGTAGTTAACCATGTGAAAATTTCCATCTGTTGTCTTCTATTCACTCTCATTCATGCACCAGTGTACATGGACACTGGATACAAGGTGGGAGAAGTGTCTTGCCAAGGGAAACAACAACAGTATGCACTGATCTGAGCCGCAATCAGTCCACTGGGTTGTTGTCAAATATTGTGTAGGCCTAATATGTAAAATAATATGTACCTGCACCACCAATTGATTGTTTTATAAAAAAATAAATAAAAAAATAGACTTACAAAGAGAGAACCTAAATCTGAGATTTAACTTTAAGTGTATTTCATTTGCTTTGCCTTCGTTCAATGAGTAAAAATAAAAATGTCATTGTAATGCACTTTACAGGCTTGTCCAGGCCTCTCAAAGCACTGCACTGTAGTCTTTATTCATTCACTTCACATTTGATGGTGGCCAACCTCCAGTGTCCTCCAACCACCACCAATACACACACACACACACACACACACACACACACACACACACACACACACACACACAGTGAGTGAAGTTGCTTCCCAGTTCATTGAATACTTTCCCTTCACTTCATCTATAGCGCAGTATTTGAAATAGAAATTGTATACAGAATATAAGGTGAAAGCAGTTTACACACACACCACAGTCTTCTTGTATTACCGTATCTCTTTTTCAAATAGCAGTTTCCATACCATACACATCTAAAGGGCACTTGGCCTCTCCACAGCCTCTTGAATGTCATCCGTTTTACAAATTGACAAAATAGAGCGTCGCCATCGTTTTAAGGCTGCTCATACTCAGAGAATAAAAGTTAAAAAAACAAAAAACACTTCCTCACATAAAGGCCTGGACGTATTTGGGCTTTATTTCCCCCCTCTCTTTTTAATCAGAGGAGGAAGACTGACATGTCCAATCATAACAAAACATCAGCCACAAATGGGCCCTCGCAATCACTGTCAACCAGCTCCTATTAGAAAGAGCCCTGTTCTGGACATCAATCAAACGCATTATGGACTGATTCGTTCATTCATTATTTAATTACAGCCAGTTCCCTATTTATTTAAGCACTGAAGACTTTTTTGTGAGCCCTAATCACTTCTTTGTTGGCAATCACATTTTTACGTCTTGTTTATGTCAGTATTCGCCGTGGTTTTACGCCTTTTTTCTCTAATAACTTTGTTCTGTTTTGAATGAAAGGCAAAGAAAGGAGCTGCGTCCGCCTACAACAGTCCAGGAGGAGATGGTAGTAACGCGCTATCGTGGTCTACTCACTTGATTATCTGTCTGAGTAAAAATGAGTGCTACAATATTTTTGCTTTTTTATTTATTTATTTATATTTCTTTCTTTTTTTTCTTTTTTTTTACGTGAAAATGATCTGCCTTTTTACCTGTAAATTCCATTCTTTTTTAACTTATTACGGAAGTACTTTATATTTTCATGAATTTCCTGATATATGTTGCTTTTATTCTTAAGTCATTTGGAAGACTGTTTTACGTCAGATGCTCTCCCTGTCTCAACCATCCACTGCTGTACTGTCTGGTTGAATGGCGAGCGCCTAACCCACTATGCCACTATAGCTTTCCTTTACATTTCACCCTTTCACCGCTCTTTAAGCATTTACTACTTGAGTACTTTGAAGTAACAATAACTGTATTTAAAGGTGCACTATGTAACTTTTCTGCTGGGTAGTAGGCCACCTGCTTATAAGAAAATTCCACAATATGGCATTTATCCTGCCTATTAAATTAAGCTGTTTCTATTGCTAAAACATAACTTGAAAATCATGTTTCTCCACAGACCTGAACAATAACTTGGTCCAGTCTCCATGGATATAGATAAGTTGAATGCATATTGAGGAACATTCTAGGTAAAGCATCTCCACATAGACACACAGGTGGCAAGAAAAGTTACACAGTGAACCTTTAAATACAACTTTGCCTAGTCTCTACCTACTTCTGCTGTTATCTTGATCAACTTTTGACATAATGTGATCTCGGGGTAAAGTCAAATTCCATTACATCTGATGAAGAAATAGTCCAATTCCCACTTGTGCTGGAAGCGGCCTCTGCAGAAATCACATGCAAAAAGAGACGACTGTGGAAATCTAGAATTATTTCCTGAAATTAAGCCCATTAGCCGTGAAATTATTTGCTTTCATTTAAGATGGCGTGGAATCCAATTTGAGGAGGCGCGCGTTCACTACATCTCTTTTCCAATTTGCCTGTGATCCAGCGGAACCGAGCGGGATCATAAAAAAACCAAAGCTCGGGTCACCTAAGTATAGAAATCAGAGCGATATCCAACTGAGAATCAGATTGGAACGCCAGATTAACGCGGCTTTATCGTCATATTCTTACAAATCCTCGCTCTCCGCTAACACCTCGCGTACGCCCCCGGTTAGCTAGTGTGCGCAAGTTGGGTAAAGTTTCTGCAGAAGTTTAAAGGTCCTATATTACGCAAAATGGACACTTGTGAGATTTAAAACATGGTATAATGTTGTTACCTCATCAAAAACAGACCTGGAGTTGTGTTTTGTTTCTTTCACACATGTTTGAGTAATCCTAAATCTGTCTACATCTCGAAAACTCAAAATAATCTGTTCCGCAATGGTAGAGTTCAAGTTAACAGCTACGTTTTGCCTTTTGTTTTGTAGAGTTTTGAAATTCCAGGGCTGAAATCATCACACTGATTCTAGTGAAGGTGTATGGAGTTTCAAAGTTTCACAGTGGAGCATTTCCTGTATTACCACATGTCATCATAAGGAGTGTTTTCCGTTTGAGAGAAGAACTCAGCCTAAATATGCAGGGTTTGTGTGTTAAACGTGTGTGAATGAAACAATATAGGACCTTTAAGTGGCAGTCTGTGGAAAAAAGTTAAGAAGGAAATCGCAAAAATAAAGAAAGTAGTGGCGACTTCTTGCTATCAATATATAGGAACAATTTACGCATAAGGAACACATTTTTCTGGCAATGTAAAGTCGCACTATGCAACTTTTTGGTCAGGGGCCCTTCTTGTTTCTATGGATATGTCTTTCCTCTGCCTGGAATATCCCACAGTATGACATTAAACAGCTCTGCCTTACATGTATTCAATTACAGGTGGTTTTATAGCTCAAACATACCTAGAAAAACAGGCATTCTGACTGTGAGCGGGGTCACCTCTCCACAGATCTGACCTGTAACTCGGTCTGGTTTGGTCTCCATGAAGATAGAAAAGTTTGACACCATACTGTGAAACATTCCAGACAAAGCAAGAACAACTCCATCAGGAAAAGCATCTGACGGGCCCTCCACCAGAAAAGTTACACAGTGCACCTTTAAATATTAAGAAATAAAGGTTGTGGGTTTTTTTTTTTTGTTGTTGTTGTTTTTTTTACTAAAATCATAACTATTGTACAATTTAGACAAGTTTTGACCCTTGTTAACATATAATTGGAGTTATGGAATTACCATGATAGGCCCTGGACATGTGCATATGGAGGTGTACTGAGATTTAGCAGATCAGATTACAGTGAATACATTTAAATATCTGGATTAGCAGTGCATGTTTTTCAGCAATATGTCTGATTTGCATAAAGAATGATGTTTAACTAATTAGAATATAAGGTATGTTCTTTTATATCTTATGTTATGCTAAAAAACCTGTTGGAAAACTGATTAACAATGCTCAGATGGATCTAAGCCTCCCCATATGTTTTAACAGGGATACTTTCATAGCTCTGTATTTCAGTTTTTACAGACTACATTATTGTTTTATTTACATAACAGATACAAAGAGAATGGCCTATCCCCTTATCAGAATATCATCATAATCACCAAAGACATACGTAGGAAATTCAGTCACAAAATTGCAATTAAAGCTGCACTGTGTAACTTTTCTGATGGTTGAGTCTGCCAACTGCTTGTCTGCATAAAAATGTTCTTATCTGACATTTATCCTTAATGGTGTTTTTATTGCTCTAAAGTAATAATAAAAAGTTACACAGTGTGCTTTAAATTCAAACCATAGCTATAGAGTGAGACAGTTTTGCCTCTGATAAACCGTTAGCCCAGGTGTTACCACGGCGATGCCCCGAGCTGTGGTTTTTCTGCTCAAACAAACCAAAAGACAAGTACAAAACTTCACTTGTGATCCATCCAGTAAGTTCTGAAGCCACATTCACTGCAACTGGATCGACAAGTATTTAAAAGGCCCATATTACGCTATTTTTTGATGTTATAGTGTTGTTTTCTCGTCACAAACATCCCTGGAGTTGTGTTGTGTTTCATTCACACACAAGTTGTGCGTAATATAAGACCTTTAAAACACACGGGGGACATGCAGTTAAAATGTATATTGTTGAAATACAGATTTGTGTTGTAATATCATGAGTTTTGGGGTCTAGTCGGTGAGAGAAATGACCAGATACAACATTTGTGAATTTGTCTTTTGTATATTTTAATAGTAAAGTAAATACAGTATAATCAAAAGGGAAATTTGACCCTTGACCCCCATCTGAGAGTATGACATGATCAGTTTCAAGAACCTGAAAACGACCTCACCTCACACCAGAGTCTCCTCAAACAGCTTCAGAAGAAGGTGATCAAACAGATAAGAGTTTGAAAATATAGTTAGTCACATAAGTTACACAGAAAAGTGACGGAAGTGAAACCACGCTGCAAGTGCTTGACATCTTGGTGAGGTTATTGCTTTGCCTTGAATGTTTCAGTACTGCAATGAAGTTATCTCCATGGAGACAAGCAGGTAATAGGCCATGCAACTTAAACTTAAAATGTTTAACACACAAATCCTGCATATTTAGAGTTATTTTCTCAAACAGAACCCAACTTGTGATGTCATGTGGTAATACAGGATGTGCTCCATTGTGTCTTTAAACTCCATACACCTTTACTAGAATCATTTGGATGAGGTGAGAGCATTTTGAGCTTTGGAGATGCAAAAGAATACAGCTTTACTCAACATATGTGAACGAAACACAACTCCAGGTATGTTTTTGATGCGGAAACACCATTCTAATATGGCTTAAAGCTCAAAAGAGTCAATTTTGCGTAATACATGACCTTTAAATAAATAAAATAAAGACAGAAAGTGAACAAAAACTGTAATTTGATATAACCACCTTCCTCAATCAATGACCTCATCAAAAATAGCCACACATTCTTACACGATGCTATATAAGGTTACTTGAGTTTACTGATTTCAAGCCTTAATCTCATCTTTTTTAATTGCAACTTTGATATTAAATAACACATTTACTATTCTGGCCATGTGAACTTTTCCACACACACATATATGAGTCAAAGTACCACCTGCTTTGCCCCCCGCCCTGTCTCTGTCTGGCATTACCCCATACACCCCCTCTACACACACATACGCACACACACACACACACATACACACACATACACATACCCCCTCCATACGCCTTAATGACGACCTGCTAGGACCTCCTTTGGCTGAATAAAGAGGGATAATTGGCTATCATTGTCTTCCCCCGGCGCTGCGGTGACTATACGGCGGCGCGGCGTAGTCCAGATGCCCTGCCCGCGACTCCAAGGGCCTTCATTAGAGTTAACCTGAGGACCTGCAAAAGGACAATTACCCCCCCTGTCCGACCCCCTTCGCTGTCACCCCCCACGTCCCCTCACACACACTCGCACTGTTCTAAAGGCCCCATCTGTCTGAAGCAGGTGAAGAGGGGGCAGGAGGGCGCAGGATCACAGCTCACTTTCACTTTCCCATGAAGACTCTATGTGGAGGTATTGTATGCTCCATTATGGTACCAAGGTTGTAATGCTTTCAACATATGGCTGTGTAATGGATGGATTCAGAATGCTAAACTCACTGCAGTATCATGGTTATAGTTAGAATGGGTTTTACTTTCCATTTAATTGCACTATTTTTTTCTTTCTTTTTTTTTTATTTTTACAATTGTCATTTGTTATGTCTCATAGAGCTCAACAGTGACGGCCTTCTCTGGTTTCGGAAGTCAATTTTCCATTCATTTTTCCAATATACTTTTCAAAAAATTCAAATATGAAGAGTCCAGGTAAGTGGTAACTAATATCCATAATGCGGTTGATTTAAGTCCTAAAAGCACATTTAAAACGCAAGATTCCACGAAATGTTTTATTAACTTTGAGGTTTATACAGTTTCAGAAACACATGTTGTATAAAAAATATGCCTGAGCTTTCAACCTTTTAATTTTTATTTTATTCAGAATGTCTATGGGAAAGTGAATGAGAAATGTCACTGTTGAACTCCATGATAGTTGGGTAATGACCAAAAGAATAAGATCACAAGCACAAGCGGTCAAAATGAGTTTCCTCCGGCACTCCCTTTGAGATAGGGTGAGGAGCTCAGAGTAGAGTTACTGCTCCTCCATGCCAAGAGGAGGAGCAGAGATGACCCAGGACACTATGTCTCTCGGCTGGCCTGGGAACACCCCGGATCCTCCCAGAAGAGCTGGACGAGGTGGAAAGGGAAGTGTGGGCCTCCCTCCTTAGACCCAGCCCCGGATAAAGCAGACGAAAATATATGGGTTTGTTCTGCTAATGATGGAATTTTTCATCACTTTTACGGAGATTGAGGCTGTACATCTACAACTGAATGACAAAATACTGACAAATTTTGTTTTGACTAGCTTTCATTTTGAGTAAAACTTCTTCCAGCAGAATAAGATATTAACGTGCTTAAATTAAGAACTGAAAACAAACAATAAAAGCTTAGTCCATTGACATTTCCTTAGTAAAATCCACTCAAGTCAAAATAGCATTACCACTTATTTGAAGTCACTGGATATTACCTTTTGTAGCTTGGGGTAAAATTCTATTCTTCATCCATTCTTAGCTACACCTCGACTCCCCTCTACAGTAAAACCCAGTGAAAGCACAGTGCACATCACATGAATTTTTTTTCACATGGTTTTTATGAAGGCCGAGGTCCATTAAGTCTTGTGGCCGCTGGCAGACGGAGCCGAGGGGGGAATAATTGTCCAATCTGTGAATTAATTCTGCTCCTCTATCTCCACTGCTGTTTACTCGAGCAATTTAAAAACCATAACACTGTATTGTCAGGTATCAGTAGCAATGGGATGACCTGTAGGCTAACGTTAGAGCGCTACTGCAGAACCTCATTGAGATGCATGTGTGATTAATCAGAGCTAATGCCGCTACGTGCTATAAAGAGGAGCTTTTAGCGTGGTAACCAGGCAGCCCTTCATGTATTTACATTATTCATGAGAGCGATTTGGATAATGCTGCCTCTGACTATTACTCCCTGTATGCTATGTTAACATGTATTAAGAGTAATTTGATGAGATGTGGATTCATGGGGAAAGGGGCTCTGCCGATTACCACTGGAGTTAATAAGGTTGAGTGAGCAAATGGTGCGAGCAAATTTCATGCAGTTGGCACATGTAACATTAATGTAATTCTTTAGGAGCGGCCGTCTGAAGTCCCTGTCTGTCCCTGCCTGTCCCTGCTGTCTGTCCCTGTCAGTGAGCGCCACGCACATCTGATTTAAAGCACACGCTAATCAAGTGTGGACAGATTTGAAAGGGCTTGTGTAGCGTGTAGCTACTTTATAACATATGCAAGTGAGTTTGGACTTTTTTTTTTCCTCTTTTTCTGTCATCTGCTTGTGTCCATTTAGATGTTTTTACTTTGCCTGGAAAATTCCACAGTATGGCTTTAAACATATCAGTCTAAACTGAGACATGCTCATGATGCCAACAGTTGCAAGTCAGGTCTGTGGAAAGGTGACCCTGCTCAGAATGCACATTTTTCAAGTATTTTTGAGCAATAAAAACAGCAGTAATGAAGTAAATGCAGACATGTTAATGGCTTACTGTGGAATATTTCATTTAATGCAATTACATTTCCATAGAGACAAGCAGGTGGCATACCCTCCACCAGAAAAGGAGTACACTTTTAACCAAGAAAGTCTAACCAAGAAACTGGGACCCAGAGGAAACCTAAGCAGGCACAGGGAGATCCTGCAGACCCAGCACAGCGTGTGTGTGAGTTTCATTTGACGCAATGGGTGACGTCACACTCCCTTAACTCACTTCTTTCTTTCTTTTTTTTTTTTTAATATGCAATTTATTCAGTGCTTTTTTCTCTCCAGATAAGTCACAGTATATTTGCATGTTTTTTTTTGTTTTTTTTTTAATTTGCAATTTATTCAGTGCTTTTTTTCTCCGCATTTTTTTTGTTTTTTGTTTTGTTTTTTTCCCACACATCAAAATAATAACAATCTAAAAATGCATTTAAAAATAAATAAATAAATAAAAAAAAATGGCAGAGGCAGTTGGGTTACACATTCATACAGTACATCTTGTTCAAGTACAAGTTTTTAAATAGAAAACCACTGAAATCCTTTACATTTTACATTATATTCCTCCACACTTCATCCAGTTCAGTTACAATTAACATAATCCAAGTAGGCTTTCCATTTTTTTTTTTTTTTTTTTTTTTTTTTAAACTCACTTCTTTATACAGTCCGTTGTTGCGACCTTAAAAAAGTTGAATTAATAAGTGCATTTATGGTTTCAAATGTGATTGGTTGAGAGGCCAAGGCAACAGGCTACGATTGGCTGACAGCAACAGTTGACAAGAGGTAGAAAATGAAATTACCTGCTTCCTGCTTCAATTTATGTTAACACAAAGCACAAGGAACCACAAAGACGTGTATTAAAGCAGAACTACAACTTATCAGTACATTACATATGCGTAGATCTTCCAGTATAAGACGAAACGTGATTGGTCAAGACATGGCGTTTTCATGTGCTAACTTTGAACAAGAGAGTGCCTGGAAAGGACAGTTCTACAGCAGCGGTATCAGGCTCATCTTTTGCCAGGAGAACATGATCTCTATCTCAATAATGGCCATCAAAATTCTGTTTTAATGCTGAGATCGGCAGTGGCAGTCGCGCCCTGGGGAGGTACTTGCTACGAGGAGAGCAGAGATGTTATCCAGTCTGCTGTTATCAGATTAGCTACGGAGGGGGAGCCAGACTGTGAGATCCAAGGTTCGAAACAAGGATGAGTTCTGAAGGTTCTGGGTCCGCCATGTTGGATTTAGTTCTGGTTTAGTTCTAGTCTAGTACCAGTTTAGACTTGGTTCAGCCCTTGCTTAAACATGAAGTGGTTTAGGTTAAGACTTATGTTGTCCTTTGAGTTTAGGTTCACAGTTGCACCAAGACACACATATAATGGTTTTATTGAATTCTGATCTTGGATTGTGCTAGCAATTGGCTGATTTCTAAGACACATTTAATTGAATTTGAATCTGATCCCTTTAGTCTTCTGTTATCTTGTTTAATCCTAGTTTAGCTAGTTGGTTTAGACTTGATTTAGTCAATTTTTTGCTATGGTGTGAACCTGATTTCAACCTTGGTTTTGACCCGTGTAGTTCAAGTTTAGTTTAATCTTCTGTAGGCCTGGTTCAGTACTCGTTTAAATCTGGATCAGTCAGATTTTAATACTTTCTACTCCTGATTTAGACTTGTTTGTAGTCCTGGTTTTGTTCTCAAAAGGAACTAACTCCAACGTCATACTGATCTACCACGATTTTCAGTTTAATTTTGTCTTTCCATATTTATTTCTTGAAGAGCCATTTAACACAATAAACTACTGGTGATTGCGTCCTTATATTCACTAAAAAAAGATTACAAATTTGAAATCACTGGACTTCTTTGACCTCACTCTTTCACACATATAGGGTTCAAACCAAGCGCCCATGTGAGGAGAATGCCACATGTCTCCCATAGACCTCATGAAGGACGATCCAGAGCATATAGAGATATATTGTAGAGACAGGAGTTACAGTGAGTGGCTGTTCACTATGTCCTATGAAGATGCACATCAATATTAAAGGCCTTTCTGTGTTGGTCCGTCTCCGGCACGAGGAGCACCCAAGGGAGAAGGCGGATTTTTACCACAATGAATGCAAATGAAAGCCCTTCTTCTGCATGTCTGACACACTCGCTCCAGCCCCCGGGGGCAAAAGAAGGGACCCCCTCCTACCCTCTCCTCTCTCCTCCCCTTCCTCTTCTGCCACTCCTCTCCACCTCCTCTTCCTCTCCTTTTCTCTCACCCCTCTCTTTCCCTGTTTCTCCCTCTCCTGTGTTAAAACCCTCTATACAACTATGAACGCTAAAAGTGTATTTGTTTGAGGTGAGGATCGTCAGTAAGATCTGATTGTGTGATTTATTTATTTATTTTGTCTCATTAAAAAACAAAAAATGTCTTTCAAAATGATTTAACATGAACAATACACATTTTACACATTAGGAAGTGAGCATGGTCGTGCTTCCGGCTCCATTGACTCCGTTTCAATTAACTTTTTATGAAAAAACGTCCCTCTCTCTGTAACTGTCAGGGTCCTCATTTTGGTATTAAAATGTTTGTATTAACCCACTCTACATGATCCTGGTGTTTTTATTTAGTTCGTAAATCAATTCCTATTCTTAATATATAACTCAGCTCCACATTCGCTCCTATAAGTGCTAGCCTCGATGAGCTTCATATGACTGAAGCTGATCGTTAAGGGTGACGTTACACTTCCTTAGACCACTTCTTTATGCAGTCTGTGGTCTGAACTTTGCTCCAAACCATATGCTTTTACTGTAGACCTCCGGATTGAAAAGACCTAAGCTGATTATTGATGATTAGAAATGACAGAATCTCATTTTCACTTAAAATTCTGTTAATTGGTCTACAGAGGACACAGCAGCGTGCACTTTTACTGCAAAGCTAACTCTCCATTAACAGTAAAAACATCTTCAAAAGGCTGTAATTTTCTCACTATTTGATTCTAGCATCATCTCTCCATTCTCGTCTCGTCTTGGTGATAAAACAGGCACTGTACGGGATCATGAAAAAGGCAGAGGAGAACAAGGGGAGGGCAGAGATGAGAGGAGCAGAGGATGCTATTTATCAGTCTAATTATGAAAGGCAGATCGCCAGCCCCAGCGGAGGAGAGAAGAGAGGAGAGGAGCAGTCTGAGTCAGGAAAACTGCTCCAGCTCCGGCCTCTCCAGTGAATATTAATCGAATGAGAAGTGCATTTTATTAGAGAGAGACTAATGGTGAACGCGCCTGGGTCCTTTTTCAATATGTGGGTTGCTGTGACCTCCCTCGCCCCTCTGGCCTCTTTTGAATAGAACAACATGGCTGCTCCGGGCTGGACGGGCACCATTTCAATATCGCGAGCCTTGTTTTTAACCCGCTGGATTCTGGGAGGGCAGAGGAGAGGGTGAGCGATGGAGGGAGGAAAGGGGGGAGAGAAAGAGAGGGAGATGGGAGACGGACTATGCGGAGGCTGATCCTTGGAGATTTGTAGTTCCATTCAATTTTCTGGGCGCATGTAGAATAATCACTGCAGCCAGAGTGAAATGAGATATCAGAGAGATGCTTTAAAAGTTAACTTCCTTCATAATATCCAACTGTAAATCAGGTTTCGCAGTATCAGGGACTGTACATTTTGAATTCATATTTTATTTAGTTTCTCGTTATTTTAGTCCAGTTGGAGCAAAAGTATTAGTTTCACTCTTGATCCAAAATTCTATTACATATACATATATATTACAACCAGGTGTTTAAGTTGCATTATGTAGCTTTTCTGAAGGTCCATCACCTGAAATATCCCCATAATATAGCACCAAATTTGTCTACTTCCATGGTGACAAGCATAGGTGTCCACAAGGCCAAGTTACAGGTCAGATCTGTGGAGAGGCGACTCCAGTCACAGTAAGAATGCGTGTTTTTTGTGGTAATTTTGAGCTATAAAAACAACTGTAATTTAATAAATGCAAGATAGATAGGTTTAATGCCATACTGTGGAACATTTCAGCCTCTGCCAGAAACATTGTATATATGCAGCTCTTTAAAGATCAGTGGTAGAACATAACAAAGTAGTCAAGGATTGTACTTAAGTAAAAAGCATTTGTACTTTTAAAATGGATACCGTTTTTACTTTTACTTCACTACATTTGCGAGAAGGTATCTGTACTTTATATTCCACTATAGTGTATTTTTTGGATTGAAAAGTTCTACTCAACAAATCTGTATCAAAATCACCACATTTGAAGCCTCATAAGACCTCAAAATATGTGTGAAATGCATTAAGTTTTTAATCCTTAAGTACAAAATTGAGTACTTCTTCACCACTGGAATAATTAGTAGAAAGAATCTGTATAGAATCCAGTTGCGCAGGGCTTTTTTTTGTATTTATTTTTATTTTTTATCATAGGCTAATGGACCAGTTTATTATTCAGCCATTTTAGATCAATATTGCGGTTTAAAATACTGATCTATGTTTATGATAGTTCTAACTACATAAAGCCTGTGTTTCTTAATCGTTGCACTGGTCCCTCCCTCCTGTTTAACACAGTGGCATTGTTAAGTGTGCTGCTTTTCCTGACTTATGACTTTGACATTTTATCCCCTCATTATAAAGATTCCCTTTAATATGGGCCTGCTCGGACTTCAGCTATTTTGCACTGACACCCAATAAAAGGAGAAATGATGATTCTGGCAAATGACTAGAGCTGGAGACACAACTATTTCAAATTTAGGATTTAAAAAAAGGAGGAAAAAATATCCACTCAAAAGTACACCCGTGGACTTTCTACTTCATAGTATGGCATTAAACTCATCTATCTCCATGAAGACAAGCTGGTGACCTCTGATACCAAGTTCCAGTTTAGATTTGTGGAAAGGCAAGCCCACTCATGATAACAATACATGTTTTTTAAAGTATTTTGAGCAATAACATCAGATGTAATTGAACACATGTAAGATAGACAAGTTTAATGCCACACTGTGGAAAATTACAGGGAAAGCAATAGTATATCTATGTAGACGAGCATGGAGATGTCATTGATTTGGTTGGAATGTTTCACAGTATGGCATTAAACCTTTCTATCTTCATGAAGGCCACACCAGACCAAGTTACAGTTCAGATCTGTGGAGAGGCGACCCCGCTCACAGTCAGAATGCTTGTTTTTCTGCACATGGTTTCTACGCAGGTGACGGACCCCAAACCAAAAAGTTTCTCAGTGCACCTTTAAAACTAAATCCTGAAAGGTGACAGTAAAACACAATAGCAAACTTTCTTTTATTATTACAACAATCTATACACAAATACCATGAAATTGCCCTTTTACTTTTTAATCTTTCCAAGCACAAATATCTCAATAATCTGATCAGAAACGCATATTTTCAAAAGGTTAACTTATCGGCAGCTGAGGCGGGCTCGCAGACGTACAGCGGGCGGAGTGAGGGAGGCGTAATGATAATTTACTGCTCAGACAATGAAAGGAAAGAGAGATCATAATCAGGGGATCCTATATTAAACATACAAGGTCAGGTGTGTGCTGTGTGCTCCGCCAGCAACATGGAAGTTTGCCTATCGTATGGATCTGAGCTATAGGGCAAAATACTCCCATTTAAAACACTGCAGAGCAAGGACTGTTGGCTGGGTGTGGGTTTAAAATTATATTGTGCTAAAGGCGCAGTGCGTAACTTTTCTGGTGGAGGACTGGCCAAGAAATCACTGCTTTGTTTGGCACGTTCCACAGTATGGTGTAAAACTTATTTATATTCTTGGAGAAAGGTAGCCACCAGGCCAGGTTGTAAGTCAGATCTGTGGAGAAGAAACCCAGTTTACGGTGTTTTATTGTGCTAAAGGTGCAGTGCGTAACTTTTTCTGGTGGAGGACTGATCACTTTTTGTCTCTTGCTTTGTTTAAAATGTTCCAAAGTATGAAAGACACGCAACCACATGGGCAAGTTAGAGAGACAACCCCCCTTACAGTAAGAATGTTGTTTTTGAATATGTTTTTTGGCAATTAAAAAAAAGTAATTGAATAAATGTCGTTTTAATGTCATACTGTGGAACATTCTAGGTAAAGCAATAACATCTCCAAGTAAGTGGTAGACATTCCACCAGAAAAGTTACATACTAGTAATGCACATGTCAAGGTTAGGATACATTTTGTTCTCCTTGTAGAGAGATTTGTCCCCTGCATTTGACCCATCCTTTCCAGAAAAGTGGGACCCATATAAAGATATTGAGCTACGCCTGGTCTGGACATCATTAGCTGGAGGTTTTTACATTGTACATGGTTTAGGTTGATCGGGGAAACCAGAGTGCCCAGAGGAAACCCACCCAGACACAGGGAGAACATGCAAACTCCACAGAAATACCTGGGCAGCCTGGGAGTCAAACCTGGAACCTTCTTGTTCTGAGTGTAAGAACCCAAAAATCTGGGGCACTCAAAAAGGTTCATACTTTGCACACTTTTTTGCGTACTATATTTACTACTTGAGGAAAAGTATAACAAAATAAGTATTCATCCGTTTACTTCTGGCTACTCTATTTTTGTTCAATAATCATACTGCGTCCATAGTAACTAGCAGAGACATTTGACAGTTTGACAGACTCTTGGTGTGGCTCTGTGCACTAACACGAGTCTGTGTGAGTGAAACTGGTTTTATCCAACGCTCTTATTTCGGTCTAACCTCATGTAGTCTGAGCCACAGGAGCAGACCACGATTACAGCTTTCAACGGGAAGAACAAGACTTTATACCTGTGAGGGATGCAAGACACAGAAGTATAATTAGAAATCTGTTGGAGACGTGTAAAGTGGTGTAGTGGTTGATTCTCACCTCACAACTAGAAGGTACTCGGTTCAATTCCCTGACAGTCTTGTTGACCATAGTTCTTGCATGTTCTTCCAATGTCTGAATGGGTTTCCTCCAAGGTCTCCATGCACAGTTAGGCAGATCTGGATTATTCCCAATAAAGCAAGCAGCACTGATGGGTCAAATGTAGAGAAAAGCCATATTGTGGAACATTCCAGCTTATAGTAGTATAGTGAGATGGACAGGAAAAGTGTCTGAGCTCCAGGAGCAGCTTTCAATGGGAAGAATAAGACTTTATACCTGTGGAGAGATGCAAGACACAAAAGTATAGTTATAGAGATCTGGAGACATTATTATCTAGCTTTTTCAGTTCTGATGCCAGTTATGATATTATAGCATTAAGAATCTGCCGATACTCGATATCAACCAATACCCGTGCAGAGACTGAGAACAGCATTTACTTCTTTTATACAAAAATGACAAAACTGATCCAAATATAGCTGTTATTTATTCCTCAAGTAACTTTCAGGGCCGACTATGACCAGTAAATTGTCTTATTACATCAACTTATATGTCCAACCAGGATATTGACTGAACCGATATTTGTAAGCCAATATCCATCCATCCATCCATTTTCTTCCGCTTATCCAGGGCTGGGTCACGGGGGGCAACAGTCTAAGCAGGGACTCCCAGACTTCCTTCACCCCAGACACTTCCTCTAGCTCCTCCAGGGGGACCCTAAGATGTTCCCAGGCCAGCCGAGAGTCCCTCCAGCGTGTCCTGGGTCTTCCCCGGGACCAATATTGATACAGCAAAATGTTCAGTATCAGCACCAATATCCAATACCAGTATCATATCGGTGCATCCCTAGTTTTAACTTTGTATTTCCGTGGAATTGTGTCACCTCCAGAAAATGATGTTGCTTTAAATACTAGTATAGCATGTTTACCTTCTCCCAGCTGATAGAGTAGATAAATAGGTTTGCTCTTATCAAAGTGAACTGAAAACCTGTTTGTGATGTACAGAGGTGTATAGGGTTTGTCACCTGCGGACGGTCAACCTCCAAGCTAGAGGAGTCACTCAACCAGTTCTTTCTATGTTTATTCTCTCTTCTCTCTCTCTACCTCCGCAGACCAGGAAAAACCCAGCATCTCCTCCCTCCATCTCCACACCTCAGGCCAGTGCACATAATTGCAGTCATTTCACCTTTTCAACACAACAAATCCATCCTCGATTACAAACGCAGTTGCAGAAATAGATTGAAACCTCATATTTTAATTGAGGACATTTACTTTACGCATCTACATTTGCCACAATAAACCTAACTGGAGCCGTGACCCGCTTTTCCTCTCAGCGTCTCGCCAACTTCCTCGCGCGACCTCAATTTGCGGACTTCATAAAAAGGTGGACAGATATGCGCCCCCGCTGGTCTAGGAGGTAATTACGAATGTTAGCGCAGTTTTCCTTAGGGAGGGACGATGCCGAGCCCAGGCCAGTGATCCCAGTTTGGAACGTGGCCAGATATTTCCGCTGGAATCAGGCAGCATTAACCTCCTGGATGCAGAATCTCGGTGTGTAAATGAGCTAGCTAATTAGAAGCTCTTCCGGAGATACGACACATGAAAACACAGCGAGAAGAGACGAGCAAAATAAAGGGATGCACTAAAGAGATAGAATTAAGAGATTTTAGGGTTTGTTTTGGTCTTGACACTTTCGAGGTAATGTTAGGCTGGCAGGATTTAGGATATATTTTTTTTAAATATGGAGAGAAACTTAATTAATTTTTGAAGTTGTAAATCTCTAAAAAAGCAGTGTTCAGTGCTTTCTTAGTTGGGCGTGCAATCATTCAGTCATACAGTTATTCAAAGAGTTACTGACAAAGAAGGTGAAGTGCTCAAGGGCACTTGGATTGGGGGTTTGAACCAGCTATCTAATTGATGCCACATAAAAGTTGATCAAAAATGTGCTCATCAAAGCACATGCAAATGGAAAAGCTGATCCTCACGTGGAGTGACACGCGAGTTTCACTTTTGTTTGTATATTTCTTTGTACACTACACTGTATATCAAAGACAGTGCACGAAGCACATGCTCTTTGTCTTGATAAATAACTTCACTCTTTCACTAAGTGGTAACCAGGATGGAGGAGGAGGAGGATTAGGGAGAACTTTACACAAACTTGTTTGGATGCATCTTTACACACACACGCTCCACACTGGATGTTACCATACTTATTTGGGAAGTACACTTTTACCTGGACCTGGAGATTGGTTAAAAAGTAGAATTAAATGGCAGGCTTACTCCCCTCTCTTCCTCTCTTCTGTACATGTGTTCCTGTTTACATGTGGTGTTGGACTGAGACAGTGTTCATATTTGGACACACAGCTCAGGTCATGGACACTTATAGGATTACACAGATAGGAGGACTCACTCTCACTGTCTGAGCGTGAGCAGGTGGAGTGGATCAGAGCAGAGCAGGTGTAATCCACTGCTCCTTATCTCTCTCTGATAAAATAATCTTTGTCCCATTGGATTTATCAGTGTAATCGGGAGGGCTTGTACTGCCCCTCTATGTCCACGGTAGAGATACAGATGCTTGAATTCAGAGAGGTATGAGAGGGAAAAAAGTAAACAAAATGACCATCATGTCTCAAAACTTCATGACTTCACACACAACTCCACCTTGTGATGTGATGTGGTAAAACAGTAAGTACTCCATTGTGTTTTTAAACTCCATACACCTTCACTAGAATCATTTGGATCTGGAATCGTCGATCTCTAATGCACAAATAGTAAAAGGTAGCTGTTGATTTGAAAACTACTGCTTCATGACATCACAAGGTGGAACAGAGCATTTTGAGCTTTGAAGATGTAGACAGACTAATAATAATATACAGTATGTGAATGAAACAAAACACAACTCCAGGTATGTTTTTGATGAGGAAACACCATTAAAACATGGCTTAAAACTGACAAGAACTTAATCAACATAAAACACTAATAAATAAATAAAAAAATCTACCTCTTCACTAAAACTTTCCACAACGGTAAATAGATTTCAGAAACAAAAAGGGTTCAGCAGACACCCCTTTGGGCCAATCTACATGTTTTTATTTTTCTGAGCTCCCCCAAACCGGACCGGCGGAGTTAGCAGCATCTTTGGCCTTTCCAAGTTTGAGATTTCGACCTTTTAATTAAGAAGCCCCCTGCCAGGCCAATCAGAGCGGAGGATTCCACATCAGTCATTGAACAAAACAGGATCTGTGCGTCAGGTTGATCTCAATGTTAGCTTGAGTTTTTAAAAAGCCTGACATTTAATCAGAGCTGCAGCATTAGGCCGATTGGCTTAGCCCAGAATCAGCGTGCGGCGTTCAACAATCCACTAAAGGCCACTGAAGGTCAACATCACAACACAAAACACAAAATGAGGAATAATCGGCTGCTTCAGGAGTTCTGAGGTGCACTGAAGTGATGGACCGAACTGAACACAAGAATATGAGAAAGTTTCATTTTTGTATTCACGCTTTTGTTTAATATTGCAAAGTTTTAAGTTACATTAGCATTTATTCCTGAACTGATATATTCAAGTTAATCTTAAAAGTGCCCTATGTGAGTGTCCACCACCTGCTTGTCTCCATGGAGATGTCTTACCTAGAATGTTCCACAGTATGATATTAAATGCATCTGTCTCCGAAGAGATAAAGTGGCATCATCAGACCAGGTCAAAGGTCAGGTCTCTGGAGAGGTGATCCCATTAACAACAAATTAAATTACAACTAGATAGATACTTTTGATCCTGAAATAATTATGAATGAATGAATGAATAAATTAACTCTGTTGTCACAAAAATCCGGGAAATGCTGTCTCTCATTGGTTAAAAACAGTACAGTGATATTGCCAATAATAATAAATAGAATAGCCTAAGATAAAAACATTAAAAAAAGACAATCAGAATGTGTACGTGCTACCAGAAGAGCTATGCAGTCCATCATTTAATAATAATAGCTATAGAACAAACATAATCTGAAGACACACACGTTTGCACATACTTTTGCACACATTTTTACACACATCTCCAACAGCTCAGTGAGGCCATGACGAGCACTGCCACAGGGGCTTTGGCTGGAGCTGGGAGACAGTAGCTGTGTTTGTGTTCACGTGTGCACTTAGAGCGGGTCCAGCTGGCACACTACAGCCCTGTACAGCTCATATTGTCCTCTTTCCTCACAGATAAACACCGGGAGTGACGGATTCTTCAAGGAACAAACCAGGAACAAACCAGGTCTTTGGACGGGTATTTATCACATTGTGGGCACTCAGATCTGTACACACTCTCACGCTTGTGGCCGTACCTGCCTGCCAATTCCCAATCTCTTCAAATCTCGGAGGCTGAGCAAGGCCCGGCCTGGATAGTACTTGGATGGGAGACTGCAGGGAATACAACTGGCTCTAGTGGAAACTATTGTTGTGTTAGGCAAGACATTTCACCCACATTGCTTAGTATGAATGTGGTGCGGGCATATGTGTTGGTGGTGGTTGGAGAGGCGGAGATTGGCAAGCTCGGTTCCGTCAGTCTGCCCCAGGGCTACTGTGGCTATAGCTGACACTGTAAAGCTCTTTGGTGTCTTGAAAGGCGCTATATAAATATAATGCATATCATTATTATTACATGGGTATCCTTCTCCCTATTGGAGACAAAAATCAGGTCCTCATCACAGGTCGGGGTTTTGATTAACATTAGGCAATTAGAGAGAGACAGAGAGAGAGAAATTCAAGTTTTGCTGCAGCAACATTTACATTGCGCGTCTTTGTCTTTGTGCCTCAGTCAAAGTGCAGTTTAACAGAAGGACTGGTCAGGTAGGGTCAACAGATCTGTGTCAGGGCACTTTGAGGAGAAGAAGAGCCTTCAGGACAAAAGTGTCCCTTGTCCGTGTCCTGGAGCATCACAGCAGCCTCCAGGGGGATTCAGGTGAACACAACAGGAAAGACCTCGTTCTTACTCCACTCTGGTGTTTCGGTTGGTGATGAAATGGTTAATTTCCTCAAAGTGGAAAGTCTCAGAGTATTTCTTCTGGAGGTCTTCTGCCACATATAGTGTGAAAAGCCTGTAGCATCTCAAATGTCCACAGCTAACTCCTTAGTTAGCCTCTTGCATAGTTTTCATGGATACAGGAAAAACAAAAAGCTAATTTCACAAAGTGAAATCAAGTCTTTTGAACTGCACATGCTGCACTTCTTAGTTGGAAAATCCTGTGGTATGATGTTAAAAATTGAAAAAGTTTCAAAAACTGCTCAGTGTGTGAGTCAGGTAGAGACAGAAACAGCCAACCACGCCATGGAAATTTAGACATTTAGATTAAGAACATAATTTAGATTAGTGACTCTGGTTAAGGTTAGAATCAGTGTTCAGGAAATGAATGCAAGTGAATGTAATGTCCCCAAAAAGCATGGAGACCCAACATGCGTGTGAGAGTGTGTTGACAGACCCGCCCGCTCCATTTGTTTTCACTCTCACACGGGTTTGTAGTACTTAAACCCAATCAGACGCACAAACTGTTTGGGAAATGCTTCTGTTGATTGATTTGAACTGTCCAAATGGACCTCTTCCACATGGAAAGACCAGCGGAGCAAAGAATCTGCAGCTGAAATCAAGTGGGATCATCAGAACGTCTGAGAATATTACAGTGTGAGCTTTACACGTCATTTCATTTTGTTCTACTCATTTATTCATCGGATATTCTTTATTCTTTTATATTATTTGGGCATATGCGAATGGACATTACCAGCTTTTCACTGTTCATCTCTACCTTTGTCTTAGTATTTTTCGTTCTTTTTTGAGCAATAAAAAATTCAGTTATTAAATAAATGCAAAAATATTGTTCTAATGCCATAGTGTGGAACATTACAGTCAAAGCAATAACATTTATATGGAGACAAGCAGGTGACAGCCTTTCCCACCAGAAAAGTTAGGAGATATAGGATCTTTAAAGGTCCTATATTACACAAAATGTTATAATGTTGTTACCTCCTATTAGTCTGTCTATATCTCCAAAGCTCAAAATGCTCTGATCCACATTGTGATGTCATGAAGTGGTAGTTTTCAAGTTAGCAGGTACCTTTAACTTTTTATTCAGTAGCGATTGGCAATTCTAGTGAAGGTGTCCCGTGTTTTAAAAAAACAGTGGAGCGTTTCCTATATTGCTGCATGACATCACAAGGTGGAACAGAGCGTTTTCTGTTTTAGGGAAGAACTCAACCTAAATATGCAGGATTTATGTGTTAAAGATGAGTGAAACAAAACACTACTCTAGGTCTGTTTGTGATGAGTAAACGACATTATAACACAGATCAGAAAACAGTGTGATATGGGCCCTTTAACAAAAACGACATACAAATTGAACATGCAAAAAAAAAAAAAACATGTATAGTGGACAAAGGAGGAACAAACGTTACACCCCCAACACAATATTCCTCCCATTTTGCTCGCTTTCTCCGGTATCTTTCTCTTATCAGATGAGCGTCCCCGGGCCTGTCATGGCTGAATGATCGGAGCGGCCAATCACAATCTCTCCCCCCTCCCCTCCCACCGCCATGTAAATAACCTCCACGCTGGTTCAAGGTGGGACTTCACTCCGAGTCCATTAACTTATTTTATTACCTACAAAAAAGACAGACGCGAGGTGCAGATGTGAATATAGGATGCAAAGCGGAGGAGAGGTGGCGTACAGGTGATGGGTCCCGCGGATAGAGGGATGCTTCGGGGGGGAGAGAGGGATGGAGGGAGGGAGCGGGTGAGTGGCGGGACAGAAGCTAGAAGGATGGAGATATGTGGGAGAGATTAGAAGAGGAAATAATGCCGAATGATAGAAAGAAGCAATCTAGAAGCGGCAGACAGGCCCGGAGACAGTGGGCCCTGACAGGTGACAGGTGCGCCCGGTGTAAGTGGATGTTTATAATGTTGTGGGGGATACAGTGCAGGGACAAAGGAGTGTAGTTTGAATATGGGGGAAGTCATCAGTGGAAATTATCAACTATTACTGGCTTTAGAGCTAAAACATACGTTATTTGACAACTTGGTATAGTAGATTTTCAATATGTAGTTCAAAAGTCAAAGCTCACCAAGACTTTCTTTTTTTGTTTTTTGTTTGTTCTTTTGTTTTGTTTTGTTTTGTTTTGTTTTGTTTTGTTTTTCATGTATTTTAGCAAATTTTGTCTCGCCCCAGTACAGATACAGTATCTTGTGAAAGCAGCCCTTGAGGTCAAAATAAGTCCTCTATGTGCTGTCTCCATCTGTTTACAAAGCGCTTTATTGTCTGATAATCAGGAAGTGTGTGTTAGCATGCTAGTTGTTGTTAGCGTTACCCTCAGGGCAAAACTCCGCTCTGGTTATTAAGAGTTGTGAAAAGCTCTTATAAACTCATCACAGCGAATAATTAGGATGCTCTGAATGCATAAGGTAAGTGAGGAATAACTTTGGACCACTGCAAACTGTTTTTAATGAACCAGTTGTGTTTTTCATGTTTTTAAAACATGCTGTGTACACAATTGTGTACAGCATCTTTGTTATTATTTTAAATATGAAGAAAGTTTAAAGGCCCGACAGGCGCCAACTTATGTGGTAAGTAATGTCCATAAAACAGTGGTTTACTTAAAAAAAACTTAAACTTAAAACTTAAAATCTTGTGAAATTTTAACGGTTTAAAAAGTTTCAGAAACAACTGCAATTTTATTAACTTCAAATCATACATCCGATGCTGTGTTCAGACAGTCACTCTTCTTTAGTTTCTCCAAATACATTTTACTTTTACTTCAGTAATCTCTTCATGCACCATTTTGTACTTTGAGTTGACGGTACTTATACTTACTGACTTACTTCTTGGCTCCTCTACCCACCTCTCGTATCTCAGCATTGATGGAGCTTTGCCTTTAGTGTCCACAAAACCTTCACACAGTCATAGATGCTTCTATAGACCCCTGTTTTCATAGAAAGTCCCATCACATGTATTTCCTGGTCCGTGCCCCTCTTCTAATCTGGTGCCCACGGCGCTGTTGGCACACGTGGCTCAGATTGTTGCGCCCGCTCCTTTCGCTTTGATTGGATTCATGCCACTTGATTGGGAATCTGCTTACATTAAAGCCGCAAAGAAGAGGAGATGGATCAGGAAGATCTGACCACTGAAGGCAATTTTTCCACTTTGAAATCGAGAGGAGGTTATGGAGGGAGAGGGAGAGAAGAGAGGGAGACGGAGGGGAGAGAAAGAGGAGAGAGAGATGGAGAGTAAGAGAGAGAGATGTGGGGGGGAGCAGAGAGAAAGAGAGAGAGGGGGGAGAAAGTGGGAGACGAGAGAGAGGGGGATAGTGGAGGAGGGAGTGGGGGAGAACGGAGAAGAGAGAGGAAGAGAGAAGGGGAGAGAGAGCAAGGGAGAGAAGGAGGGAGAAAGAGAGAGAGGGTGACCAAGAGGGAGAGAAAGAGGGGGATAGTGGAGGGGAGAGAGAGAAAGTGAGACAAAAGGGGGAGAAGATAGCGTGACTGAGGGGGAGAGAGAGAGGTGAAACATGAGTGACAGTATCAGAGGCGTTATCACTGGGCTGCAGCCTTGTTTCATAGCCTTTCTTCTGCTGGACGTGATTATAGAACCAAGCCTTCCAGCAAAAAGAAGAGAAGAGACGAGAAGAGAAGAGACGACAGCCCAAGAAAACCATTTACAAATCACACACACTGCTGTTATGACCCTCTGTAAGCAAGTACTTTAAGTGATAACAGCCCTGCATATTTAAGACTCAGCTAAAAGCAACAAATTACACTGGCTCACACAGAGACACACTGTAGTCCAGTCCAGTTTACTCAGTCCTCAAAGTCCAAGAAACAACAATAAAGTGGATCATGGACCTCTGGCCTGGGGCTCCTGGTTCTCCATGTACTGGTGGACACTTTTGTGCTTGAACATGGTGTGTGTTATAGTCCACTGAGGTTCATCTGGTCCTCCGATTATTTATTTTAATAGACTTTTTAACCAGACCAAAGTTTAGTTTGTTTTCATACCTGATGGTTTCGACTGCGCATGGCGTTTTGTTAGTTAGTGTTTGTTATGGACAAACTGTGACACAAAAGTCCAATACCAGAAGTCCCCTAGTAGAAGTCCTCGGCTGGTACACTGCATAGATTGTATAAAGACGTGGACGAAGTGGACTGCAACGTCACCCATATTGTTTGGCTTCAGTCAAGTGAAGCTCACGAGGCCAGCAGTTATAGGAATTTATTTACGGACAAAATAGCGAAATAAAAACACCAGGATCATAGAGAGGGTAAATACGGACATCTTAAGACCAAAATGACGAGGCTCACAGCAATTGGAGTCGATGGAGCCGGAAGCCCTCCCATGATCACTTCCTATTTGGAGTGCAGCGACAAACAGGTTAGAGCAACATCCTCCAGTAAGATTATTCAGGTACAAACTCTTCATATTAAGGCGTCAGTTCAAGGGAGAAACAGAAAATAAGAAATAAAACCTTAATTTATTGAGCTTTTACGACTTTTACCATTGTTCAACTTCCACAACCAAAAACACAAACTCCACCTCCCAGTCACTTCCTTTATAATTATTTCCATCATACAGACACCTTTGAGAATCAGTGCATTTTGCTTTTTTAAATCTCCACGACTACTGCTTGCTTTATCCTGTAACTTTCTCGTCTTTCGCGTTAGTGATGTCTCTGCTTTCCATCCTTCTCTTCTTCTTCTCCGTCTCTCCTTCTTCTTCTTCTCCTCGTCTTTCCAAAGCTTAACTTCATTGTCTCAAGACGCTCTCCGCTTTCATCTTAAGACAAAGATTTATGTAAATCTTTGGACGGGGCCCTAATGCCGAGCGCCGCGTGAGAAATAGCATCCTTAAATCGCCGCATTGTTGTTGAAAATGACAAGGCAGGCCCGTTAATCCCACAATGCGATCAGCCAAATGTGTCATAATGCTGCGTGTAGGCAGGCCAATCTGAATATCAAAAAGACACCTCGCACACACGCTGCTGTATACTTCCACCACTAAGGGACTACTTTTTAACATTATTTTTGATTTAGCTTCATGAAGAACTCAGCCTCTTGTCACGGAAGAGAAAAAAAAAAAGATATTGGCGCTAACTTAAGGTGTGGTTTATCGTTTTTGTTAAAGGAAAATATTTTGTTTATTTTAAATTCAGTTTGACATTGAAAATATAGTCTTTAGAAATATCAGATGCATGTACTCAGTAATGATGTGAGCCGGATCTTTTGAACGGCTCCTTAACGTGAACGGTTGGATCTGGATTTCATTTTTAAAAGAACCAAATCTTTTTCTTTGCATTTTAATACTGATTAACACTGAACCAACACAAGAGCATCTTATTATTATTATTATTATTATTATTATTATTAGTGTAGCAGTAGTAGTAGTAGTAGTATGCAATGTTTTATTTAGATGAATCATAGTGACAATGGGTAAACACACTCCCACTCTCAGTTTGAACAATTTTAAACAGATCTGAGGCTTGGTCATTTCTCTGTGATTAGTTTGTAGTTCAAAAGAGTCCTCACATTGGCTTCTGTCATACAAATACATTTAAAAAGAGACCGTCATGTCCCACAAAGCCGCCGTAAGTCCCATCTCTAGTACTCACCAATACTTACAGAAACTTGGCGTCAAGATGGTTAGGTCACTTTTTCAAATTCTGGAGCCAGTCCTTTGTATTCTTCCTATAGCCGTTTGCATTAGCCCTGAAAAATAAAAATTGCAAGATGATTTCAACATTTACAAACCATTGAGTATGTTCGTGTCTACTGAGTGAGTAAACCTTAAAGACCTCAGCTTCTTGTCACGAAAGAAAAAAACTATTATTGGCACTAACTGAAGGTGTGGTTCAGTGTTATTGCTAAAGGAAAATTGTTTGTTTGCTTTAAATGTTTGTTGTGGATGCCATTTTGAGGCTTTTGACCATTCAAATGTAGTAGTCATTAGAATTATTAAATACAAGTACAGAAACTTGGCGTCAAGCAGGTTAGATAACGTTTTCACATTCTGGAGCCAGTCTCTTGTTACCTCCGCCAAGGAGGTTATGTTTTCGCCTGAGTTTGTTTGTTTGTTTGTTTGTTTGTTTGTTTGTTAGCAAGATAACTCAAAAAGTTATGGACGGATCTTGATGAAATTTTCAGGAAATGTTCCTAATGGTAAATCCAACAGATGATTAAATTTTGGTGATGATCCAGAAGAAATCCTGGATTCTGGATCACTTTGAAAATTTCGTTAGCATTGCGTTAAATGGGGCTTGGAGGTAACAAGTATGATGTAGTTCATTCACCATAGATCTGTTGCCTGTTGTTAGCGCAGTAGGTAGTGCATCAGTCTCATAATCTGAAGGTCGTGAGTTTGATCCTCACACAGGGCAAGGTTTTGTTAAACTTATAACCAAAACAATGTAAGGGCTAACGAGGTAGATCTCCAGTCAAGCCAGCCTAATCAAAGTTATTACCTCCGCCAAGGAGGTTATGTTTTTGCCTGAGTTTGTCTGTTTGTTTGTTTGTTTGTTTGTTTGTTTGTTTGTTAGTTAGCAAGATAACTCAAAAAGTTATGGACGGATCTTGATGAAATTTTCAGGAAATGTTCCGAATGGTAAATCCAATAGATGATTAAATTTTGGTGATGATCCAGAAGAAATCCTGGATTCTGGATCACTTTGAAAATTTCGTTAGCATTGCGTTAAATGGGGCTTGGCGGAGGTCTGCGCTCTGAGTGCTTTTCTAGTATTCTTTCTATAGCTAATTATAACAAACCATTGACTACATTTGTGTGTCAAAACCTTGTGCAAAATCATTCTGGAGTGTGTAAATCTTTTGCTGCTATGGCAACGCTCAAAAAGGGCCATGAAACAGCCATGTTAACCAATTGGACTTTGCAATACCTTTTTATTTCTTATGTATTAGGCTGTTAAGTAGTTTGAACCCACTAACAGGAAGGTCGCAAGTTTTCTCTACCTATAGTACATTCTGCTATTGTGTTCTTGGGCAAGACACTTAATTACCTGATGTGAATCTGTTGTGTGTCTGTGTATTCAGTGTCAGTCCAATCTTAGATCTTAGTTTCTTACAATACTTTAAAAAGCTGTGTGCGACATTTAGCATATTTCTTTACAATTTCAAAAGTCAAAATTATTTTTAGAACCCAGAAAAGTATTTGATTAGAAGATTTTGTTATTATTACATTGGAAAATAAGGACAACAATGCAAGAAATCAGGGTAAAGAGTGAGAAGAGACATCCAGAGAGCGCTTTTCAGTACAAATATATATTTTAAACAACACTGTGAACAAATATAACTTTAAACATTGGAGTTTGTTTTTTTTTTCTTTTCTCATTCTTCTTCAGTCCAGCAGTGAAAGTTCCATGAAACAGCCATGTCAATCAATTACACAGGAACACGACTGCTCAGGATAATGTTGCAATTACACCCCCCACAGAGGGACTTGTCCAAGAGCCACCATGAAACCTCCATTTTTACTATACTAAGCATTTTATACTCTTTTTTCCTTCCCTTCTTTCTTCTGACATAGTGACACCTTTTGCTCCCCACCCGCTCCTCCCCTCTCCTTCTGTCTCTCTCTCCCTCATTCTATCCAACTTTCTCTTCCATTTTCACTGTATACCTTCTCTCTATCTATCTATTTTTCTTCAACTCTCTCTCCCTTCTCCATATCTTCCCCTCTCTTTGATTCCTATTTCTCTCTCCACCTCCTCACCTCTCTCCCCTTCTCTCTTTTTCCCCTCTCTCTCTCTGTCTCTCTGTCTCACTCTCCTCTCCATCCTCTCTTTAACCTTTCTCATTCCCTCGTCTCTCTCTCTCTCCCCCTCTTCCTCCTCTCTCTCCCCTTCTCCTTCCCTCTCTCTTCTATCTCTGTCCTTCCCTAAACCTCCCTTTCTGTCTCTCCCTCACCCTTCTCTTTCTCTCTCTCTTCCTCTCTCCGCTCTCTCTCCGTCTCCTCTTTCTCCGTTCTTCTCCTTCTCCCTCTCTTCTCTCTCTCCTCTCTTTCTCAGTAGTGTTAGTGTATCTGTTGGACCCTGGAGGGGGGGTTGTCAGGCAGAAGAGCAGTGTTGATCTCACAGTCTTAAGACCCTACTGTACCTGTCACACTGTGGCTTTGGCTCCTGACGACCTGCAGCTTAAGTCATTTGAAGTTTTTTTTTTTTTTTTCTCTCTCTTTTTCTTTTTCTTTTTTTTAACTTCCCTTTTTAATGAGGGGGGAGGGGTGGAGGGGAGAGGTGGCGGAGGTGCGTTGACAGCCAGTCACGCTTTTTGAAATAATTCCAACCAGAGGAGCTGTCTCAGATAATCCCACTCCCTTCTTCTGTAAGGTGGAGCAGGTCGGCCGGGGCGCGGGGGCTAATGATAAAGAGAGAACCTGTCCTGCTACTGCACCAAAATATCATATGTGTATAAATATGGAAAAGAAAATATCTCTTTAAAGGTGCATTGGGCAACTTTTCTGGTGGAGGGTCCGTCAAATTATTTTCTTCATGTAGATGTTACTGCTGTGTCTGGAAATGTAAAGTAATGCCATACTGTGGAGCATTACAGGCAACGCAATAACATCTCCATGGAGACAAATAGTGAGTTACAAACAAAGAAGGAATTTGCGCATAAACCAGATTCAAATTCAGACTAAACTGGTACTAAATCTGGGACTACACCAGGACTGAACCAGGACTAGAACAGGACTAAACCAGAGATGAGTGGAAGTGGTTTTCAACCTCTGAATTGTATTCATGTATCAAAATAAATTTAAATTTAAAATCAGATTTTAAATTTGGAACACAAATCTGGATTACAATATGATTAATTCAGCTAATAATGTACGATAAGAATATTTTTGAATTGAATTTTCACACTGTTTTAATCACAAAAACTGGCATCACTCTGGTGAAATATGACACATGCACTCAGCTTAAAGGGATGAAAAATTAGAACCATTGCCATGGCAATTAACAAACCACTAATTAACCACCACCATTCTACCTGAATAATCCTTAAAATGTTGCCTTAAAGGTGCACTGCAAAACCTTTCTGGAGGAGAATGTGCTACCAGCTTGTCTCCATGGAGATGTTATTACTTTGCCTGGAATGTTCCATAGTATGACATTAAACATATGCATGTAGTATTTATTCATTCCAGGTGTTTCTGTTGCTCAAAAATATAATCATTCCTTCTATGAAAAGGGACGACTCGCCACAGATCTGAACTGTAATGTAGAAAGATAGGTTTAATCTATACTGTGGAACACTCTAAATGACATTTCCATGGACACAACCAGGTGACAGACCCTCCATTAGAAATGTTTCGCAGTGCACGTTTAAACACTAAACTGGAACCCATTGTGTGTTGTGTATAATAGTGAATGTTTTGCCCCATGTTTTCTGTGTATTGGTCCCATCTCTGCCTCTGTCCAGAGATTCCTCCTGCACTGTTTTCAAATGTATCCCGTGTGATATTTTAATCTCCTTTTTTAACTCTTCCTCCTCTCCTTCCTTCCTTCCTCCTTGCTTGCGTCTCATTACTTTGCTCTCACTCTTTCTCTTGGCTGGGATAATCCCCCCTGTAGGGGACTTCAAAGTGCAGGCCGGCCAGGGAAAAGCCTTAATTACCCATTTGCCTTGAAACTCCAGCCAAATCACAACTGGCCCCAGTCCGTGCGCCGCTCTCTCTCCCTCTCTGCTCTTTCTTTCTCTCTTTCTCTCTCTGCTCTCCCGCCTCTCTCGCTCTAATTGTGAGTCCGATCAGCCCCCAACAGCTCCCCGCTCGCCCCCCCTACTGCTGGTGAGGAGGGTATATATGAGAGATCAAATTAAATGAAAATAAGCAGAGGAAATATGGAAGGAGACAGGCGATAGTGACCTTAAAACTCACAAAAACTGGTCAGGAAATGGATGTGCTGTTTCTGTGCATGTTATAGTGATTTATCAGATGTTTGTAGTGATTGGAAAAACAGTTCAGGAGTGAGTTATTTCAGGTTGTGTTCATATTCACAATGTCAAAACAGAAACTAAACCAGGACTAAACCTGCATCAAGATCGTCCAATTAAAACAAGAAACAAGCCACTATAGTAGACATGAAGACACTCTTACCTAACAGCAAGAAGGTCTCCAGTTCAATTGCAGTTCTCAGTAGAGTTTGCATGTTCTCCATATGTTCTGGACCTCCAGCATGGTCCAAAATCCTGGTTCTGATTTGGATAAGAGTCCCCAGTATCAACAACACAATCAAATACAACTTATTTTTCCATTACATTTGTACTATGATTTTCTAGAGTTAGTGAAGATAAAGTGTTATGTTAAACTACACGAGGGTCAGGAGATACTTTTCCTTAAGAAGTATTAGTACTGGTTGAGATGGTGAGTTTAAATGAAATGTGTTTGCGACTGTAATTACATATGTGCTCATAACACAATAAAGTGATAAACAAATAAAATGAGTCCATCTGAATACATGTGTGCAAATATTTTCATCAGTAAATATGTCTATTCATTTGAAACTAAGGCAGAAGTTATTTTTAATGTAGTAATAATAGATATGCAGCAGCTAAGTAAAATAACTGTATGTCTGTTTTTGAGGGTAATATAATATTTATTTAGGTCAGCCTTCCATTTATAACATGTGCTTTCTCCTAAAATGATTGATGGCAGTATGCATTAAGAACATGTGGGTCACTTTTTGGAATTGTCCTACGAAATTCAAAATCACTAATAAAATAATAATATTTGAGAATAATGTAATAATAATAAAGATGAACAATTATTTTAAAATGGATAATATTCTAAACTATATCATTTAAACAGTGGCATTACTGATAAAGTATTTTCTGTATGAATCTAAAATGTTAGATAATTTAGTGGAATCTATAAATAGGATTATACAGAACTCTGCAGACAATACAGTTGTGTACTAAGATATAGGCCTACTGTAGTATGCAGAGAGTGCGTTCACACCTGATCCCAGTTTAGATCTGATGCAGACTTGGTTTAGTCCTGTTCTAGTCCTTGTTTAGTCCTGTTCTAGTCCTTGTTTAGTCCTGTTCTAGTCCTGGTTTAGTCCTGTTCTAGTCCTTGTTTAGTCCTGTTCTAGTCCTTGTTTAGTCCTGTTCTAGTCCTGGTTTAGTCCTGTTCTAGTCCTTGTTTAGTGCTTTTCTAGTCCTTGTTTAGTCCTGTTCTAGTCCTGGTTTAGTCATGTTCTAGTCCTGGTTTAGTCCTGTTCTAGTCCTGGTTTAGTCCTCTAGTCCTTGTTTAGTCCTGTTCTAGTCCATGTTTAGTCCTGTTCTAGTCCATGTTTAGTCCTGTTCTAGTCCATATTTAGTCCTGTTCTAGTCGTTGTTTAGTCCTGTTCTAGTCCTGGTTTAGTCCCGTTCTAGTCCTTGTTTAGTGCTGTTCTAGTCCTTGTTTAGTCCTGTTCTAGTCCTTGTTTAGTCCTGTTCTAGTCCTGGTTTAGTCCTCTAGTCCTTGTTTAGTCCTGTTCTAGTCGTTGTTTAGTCCTGTTCTAGTCCTTGTTGAGTCCTGTTCTAGTCCTTGTTTAGTCCTGTTCTAGTCCTGGTTTAGTCCTGTTCTAGTCCTGGTTTAGTCCTGTTCTAGTCCTGGTTTAGTCCTCTAGTCCTTGTTTAGTCCTGTTCTAGTCCATGTTTAGTCCTGTTCTAGTCCATGTTTAGTCCTGTTCTAGTCCATATTTAGTCCTGTTCTAGTCGTTGTTTAGTCCTGTTCTAGTCGTTGTTTAGTCCTGTTCAGTCCCGTTCTAGTCCTTGTTTAGTGCTGTTCTAGTCCTTGTTTAGTCCTGTTCTAGTCCTTGTTTAGTCCTGTTCTAGTCCTGGTTTAGTCCTCTAGTCCTTGTTTAGTCCTGTTCTAGTCGTTGTTTAGTCCTGTTCTAGTCCTTGTTTAGTCCTGTTCTAGTCCTGGTTTAGTCCTGTTCTAGTCCTTGTTTAGTGCTGCTCTAGTCCTTGTTTAGTCCTGTTCTAGTCCTGGTTTAGTCCCGTTCTAGTCCTGGTTTAGTCCTGGTCTATTTTAGTTCGGGTTCCAGGCCCACGCGGTTTAGTCCTGATTTTGATGTGTGTGTGCAAGTGTGAACGCAGCCAGTGAATCCCAGTGTTTTTTTTATTTATTTATTTATTTATTTTGAAAGTCTAAATTTATTAAAAATATAAAACTGCAAACGCATCATGTAATCAATTTTATTACTAGATATTGAGTGAGAATTATTACTCAGAGATCAAATTAAACATGGTACGTCTTTGTTTGCCTGAGGTTTAGCTGCACCAGTCTGTTGTCTAGTACGAGGTGTGTGTGTGTGTGTGTGTGTGTATGTGTGTGTGTGTGTGTGTCTGTGTGTGTGTGCGTGTGTGCGCGTGTGTGCGTGTGTGTGAAATCAAGAACACAGGCCACAAACGCAGAATTGTAACAGCTTGTATTTGTGCTCTGTTCTCATGCCGAGAAAATTCAACGGGGGAGGCAAAAAATGTGCCCAAACTGACATGGAGGTCACAAGGTCAAAACAAAACAAAATTCAAAACAAAATTAAAATCGTCCCCCCGCAAACCCCGCCCACCCTCACATAGGAGTCACTGTCAGTGCCAGTTTAAATTACAAGAAAATCAAATGAAATCAGAAACAGCATAGTCTTAAAAAACTATGTACAAACCAATAGAGCGCTAAACAAAACAGCATCGTGTGTGTTTGTCAATATGAGACGGCGCACTGCAGCCTCGGTATGCCCTTCTGTACAGTGAGAATAATTACAACAGTACAAATTCATAGACTGCTTCTCCACTGCCCGATGAACTGAGAAACAGCATGGCAGTGAAGGGGATCTCTTGAATGAGGGATGAAAACAGCCCACAAGTTAAAAAAATAAAATAAAAGACAAAGGTATAAAGTCTACACCATGAGTATTTCATTCCAGCAGAAAAAAACTAGATACAAGATGAGATTTGGTGTTTTTTTGGCTCCCACTAACCCTAGCCCCTTCACCAAATCCAAGTTTGTTACAGCTCAGTCATTTTTTAAGTCTTTTATTTTTATTTCATTACACCCAAGGCAGAATCAAAGTTACTAAAACAGTTACAGTGACAAAAACAGTTTAAGAGACCCACAATTTAAGTTGGACTGCAAAATAAAAAATAAAAAACAACCTTTTTTCTATTTTTGTAAAATGCCCAGGCATTCTCCAATATTACAAATACTGGTATACTTTTACAGTAAACAAGAAAAATGTAATATATATTCATATATATATTTATATTTATACTAAAACCCCTTCACCAAATAAAAAGGAGGAAAACAATTGTACACGTCGCCACTATGGCATTCAGAGAAACTTTAGAAGCAAACCTGAACAAAATAGATTAAAACACACATACACGCAATATTATTTTACCCTTGTACTTGTCAATACTGTAAACGTATTTAGACCGAGTGCACCAAGTCATTCTTTTGAACTTTTCCTGATTTGTGTCCAGTCTTTTGTTCGTCTTTAGCGTGGCTCTGACCACTCTTCACTGAGGGACCAACTCTCCAGAGCAATTTGATAAAGATCTATAAATACGTTTGTGCCTTTATATGTACACAAGCATACATATGTACACAGACACTGCCTTATTGTGCTACACTACTGTGTCAATTCAATCGGCTCTTCAAATGTCAGATTCAAGTCTTAATTTAACGACATTTCAATTGGATTCATCTAAAAGGTAATAAATAGGAAGATCAATATTCAAGGCACACTCACATTGAATGGCAGCACAAAAAACTGTCCCGAATAAATCATTTTTAGTCTAACTTTTATAGTGCCCGTGGTGGTAAGCCTATGGACCCCGGGCACTTCAGTGTGTGTGGTCCCAGGTCTCGCCCTCCAGTACCTGTGTGTGTGTAAAGTGCAGCTCTGTTGTTTCAGCTCCGAGGGTCCCTGTGTGAAAGTGAAACTAAAAGTGCTGGGGGCAGGTGGGCGGGGCCAGAATGATGAGATTTTAAAAAGAGGAAATGAAGAAAAGCAAACAGATGCTGATGAGTCTACTGTATTTAAGCACACACTGTTGTCCCTCTCCTACACAAAATGGTTCTAAAACCCACAACAAAATTTTTAACAAAATTCAGCATATTTAAATTTATAAATTCACTATAACAATACATTACATTCAGAATTTACTACAGATGTTTTAAATAATTTAAGCACAAAATGCATAGGGGAGATTTTATTTATATGAACTAAAATTACAGATTGGTATTGAATATTTAAATAGAGAAACGCATTATGCATTTTTGACATTGTATTAAGTATGTAGGATGTGAAAGGGAGACTTGAGCTCGCCCTGAGATGACCCTGCTCTGCTCAGATCATGCACACACACGAGACATGGCTTCTCCTCTACAGTCTATGGCTTCATGTACAGATGCAGATGAACTGGTGAAACTGAATGCTTCATGTAAAGATGCAGATGAAATGGAGAAACTAAAGAGTGGAATGTTTAGCCTGGGTCTGAGCAGCTGCCTTCACTGGGACACGTCTGGTTCTGTTTCTGTTTACGGTCCGAATGACACTCAGTGCTACATGTCCAATTCTCCTGTCGTCGTGTAGAGTCAGCTCATGCTACGATGCCAAAGGATTGTTGTCCGCGTCATCACAAATATTCTACTCTAACATTCTCAGATAAAACGCACTTTCAAACCCAAGATTGAATTCAGCTTCTCTTCAACAAATCACACATTTAGCTTAATATACATTTCCTACAAGCAGCGGCCAAATGAAATTTGTCATTTTAAAAAACTCTCAGGATATCGTGGGTATTTTAAAAAAAAAAAGCAAACTCAAGGTAAAATAATACAAAATAACCCAAATGCAGAAATAAAAAGTACCTGCACATGCCAGAGTACAAAATCCAATAAATACAGAAATTATTGCACAGTTAAAGGCTCCACAAATGTTTGAACTCAACTGACTGATTGTTTAAAAGAAACGCCACGTGAGGCAGTTTAGACAGCTTCAGTTGTGTTCAATGTTTTCACGTTTTTCTCAGTTGGCAGTTTCTTAGGCAAAAACACAAATGAACCTACACAGAGTATCCAGCTCCCTTTGTCAGTCTGAGTGTGTGGTGAGTGTGTGGGGAGCTAGGCTCTCTCGGCCTGCTCGATCTTCACCTCGTTGGTCATCAAATGTTCTCCATGCCACTTCTTCATGTGTTTCTCGAGCGTGCTGTAGACGCTGAAGGGCATCTGGCAGATGTCACAGCGGTACACCTCTTTACCCAGCTGTCCGTGCGTCTTCATGTGTCGCGTGAGCTTGGAGCTCTGCGCACACGCGTAGTTACACAGCTCACACTTGTACGGACGCTCCCCTGTGTGGCTGCGCCGGTGAACTGTCAGGTTACTACAGTTTTTGAACACTTTGCCACAGTATTCACAGGTGTCACACCTCTTACTGTCCTTGGAGCTGGGGCGTCCTGGACCCC